>CM053032.1:207667700-208046605 GCA_028564925.1 Lithobates sylvaticus
ACAACAATATATACACTGAGAAAAATTATATACGCAACACTTTTGTGTTTGCCCCTATTTATCATGAGCTGAACTCAAAGATCTATGACCTTTTCTAGGTACACAAAAGGCCTATTCCTCTCAAATATTGTTCACACATAGGTCTAAATCTGTGTTAGTGAGCACCTCTCCTTTGCCGAGATAATCCATCCACCTCATAGGTGTGGCATATCAAAATGCTGATTAGACAGCATGATAATTGCACAGGTGTGCCCCTTAGGCTGGCCACAATAAAAGGCCACTCTAAAATGTGCAGTTTTACTGTATTTGGGGGGGCCTGGGTCTGAAAACCAGTCAGTATCTGGTATGACCACCATTTGCCTCACGCAGTGCAGCACATCTCCTTCGCATAGAGTAGATCAGGTTGTTGATTATGGCCTGTGGAATGTTGGTCCATTCCTCTTCAATGGCTGTGCGAAATTGCTGGACATTGGCAGGAACTGGAACACGCTGTCATATACGTTGATCCAGAGCATCCCTAACATGCTCAATGGGTGACATGGCCAGTGAGTATGCTGGCCATGCAAGAACTGGGATGCTTTCAGTTTCCAGGAATTGTGTACAGATCCTTGCAACATGAAGCCATCCATTATCATGATGCAACATAAGGTGATGGTTGTGGATGAATGGGCCTCAGGATCTTGTCATGGTATTTTTGTGCAATCAAAATGCCATCAATATAATGCACCTGTGTTCGTTGTCCATAGCATACACCTGCCCATACCATAACCCCACCGCCAACATGGGCCACTCGATCCACAACATTGACATCAGCAAACCGCTCACCCACACAACATCATACATGCTATCTGCCCTGTACAATGAAAACTGGGATTCATTCATGAAGAGAATATCTCTCCAAAGTGCCAGATGCCATTGAATGTGAGCATTTGCCCACTCAAGTCAATAACGATGACGGACTGCAGTCAGGTCGAGACCCTGATCAGGACGACGAGCATGCAGATGAGCTTCCCTGAGATGGTTTCTGACAGTTTGTGCAGAAATTCTTTGGTTATGTAAACCGATTGTTGCAGCAGCTGTCCGGGTGGCTGGTCTCAGACGATTTTGGAGGTGAAGATGCTGGATGTGGAGGTCCTGGGCTGGTGTGGTTACATGTGGTCAGCAGTTGTGAGGCCGGTTGGATGTACTGTTAAATTCTCTGAAATACCTTTGGCGACGGCTTATGGTAGAGAAATGAACATTCAATTCAAGGGCAACAGCTCTGGTGGATATTACTGCAGTCGGCATGTCAATTGCACACTCCCTCAAAACTTGCGACATCTGTGGCATTGTGCTGTGTGATAAAACTGCACATTTTAGAGTGGCATTTTATTGTGGCCAGCCTAAGGCACACCTATGCACTAATCATGCTGTCTAATCAGCATCTTGATATGCCACACATGTGAGGTGGATGGATTGCTCGCTAACACAGATTTAGACAGATTTGTGAACAATATTTGAGAGAAATAGGCCTTTTGTGTACAGTCGTAGATCTTTGAGTTCAGCTCATGATAAATAGGGGCAAACACAAAAGTGTTGCGTTTATGATTTTGCTCAGTGTAGTTTAACTAGTAGCTGACCGCCCACTGTCAAATGACGGCGGGACGGTGCAGCTCTTGTGGCGGGCCGCCGTCATATGACGGCGCTCGCTTTTTGGCCACTAGGGGGCGCGTGCGGGGGGCGTATGCGCGCCGCGGGAGGCACGCGCGCGTGCCCGCCGCGTAGCTGGGGATCCGATGTGCGTGCTCGGCGGCCGCGATGTCCGCCAGGCACCCGCGATTGCCTGGTAATTGAGCAGGACGTGGATATATGTGTGTAAACACACAGATCCACGTCCTGTCAGAGGAGAGGAGACCGATGGTGTGTCCCTTGTACATAGGGACACCGATCGGTCCCCTCCCCCAGTCAGTCCCCTCCCCCCACAGTTAGAATCACTCATATAGGGAACATATTAACCCCTGCAGTGCCCCCTAGTGTTAACCCCTTCCCTGCCAGTCACATTTATACAGTAATCAATGCATTTTTATAGCACGGATCGCTGTATAAATGTGAATGGTCCCAAAAATGTGTCAAAAGTGTCCGATATGTCCGCCGCAATGTCGCAGTCACAATAAAAATCGCAAATAGCCGCCATTACTAGTGTAGCGGGGTCGTTCCCCTTTTAGGGGATAAGACTACAGTTCCCATAATTCCCCAGGCTCCCGGGAGGATGGTTGTTTCCGCCCGAGAGGCTGATGGGGGAGGTGATAAAAGGAAAGAGGAAGCACCGCCTCTCCCTCTTCTGACGCAGGGATCATTGAGAGAGGAGACACCTGTGTGGACCGGGACTGCTGAAGGCCTGAAGCCTGGGCCTTGCAGCAGACTGAGAGAGACTCTCACACCTCATTGTCAGCAGCAGCAGAGCGGAGCCTTTTACCTGAGAACGGTCGGTCAGGAGGAGGACCGGAACGCAGGGGCTGTGACGGAGGAGGCCGGACGCCGCCAGTGGAGGTCCCGGAGCTGAGGACGGTATCCGGAGTGGTGAGTGAGCTGGAAAGCTCATCTTGTACTATATTTCACTTTATGCCTATTGAACTGCCAAGGCAAATTTACCTCAGAGCAGAAGAGTGTTTTTTTCTTGTGGATTACAAAACACTATTTAAAGCTACATGTGCACCACCTCTACAGTTCTTGTGCCGGTGAAGATTACTGGGGTTCCCCAAGGACTGAGCTCTGTTGTTAGGGGTCAGGCCTGATCCATTAGATAGCTGTAGTTAGATTTGTTGCACCTCAGAGGTGCATAGCAGACGGTCGCTACACGTGGCGCTCCGTTCCCCATTGCTATCCTGATACATATATGTGTACATGTCATAGTGCATATTGCAGGGACCTGCTAATGTGTTGTAAGTCAAATGTTTGATGCATGTTAGTATTTCTTTTCATACTGCCAAAGTAAAGACAGTTATTTCAGTCAGCAGTCTGCCTGTGAGTTTGAGTCCATTACATTTAAAGTATAAGTGATATTTCTATGTGCATAGATACATACCCCTTTACTAACTGTGCCAGAGCGGGTAGAGCAGCTTGCCGGGGGGTTGGTGGAGCTGTACTCAGGGACCCAAATCAAATTTGCGGCCCTCTTAATTGGGGTATCGCTACACGTGGGGGCTCGTAATCCGGGATCCTGAGACAGCGGGAAAACCCGCCAGAAGGTACCGGCATGGACCCGATAGAAGTGGGACGGTGGTCAACAATATGGGGCATGGATCCAGCCGCAGCAGCAGTCATTGAACTGCCAGGGATATGGCAGGAAGAGGCAGTCAAGCAGCTCATAATGTCCTTATCCCCAGGCCACAAGTCACGGATAATGGACATGAGAAATTATGCCGGGTATACATACGCCCTAGTAGAATGGAGAAGTGAGACCCCAGAGCAGTTCAGGAGCCAAAGCATACAAGCATTGGATGGTCAGACCTATCAATTGCTGCATGCGCTGCCGCGCAAGGGAGACTGTTTTCAAACGAAAACTATGCTATCCCCAAAGAAGGAAGAGCAGAAGGGCGCGGAAAGTCCCGCACCTGCACAGACCACTCTTAGTGCAGAACTGTGCGCTGTCCTAGGGGAGATTGTGACTCAGTGCAGAAGAGACCCCGGGGACTACCCGATGTCGGGATACAGGAAACTCCGGATGTTTTCAGGGAGAAAACCTGTACCCTCGGGAGAAGAGGGATTTGAAGAGTGGCTAGATGGCGCCACGCAGGCCTTAGAAGAATGGGAAGTCCCAGAAGGTAGAAAGAAGCAAAGGATTGTTGAGAGCCTAAAAGGGCCTGCCTTAGAGGTCATACGCAACCTGAAGACCAGTGTCATGAAGATCCTGCCAGAAATCTAAACCCGGGCCGTCCTGGCCCTCAGATTCCATTGCGCATGCGCATGCGCGCCCGGGCGCGGGCACGTGCACAACCGCGCACAGGGAGACGGGCGCGCGCCCTAGTTAGCACCAGCCGGCCTATTTAAGCCTGACTTGAGCAGACGGTCCTTGCTGTCTGCTCTACAGCGTTGTGGTGTAGTAAAAGTGAAACCTGATCCTGTTATACCTGTTCCTTTGACCCGGCTTGCCATTAAGACTATCCTGCTTTCTGCCTGTACCCGACCCCGGCTTCCAGTGACCATCCTCCTGCCTGATCCATTGTACCCTGCCCTGGTTCAGATCTATTACCTGACTTTTGTTGAACTTTGGTTCCTTGTTCAGCCTTGTCCAGTCTGCAGTCTGACCCTCTGTAAACGAGCCTGTTCACCTGTTGGTTCCAGTCCAGTCCGTGGTTCCGTTTCCTGTGTCCAGTTCCTGTCAGCTCTGCTATCCAAGTGTACCTGTGAACCTGTTTGCCAAACCGTTGTCCGGTTCCTGTCAGCTCTGCTATCCAAGTGTACCTGTGAACCTGTTTGCCAAGCCGTTGTCCGGTTCCTGTCAGCTCTGCTATCCAAGTGTACCTGTGAACCTGTTTGCCAAACCGTTGTCCGGTTCCTGCCAGCTCTGCTATCCAGTTTACCTGTGAGCCTGCTTCCTGTGATCCTGCCAGCTCTGCTATCCAGTTTACCTGTGAGCCTGCTTCCTGTGATCCTGCCAGCTCCGCTATCCAGTTTACCTGTGAGCCTGCTTCCTGTGATCCTGCCAGCTCTGCTATCCAGTTTACCTGTGAGCCTGCTTCCTGTGATCCTGCCAGCTCTGCTATCCAGTTTACCTGTGAGCCTGCTTCCTGTGATCCTGCCAGCTCCGCTATCCAGTTTACCTGTGAGCCTGCTTCCTGTGATCCTGCAGCTCTGCTATCCAGTTACCTGTGAGCCTGCTTCCTGTGATCCTGCCAGCTCTGCTATCCAGTTTACCTGTGAGCCTGCTTCCTGTGATCCTGCCAGCTCCGCTATCCAGTTTACCTGTGAGCCTGCTTCCTGTGATCCTGCCAGCTCCGCTATCCAGTTTACCTGTGAGCCTGCTTCCTGTGATCCTGCCAGCTCTGCTATCCAGTTTACCTGTGAACCTGCTTCTCCGAGATCCTGCCTGCTCAGCTAACCTGTTTCCTTCCCACCGGTCTGTTGATCCTGCCAGGCACCCGTGCTCCTCCTCACTCTTGTCTCTCCTGTTCCCACACCAGGGGATCAGGAGTGGGAGACGCAAGGGAGGCCTCTCCCTGCAATCTCGGGCTCGCACCACCAGGTACGTGACAGTAGCAGACAGCCATGTCTGAGCCCGAGCAGGGAGCCCCCGCCATGGAGGGGCTATGCCAACACCTGGCAGGTCTGACCGAAGCGGTGAAGAACCTCCAGCAGGGTTACACCCGGCTGGAGGAACGGGTACTGGCCCTGTCTGGTCCATCCAGTACCCAAGGAACTCCTCACCCAGCAATACCCCCAAAGGGGCCTGCACCTACCCAGACTATAGTGATGCTACCACCTGAGCCCAAGGTACCTACCCCAGAGAAATTTACGGGTGCCCGTGGTAGCTTCAGAACTTTCCGTAACTCTTGTGAACTCCATTTTGCCCTGCAACCCAGGACTTTCTCTTTAGAGACCACCAAGGTGGGTTTTGTGATAGCCCTATTGACTGGGGATCCCCAAATCTGGGCCCACCGTCTCGTGGAACAAAAGGATGCAGCATTGACCAGTCTCTCCACCTTTTTTGATGCCATGGCGCAGCTTTATGAGGACCCCCAACTCTCAACCACTGCGGAGGCCGCCTTACGTTCTCTCCAACAGGGTCGAAGACCAGCAGAGGACTATGTGGCTGAGTTCAGGCGTTGGGGTGCCGACACCGACTGGAACGATGCTGCCCTCCGTCACCAATTCCGCATGGGCCTCTCAGACGCACTCAAAGACGAGCTCGCCAGAGTGGGGGTACCCCAGACCCTGAATTCCCTCATAGACCTAAGCATCCAAATTTGACCGGCGCCTACGGGAGCGTAGGGCCGAACGAACTTTGGGGTCCCCAAGACCTACCTGGATGCTCCCCAGGGGTCCAAGTCATTTCCGCACTGTTCCCCCTGTTAAACCTACTCATCCCTCTTCAGCATCAGAACCCATGCAACTTGGACTCCTGCGGCCTTCTCTCACCCCAGCAGAACGCCAGAGACGCCGCAGCAACAATCTGTGCCTGTATTGCGTAGAGCCTGGTCATTATGTCCGGAACTGCCCGGCTAAACTCCGTAAGTTCCCTACTATCCTCTCCAGTTATGTGGATCCTGTGACCAGGGTTTCATCTCATCTTGCCCTTTCTGTCTCCTTCCAGTTCTCAGGAAGGACCCTACAAACCACAGCTATCATTGACTCTGGTGCCTGTAGTTGCTTTATGGACTCTGCTTTTGCTGCCCGGCATCGAATTCCTCTCCGTCTGAGAAAACAAGGCCTGTCTGTCCACCTGGCAGATGGATCTACCATCAAATCTGGCCCAGTGACTCAGGAGACTGCCCCGCTGCACACAGTGATCTCAGAGTCACATCAAGAACTGTTATGTTTGGACATAATTTCTTCCCCCTTGTTTCCAGTCATTCTAGGGATCCCCTGGCTGCAAGCACACAACCCGGTCATCAACTGGTCCACAGGAGAGGTGGCCTTTTCTTCTCCCTACTGCCAAAGGTCCTGCGGCTTCTTGGTCCCCGCAGGACCCTCTGCTCTGCTCTGCCTCGAAAACGAGGCAGGTCTACGCCAGTCCATCCCTGAAGTCTACCATGCTTACCTGGATGTGTTTAGCAAACAAAGGGCAGATGTGCTGCCACCCCATAGGCCTTATGACTGTCCCATTGAACTTCTTCCCGGGGCCAAGATTCCTTTCGGTAGGGTCTTTCCATTAACAGAGGTGGAGCAGGGAAAATTAAAGGACTATATAGATGACAACCTGAAAAAAGGGTTTATCCGCCCGTCTACGTCTCCTGCAGGTGCAGGAATATTTTTTGTAGAGAAGAAGGACCATTCTCTCAGACCCTGTGTGGACTACCGTGCCCTAAACGAGGTCACAGTTAAAAATCGCTACCCGCTTCCCCTGGTACCTGAACTGTTTCAGAGGCTTGGCACGGCCTCCATCTTTTCTAAACTGGACCTCAGAGGGGCATACAATTTAATACGTATAAAGGATGGGGACGAATGGAAGACGGCATTTCGGTCTCGATTTGGGCACTTCGAGTACCTGGTGATGCCGTTTGGACTCTGTAACGCCCCCGCTACCTTCCAGTCCTTCATAAATGATGTGCTTCGGGACTTCCTTGATGTTTTTGCTGTTGTTTATCTTGATGACATACTAATTTTCTCTTCCTCCCTAGAGCTGCATCGTGTACATGTTAAAAGTGTGTTGGGCCGTCTTCGGCAACATGGCCTTTATGCCAAGGCAGAAAAGTGTCTCTTTGAGGTAGAAAGCATACCCTTCCTAGGTCTGATCATCTCCAGTAGAGGCATCCGGATGGATCCCCAGAAAATCTCAGCCATCCTGGACTGGCCAGTTCCTGCAGATAAAAAGGGGATCCAGCGATTCATTGGCTTCGCCAATTTTTATCGCAAATTCATCAAGGGATTCTCGGCCATAGTGACGCCCATTACTCAACTCACCAAGCAAGGTACCCGTTTTCATTGGTCCCCTGAGGCCCAAGGGGCCTTCGAGGCCCTCAAGGGGCTCTTTACCTCAGCTCCTATCCTGAAGCATCCAGATCCTTCTCTGCCCTTTGTCCTCGAGGTGGATGCTTCAGAGATAGCTGTAGGGGCCATCTTGTCCCAGAGACAGGGCATCAAAGCCCTGCTACACCCCGTGCATTCTTCTCACGGAAATTGTCCCCAGCCGAGAAGAACTACGATGTGGGGGATCGGGAATTACTGGCCATAAAGACCGCCCTCGAGGAGTGGCGTTACCTGCTAGAAGGGGCTATTCACCCAATCCTGATCTTCACAGATCACAAGAATCTAGAGTACTTAAAAACTGCCAAGAGGTTAAAACCTAGACAGGCCCGTTGGGCCTTATTTTTCTCTCGTTTTACTTTTCACGTGACATATCGTCCGGGTTCCAAAAATGCGAAGCCGGACGCTCTGTCTCGTATGTATCACAAATCCCAGGATGGTTCCCCTCCAGACACTATCCTTGCCCCTGGAAACTTTCTCCTGCTACAGGAAGACCTGCGGTCCCAGCTCAGGCGGGCTTCCAGTGGCCTCTTACCCACTCCCGGTCCTGGGTTGCAGGCCAAGGATGGGCTATTGTGGCATGGGGATAAGATTTTCATTCCCGAGGGTCTGCGGGTAACCGTCCTGGAATTGTGCCATGATCACAAGCTTGCTGGACACTTTGGTGTCACCAAGACCACTGAATTGGTACAACGTACCTTCTGGTGGCCCCAGCTAAGGGAAGACTGCAGGAAATTTGTGGAAACATGTACTGTGTGTATTCGGAGCAAAAGTCACAGAACCAAAGCCTGGGGCTTACTCAAGCCATTACCAGTCCCAGATCGTCCCTGGAAAATGCTGTCCATAGATTTCATTGTGGAACTGCCCCCAGCAGAGGACCACACTACGATCTTCGTGATAGTTGATCGTCTGTCAAAAATGGCACACTTTGTTCCCATGAAGGGTACCCCTTCTGCCTCAGAAACCGCACAAGTGTTCATCCGAGAAATCATCAGACTCCATGGGGTACCAGCCAACATAGTGTCCGACCGAGGGGTACAATTCACCTCTCGGTTCTGGAAATCACTCTGCAAGGCCCTCAACATTGAGCTATCGTTTTCTTCCGCTTATCACCCTCAAACCAATGGGCAGACCGAAAGAACCAATCAGACTCTGGAACAATATCTTCGATGCTTTTCTTCCTTCTCCCAAGACGATTGGATCTCTCTGTTGCCGGTTGCCGAGTTTGCATATAACAATGCTATCCACTCGGCCACCCAACAGACACCTTTCTTCGCCAACTATGGCTTTCACCCCTCATTCCTGCCCAATTCTCTTCCTGAATGTACAGTGCCCGCAGTCCAGGAGAAGATTGACTTCTTTGCTTCCAATAACCAACTCCTGCAGGATACCATGGCTCGGACCCAGGAACATAACAAAACAGTCTTTGACCGAAAGAGGCGTGGAGAATTGATACTGGCACCAGGTGACACAGTGTGGCTCTCCACCTTGAACCTGAAGTTGGCTTGTCCCTCAAAGAAACTGGGCCCTAAGTTCTTGGGTCCCTTTCCAGTCAAACGAAAGATTAATGAAGTAGCCTATGAGTTGGAACTTCCTGATTCCCTCAAGGTCCATCCAGTCTTTCATGTTTCCCTGTTAAAACCTTCCACTTCCAACCCCTTTCCCAACAGAAGGACGGTACCCCCAGATCCAGTCTTGGTAGATGGCGAGGAAGAATATGAGGTAGAGGCCATACTAAATGTTAGAAAAAGGAGAAATCAGAACCAGTTCTTAATCAAATGGAAAGGATATGGTCCTGAAGAGAATTCCTGGGAGCCCGAGTGTAATATCCATGCTAAGAGTCTAGTCCAAGCCTTCAAAAGAGCTCATCCTGAGAGATTTGCCCAGAGGGGCACCCGGAGGTTGCCCCTAGGAGGGGGGCAATGTCATGAAGATCCTGCCAGAAATCTAAACCCGGGCCGTCCTGGCCCTCAGATTCCATTGCGCATGCGCATGCGCGCCCGGGCGCGGGCACGTGCACAACCGCGCACAGGGAGACGGGCGCGCGCCCTAGTTAGCACCAGCCGGCCTATTTAAGCCTGACTTGAGCAGACGGTCCTTGCTGTCTGCTCTACAGCGTTGTGGTGTAGTAAAGTGAAACCTGATCCTGTTATACCTGTTCCTTTGACCCGGCTTGCCATTAAGACTATCCTGCTTTCTGCCTGTACCCGACCCCGGCTTCCAGTGACCATCCTCCTGCCTGATCCATTGTACCCTGCCCTGGTTCAGATCTATTACCTGACTTTTGTTGAACTTTGGTTCCTTGTTCAGCCTTGTCCAGTCTGCAGTCTGACCCTCTGTAAACGAGCCTGTTCACCTGTTGGTTCCAGTCCAGTCCGTGGTTCCGTTTCCTGTGTCCAGTTCCTGTCAGCTCTGCTATCCAAGTGTACCTGTGAACCTGTTTGCCAAACCGTTGTCCGGTTCCTGTCAGCTCTGCTATCCAAGTGTACCTGTGAACCTGTTTGCCAAGCCGTTGTCCGGTTCCTGTCATCTCTGCTATCCAAGTGTACCTGTGAACCTGTTTGCCAAACCGTTGTCCGGTTCCTGCCAGCTCTGCTATCCAGTTTACCTGTGAGCCTGCTTCCTGTGATCCTGCCAGCTCTGCTATCCAGTTTACCTGTGAGCCTGCTTCCTGTGATCCTGCCAGCTCCGCTATCCAGTTTACCTGTGAGCCTGCTTCCTGTGATCCTGCCAGCTCTGCTATCCAGTTACCTGTGAGCCTGCTTCCTGTGATCCTGCCAGCTCTGCTATCCAGTTTACCTGTGAGCCTGCTTCCTGTGATCCTGCCAGCTCCGCTATCCAGTTTACCTGTGAGCCTGCTTCCTGTGATCCTGCCAGCTCTGCTATCCAGTTTACCTGTGAGCCTGCTTCCTGTGATCCTGCCAGCTCTGCTATCCAGTTTACCTGTGAGCCTGCTTCCTGTGATCCTGCCAGCTCCGCTATCCAGTTTACCTGTGAGCCTGCTTCCTGTGATCCTGCCAGCTCCGCTATCCAGTTTACCTGTGAGCCTGCTTCCTGTGATCCTGCCAGCTCTGCTATCCAGTTTACCTGTGAACCTGCTTCTCCGAGATCCTGCCTGCTCAGCTAACCTGTTTCCTTCCCACCGGTCTGTTGATCCTGCCAGGCACCCGTGCTCCTCCTCACTCTTGTCTCTCCTGTTCCCACACCAGGGGATCAGGAGTGGGAGACGCAAGGGAGGCCTCTCCCTGCAATCTCGGGCTCGCACCACCAGGTACGTGACAACCAGCAAGAAAGATTGCACTGCCCAGGATTACCTAGACATCCTGGAAAGTGTGTTTGGTGGGACAGAGAAAATCACGGAGCTTACCTATCAACTGGAACACTGTTACCAGAAGACAGGGGAGAAGCTGTCGGAGTATATGGGACGTATAGACAAGATCCTGCATAGGATTATCCTGAAGAAGGGGATAGATCCAGGGAAGGTAGACGAAGCCCGTGCTCAGCAGGTGTTGAGGGGAGCCCAACCCCTAGACCCTATTGCACTAGTACTACGCACCCGACAGGATGGGAAGAACCTGGACTACCCCGATCTCATTCGGATGGTCAGAGAGGAAGAGGCCATGTTGGAAGAGAAACGAGAAAAGCAGGGGATGGGGTCTACAAAACTTCCAGTGGCTACGGTCAGGTCGGCCTTAACCCCTGAAAGAGAGACAGAAGTAGACGCTCTGAAGTTGCAGATGTCCCAGATGATGGAGATACTGACATCTCTGGTGGCGAAAGAGACGCCCAGTCCCAAGAAAGAAACAAGCAGGAGGGAATTATTTCCAACTGTTTCAGCACCAGCATCCCCACCTGACTATGGAGAGATGATCTGTTTTAACTGCGGGGGAGTGGGCCATATTGCAGCTGTATGTTCCAGTCCCAAGAGGAAGAAAACAGATAGCCGCCAGCCGGCGGGAAACGCCAGAGGGCCCCGGTGAAGGAGTCAACCGGGTGCCCATCACCTTCAGTGAGCTCCAAGAAGAATGGCATGAAAAGAAAGAGAGGAGACCAAACTCCTCGGAAGGAACCCAGGGTTCCTCAACCAAGATACACCCCAGAGAGAGGGGGCAAGACCCCTCCGAAGAGACACAGCACTCCCAAGCGAGAACCTCTAAAGATGAGAGATAACAATGTCCCTCAGCGGGTTTCGTACTCCCATAGCGAGGGAGAAAATTAATGCATACCAGGCTCAGGAAAGAATCAAGCGCAAATCCAGTGCTGGTAAAGAAAACAGTCCAAAGAAGAAGACAGCATCAACTCGGCCCTATCCAGAAGAGCTGGTTGGTCCATCTCCTACTGTACCTATCCAAGTGGAAGAAGTGTACACACAGGCCCTCCTAGACACTGGAGCGCAAGTGACCTTATTGTACAGGGACTTCTATGACAGATACCTGAGTCATCTGCCTGTACAGAAGATAGAGGAGCTGGAGATATGGGGATTGGGAACTCAGAGTTTCCCCTACGACGGCTACCTACCCATAAGATTGACCTGTGTTTGACACCTTGGCAGTGGTATGCCCCCGCCCGCCAGGAACCAGCAAGACCTCCCTGATCATAGGGACGAACACGGATCTGGTCAGAAGGCTCCTGACCCCCCTTGTACAGAAGCAGAATCATTCAGCCCCCAAGATCCATCCATGCTGAAGGCGGCCTACCAGCGGTTGGTCCTAGAGCAGAAGATCCCAAGTGAGGGGATAGGGAAGGTGTGGAGACTTGGAAGAGAAGGAGCGGTGCTACAGCCCGGAGAGGTAGCCTGCCTCAGGGCCACAGTGAAGCTTAATTGGGAGCAGCCTGGCCCCTTTGTTATGCTGGAATCTGGCCCAATGGAGGGTCACTCAGGCCTGGAAGTGATCCCAGAAATGATCCCAATCAAGGCATTGAAGAAGGCCAGGGGAAGAGTCCCAGTGAGTGTGAGGAACCCCACGGAGCGGCCCGTGGAGATCCCTGCCAGGATGCTGTTGGGACAGGTGAGTCCTACTGTCCCAGTTGGCTGGTCAGAAGTGAAAGGGGCGGGTAAAGGAGAAGACGTTTGGAAGAAACTCTCCATGGAAAACCCAAACCTACCTGGAGCTTGGAAGGAGAGAGCCAAGGCCCAGCTGACCAGATGGGAGGAGATTTTCTCTAAGGATGAGTTTGATGTGGGGTGTGCGAGGAGTGCCACCCATCGAATCTGCATGCAAGAGGACAAGCCATTCAGAGAGAGAGTAAGGCGGGTCCCGCTAGCAGATCTGGAGGATCTGAGAGCAGCTTGCGGAACTGAAGAAGACGGGAGTGATTCGGGAGTCCAGAAGCCCTTATGCCTCCCCAATAGTGGTGGTCAGGAAGAAAAATGGGTCGTTGAGGCTTTGCATTGACTACAGAACCCTCAACAGGAGGACCATTCCTGATCAGTACACCATGCCAAGGATAGAGGATGCCTTACAGAGTTTGTCTGGAGCTAAGTAATTCAGTGTGATGGACCTCAAGAGTGGGTACTATCAAATCCCCATGCACCCAGAAGATAGAGAAAAGACTGCCTTCATAACCCCAGTAGGGTTCTTTGAGTTCAACAGGATGCCTCAGGGCCTGTCTGGAGCTCCTGCTACATTCCAACGCCTCATGGAAAGGACTGTTGGAGACATGAACCTCATAGAAGTCCTTGTGTACCTGGACGATGTCATTGTTTTTGGAAAAACTTTGGAAGAACATGAAGCCAGATTGGAGAAAGTATTGAAGAGGCTCAGTGAAGAGGGACTCAAACTTTCTCCCGAGAAGTGCCGGTTCTACCAGTCTTCTGTTAACTATCTGGGACACATAGTGTCTGAAAAAGGAGTGGCTACAGACCCTGAGAAGTTGGAGGCAGTTACTTCGTGGCCAAGACCCACAACAGTCACCGAACTTCGATCTTTCTTGGGGTTCTGCTCCTACTACCGCAGGTTTGTGGATGGGTTTGCCCTCATTGCAAAACCCCTAAACGAGCTGCTCAGGACAGAAGGAGAGGAAGATGGATTGGGGCCTAGGAGGCCCGGTGAATCGGTTCAAGACCAATGGAACTCAAGGTGTGAAGAGGCTTTCAGACCCTTGAAGAGGAGTCTCACCACAGCCCCAGTTTTGGCCTATGCTGACCCCACTAGACCATATGAGCTACATGTTGATGCCAGCCATGAGGCCTAGGTGGAGTACTCTACCAGGAGTATGAAGACCAGCTGTGACCAGTGGCCTATGTGAGCCGGAGCCTGACCCCCTCCGAGAAGAACTACCCCACCCACAAGTTGGAGTTCTTAGCCCTCAAATGGGCAGTAGTTGACAAGTTAAAAGACTATCTTTATGGGGCAGAATTCACTGTAAAAACAGATAACAACCCCTTGTCCTATCTATTCACCACCGCCAAGCTGGATGCAACTGGACACAGATGGTTGGCGGCGTTGTCTGGATTCAATTTCAGCCTCAAGTACAGGCCAGGGGCTGGAAATAGGGATGCAGATGCCCTGTCCCGAAGATCCCATGTCATGGACGATGATTGGGAAGACTGGACTCAAGTGGCCCCAGAAGGAGTGCGAGCCCTTTGCCAGGGGGCTGAACTCCAAGCCAGAGGAGGATCCAGAGCTGAAGAGATAGGAGTTACCACAGTGGGAGTCCCAAAGCGGCATACGCCGATGATATCCTTCTCTTCCTGACCGACCCATTAATTACCATACCCAACCTCCTCAAAGACTTTGCCCGTCTTCAAAAGCCTCTCAAACCTACAGATCAACTTCGCCAAATCCCACGCCCTTAATGTATCCCTGCCTTCAACCTTAGTCGCCCAATGTAAACGCAATTTCCCTTTCACATGGGAACCACAAGCAATCACCTACTTAGGCATTAAAATTCCCACCACACTCTCTGACATGTACACTCTTAACTTTCAACATGTACTGCAAACCATTCATTCTGACCTCCTAAAATGGCACCACGGATCCTTCTCCTGGTTTGGCAGAATTGCCATATTAAAAATGAATGTGCTGCCCAGACTCCTTTATTTATTACAAGCCATACCAATTAAGCTCCCGCCTTCTTTCAACACATCCTACAAACGAATGTGCAGAAATTTTGTGTGGTCATATAACACCCCTAGACTTAGTTGGGACCGTCTAATGCTTCCCAAGTTAAAGGGTGGCCTGGGCCTCCCAGACATTTCCAAATACCACTGGGCATGTCACCTGTCCAGAATAGTCGATTGGCACTCACACAGAGCTCACAAAGATTGGATCAACATTGAACAAGCATTTACTTCCTCCCCTCTACATTGCCTCCCCTGGCTGCATTCATCCCACGTTCCTAAACAAGCCAAACTCCACCCTTTGATTAGTGCTACGATACACTACTCCCACGCGGCGAACACACGCTCCACGCTGCAAAGCATTGTACTCTGACAGCCGACATCCACAACACTCATATCACCCAGACAATGACTACAGGCAATTTGGTTGCAATCACTGTTTGGCTGATTTTTTTCTGAAGGACTATTTCTCAAGATTGTTGAGGCAAAGGGATCCAACGGGACCACAAACAGCTTAAATTTCGACTAACTATTGTACATTTGAGCAGTGTACCGCCACATTTAGGCATACAGAATTAATAGCAGAGAGTTGGAGTTGGCCAGGAAGACCAAAAGCTCTGAAGGCAAAAAATTTACTCACAGGTACAGAGGTGAAAAGGGGTTTGACACAGCAGATAACATAATCCCAAAGACTGGTTTGTGTGTCATCTCTTCTAGAATAAGGTTAAGGTAATGATATAATAATGGATCTTCTGTGTTTGTTGCCTAAACAAGCTCTGCAATGGTGATCTATCTCATACCCAGGCTGCATAGTTGCTGGGTGGGCTTCTATGGCTATAGGTATGCCACTGCTAATGCATATCTTCCAGGTACCAGAAGTGTCTATTGATGTCTCATGTTCAGTACCAGGATCTCCAAAAATGGAGTACAGGTTAATTTCCCACACTGCTCAACTCCTGCCTGAGCACTGATTGGGATCCTGGCAGTAGCACAGTTTAAAATACCGCAGGGAACTTTGAGAAGGTATCTTTCTAGAGTTCTCTGTGGCATTATAGCTTATATTTGGACTTGGACTATCCTTTTTTTTAACCAGTTGCAGCCCGCCCACCGTCATATGCTGGCGGAGTGGTGCAGCTCTCGTTCTGGGCCGATGTCATATGACGTCGGCCCATTCAAACAGGGCATGCGTGTGATTGCATGCGTGGAGCCCTGCACTGTCAGTGGCTGTGTGTCCCCGAGACACATCACTTCACCGACATGGGTAAACAGTCATTGGGCATGGCTGTTTACAACACGATCAGCCGTGATTACGTCATGACCGATCACAAATGGTACTGCCGCTTTGAAGACGGTGCATGCACGCAATTGGGAGCGTGCTGCGTGGTCATGTCAGTGGCAGTGTTTTCCCAGGAACACTGCTCATCACTGACAATGGTAAACAGCCAAAGGCTGGCGACTGTTTACAATGTAATCGGCTGTGAACCATTCACAGCCAATCACAAAATGTAAACACAGACCGGTAACTAGCTGTTACCGGCTCTTCCCTCCTCACACACCGTTTCCAGTGTGAGGGGAGAAGAGCCAGGAGCAGTGAGTTACCAATCTGTGTAGTGTTGTTGTCTGCACCAATACTACACAAATAAAAATAACTTGTCACATCGCCCCCCCTGTCACCCATCGGAGCCCTGTCACCGTCAGAGACTGCCATCAGCAGTGCACCTGCCACCCATCATTGACCATTGCCTCTCACTCATCAGTCACCCATCAGTGACCGTCATTAGTGACCCATCCATGGCCCTCATCTGTCACCTATCAGTCACATAAAGTGCACCATTGACCATCAGAGACTGCCATCAGTGACCATCACCCATCATCTGTCCCACATTAGTGACCATCATCCATTCCCTGTCACCCATCAGTCACCATCGCCCGTCACCTGTCACCCATCACCCATCAGTGACCGTCACCTGTCACCCATCAGGGACCATCCCCTTTCACCTGTCAACTATCAGTGAGCGTTAGCTGCCCCCCGTCGTCACCCGTCACACAACCCATCAGTGACCGTTACCTGCCACCCATCGCACAGCCCATCAGAAAAATGTCCAAAAAGTTTTTATCAGTGAGGAGGCGTTCCAGATCCTCTCCATGACTAATGAGAGCAGAGGGGAGTTCTCATCTGATTCAAATGGCAATTTCCGATTCTGAATCAAATTCAGAATTTGAACCGATAGATAGTAGTAGTAGTAGTAGTAGGATCGCCAAATAAATCGGAGGAAGACCGGATCGATCCTAAAAGGGCACGGCACTCTGGAAACCAGGCAGCCACCAGCAATAGACCCCAGGATCAAATTCCCAGGCCCAGTACCAGCGCTGCCACCAGCGATAAACCCTAAGAACAAAAGCCCAGGCCCAGTACCAGTGCTGCTGCCAGTAACTCTCTCTTTCACCTGCAACTCTGCACCCACAATTTTGGTCACACCTTTACTTCCTTTTGCAAATTTGAGAATCCATTCAAAATGCCATTCACTCTTATGCCGCGTACACACGGTCGTAATTCTCGTCGGAAAAAGCTCTGATGGTTTTCCCGTCGGAATTCCGACGGAATTTTACTCAAACTGTCTTGCCTACACACGGTCACACCAAATTCCGACGGTCAGTAACACAGCAGCATAAAACACGTTCGACCGCACTATAAAAGGGAAGTTTAATGCTTCCGAGTATGCGTCAAATTGTTTCCGAGCATGCGTCAGAATTTTGCATGTCGGAATTGCATACACACGATCGGAAAATCCGATAGAAAGGTTTTCCATCGGAAAAATTGAGAACAGGTTCTCAATCCAAAGTCCGTTGGAAATTCCGACAGAAAAAGACCGATGGGCATACACACGGTCGGAAAATCCGTTGAAAAGCTCCCATCGCACTGTTTCTATCGGAAATTCCGACTGTGTGTACGCGGCATTAGACGCTGATATCTTTGCACCATTCTATTTCATATTATCACTACTCATGGAACATACTGGGTTCACTATTAATTATAATTTAATAAAAAATATTACTATTATAAATTATACACATATTTAATATTTTGTTCCCAGATATGGTTGCTTCAACAATAAAATTTTATCCCCATTTTTGGAGACACTCTGTCCCATTTTTTTACTCCTTCACTCTGCCCGATATGGAATCCTTAACATATGCCGCCTTGGCTCCCGTGGAGAGGTCGTGCCCCTGGCCTACTTTGCACCCGCCACCGTGCACTGCGCTCGCTGTCTGAGTTGGTGAGTGTGTTTGGTTATAACCATCTATACGCATTAAATGTTCATTCACCCATATACTCTCTTATATATGGATAGTATGGTTCATTACTTTTTTATATACATTCCTTAGGAATTGTGGAGAAACATTCATGAAACGCGTCAAGCTTTGATTTGATGCTCCAGCTACATCGCATACGGAACCATGCTTATTTTATTATTATTTGATTTTTTCAATTATATACAAAAACTTCTCCCTACTTAGTGGATGCATATTTACCATGTGGGAACATTTGTCTATATTAGGCATGCTGTCATTGACACTATTATACTATACCATTCAATCTATTTACCTTTAGAATCATGCGCTACTGTATGTGTACTCTTTTACTATGCTTATGCTATGTGCACGTCCTTACATGCATATGAAATGAATATTTTTTATTGTCTGTATATTTTACAATTAATAAACATTCCATGGTGAAATGTAAACATGGTTAAACTTACCTACACTATCCAAGTGCTTAATTTAAAGTCCAAATCTCCCTATTGTATTTACCTATTATCGGGATGGAGGCACTTAATTGTGCTTCATCTAAAGTTCCAACTCCCTCTATTCTAGCGCTGCCACCAGTGAACGACACCAAGAAATGCCCAGGCCCAGTACCAGCACTGCCGCATCATGCCCAAGTACCAGCATAGGAACTCCAAATCCCCCAACTACCAGCACTGGAGTGCCACGTCCCCCAAGAGCCAGGGCCACTAAATATCTCCCAGAAGGTCTTGCCAACCCAGCATGATTGCCTTCCGACTCAGGATCAGCAAGAATTCCCCCTTTCACCGCACAGCCAGGTGTGCAGGCCAATACCCAAAATTTCACTGGAAATGTATTGTTTTTATTTATTTTTGCCTGACACTTTGCTGCAATTCATCGTGGACCAGACCAATTCATATGCCCGGCAGCATACTGCCAACAACCCCCAATCATCATACGCCCGTCCGTTTGAGGTGAGAGATTTGACTCTGGAGGAGTTCAAATTATTTATGGGCCTCACCATAAATAAATATGGGGCTTACAAAAAAAATGAAGGACATGCCTACTGGTCCACCAACCCCATCCACCACATGCCCATTTATTGTGCCATAATGTCCAGGTCCCGATATGAGATCATTATGTGCCTCCTTCATTTCAGCGACAACACCCAGTGCCCTCCCTGCAATCATCCAAAATATGATAAGTTATATAAAATTCGCCCACTCATCAATTTCTTTTCCCAACTATTTGTAGAACTCTATGTCCCAATCAACATATATGTGTAGATGAGTCCCTGGTACCCTTTTCAGGCTGGCTAGGAATAAAACAATACATTCCTAGCAAAAGGGCCTGATACGGAGTAAAATTTTACAAGCTTTGTGAAAGAGTCACAGGATATCTGTATGCATTCCGCATATACGAAGGAAGAGATTCCCCCGTTCCAGCCTCGAGTGCCCTGCCAACATGGGCACAACTGGTAAAATTGTATGAGACCTGGCATACTCACTGCAGAACAAAGGTTTCCACATTTACCTGGATAACTTCTACACCAGCCTGCCCTTTTCAAATACCTATACCTCGCAGAAGCCCTGGCCTCCAGAACCTCCAGAAGAATAGGAAGGGCTTCCCACAATCTATAGTGAAAAAAACTGCGAAGGGGAAAGAGCAACTTTGATATGGAGGTGGAAGGATAACAAGAATGTGAACATGATGTCCACCATCCATGATGACACTACAGTTAAGATTAAAAAAAGACGAGTTCCCTTTGAAAAGCCAACATGTGTCCAAGATTACAATCTCTACATGGTGGGTGCCACTTCCCAGACAACATTCCACCATCTGAAGCAGACCAAAGACATCAAAAAAGATGTAGAGTATGCAGCAAATAAGGATTTCAAAGAGATACCAGCTACTATTGTCCCCAGTGTCTCTTCCAAACCCAGCCTTTGCATTGGTGAATGCTTCTGACTGTATTACATACACATCCCTAAAATATTAGCCCATATTTTTAACCATTTCCCCATTTTCATCATCTGTGCTGACCATTTCTCATGCTTCCTCAACTAACCATGCCACTGCCTTCCCAATGAATTGACCCTGGCCTGTTTTTTGACTATGCCTCTGCCTACCGTTTGGACTGCTTCCACGTGAACTGACCCTGGCCTGTTTTATCAACTACACTTATGCCTACTGCTTGGACTGCTTGCACTTGAACTGACCCTGGCCTGTTTTATGGACTATGCTTTTGCTTACCGCTTGGACTGATCTGTTGCCCTGATACTGTAGTACACAGGAGTCTCACATGTGAGGGGCTCCAGCAATGTTTTTTTCTGGATGGAGAAAACTAATTTGTGTTTTATTTCCAAAATTGTGTAATTTTGTGGGCGTTTCCATTGTCCTGATGCTCCAGGGCCTTCAAAAGTGTAATAGGTGGTTGAGAAATGAGATGTGTAATATATGTTTGTAGAACGCTTGAAGGTGCTACTTCAATGTTGGACCTCAGGAGGAGTAGGAGAATCTATTTTGGGGTGTCATTTTTGATATGTACATGCTATGTGTTGGGCATATCTTATAAATAGACAACTTTGTGTAAAACAAATGCATTTTCATTGTCCAGGTGCTCCAGGGCTTTCAAAAGTGTGATAGATCATCATGAATTATGTCCCTAGAACACCTGACGGTGCTCCCTGCATGTTGTGTCTCTGTAGGTGGCCATGCTGTGAAAAAGTCTCACACATGTGGTATCACCATACTCGGAGTAGCAGAATGTGTTTCAGGGTGTATTTACAAGTATTCACATGCTGTGAGAGAAATAACCTGTTAATATGACAATTTTGTAAAAATAAAAAATACAAAAAATAAAAAAAAAATCTTAATTTTTCAAAGAATTGTGGGAAAAAATTACAGCTTCAAAAAAGTCACCATGCGACTTCTTCAAAAAAGTCACCATGCGACTTACTAAATACCTTGGGATGTCTATTTTCTAAAAAGGGGTCATTTGGGGAGTATTTGTACTTTCCTGGCTTGTTAGGGTCTCAAGAAATTAGTACATCGGGTGTAATCAGGTGTAATCAATTTTCAATGATTGGCACTATAGCTTGTAGACTCTGTAGCTTTCACAAAGACCAAATAATATACACTAATTAGGGTTATTTTTAACCAAGATATGTAGCCGTATACATTTTGGCCAAACTTTATGAAGAAAAATTACTAATTTGCTACATTTTATGAAGATTTTATGAAACAAAGAAAAGTGAATTTTTTCACAAAATTTTATTTTTTTCTTTATTTATAGCACAAAAAATAAAAAACACACTAGTGATTAAATGAAATACTAGTGCGTGGCCTGGCCGCACACGGAGATGGCCGCTTAGAGTCTGAGCTCCGCTTCTCCACAGAGCAACGATCAGCGCCCAGCTCAGCTACTCAGTCCATCACGACCTACGGACACACATCAGCATCCCTCACACCCGCGGGGACATGACCCGCGGCAAATCCGACGCCCACGGAGCGCGGAAATTAATCAATTTCTACATGAAGCCGGCCGGAGCCTCTTCCCAAGACGGCGCCGGCAGAGAAGAAGAGCCCGCGCCTCAGGCAACACAGCTGGCCTCACCGCTGACTGAAGATCCCCCCTCAGATATGCAGGACTCTGGTGACCAGCATCTGCAGGCAAATCCCTCCCCAGCAGATAGAGGTAAGAGAGCAGCCATCTCTCCAGCACACTCTCCCTCTAAACTTCCCCCTGTGAAGAGGCAATATGGCGCTGAGACCTGTAGTGCCACAGCACCTGCTGATAACTCTGCCTCACTGGCTGCTTATGCCACCTCAGACAACCCTGCCTCAGAACACACATTTAAAGCCATGCTGCTCTCTCTGCAAACTGACACGCAGAGAGAGTTTAGATCCTCAATTAACCATTTACTGGACAGAGTAGATAACATGGAGGACCGTATGGAGCACATAGAACAGCATCTCTCTGTAGCTACCATTGCTCATAACACCACGGTTGATATACAGGATGAGCACACTGCAGATATACAGCAACTGCGCCTTAAAATCGCAGATCTCGAGGACCGCAGTACGCGGAACAATTTTAAAATCAGGGGAGTGCCTGAAACCATATCACCCCCTGACATAGCACCATACCTCAACCGCCTGTTCCGCAAACTTGTTCCAACACCAACGCCACAAGATCTTCTCATAGACAGGGCCCATAGGATCCACAAGCCGCAACACCTGCCTGACTCCCTTCCCAGGGATATCCTAGCCAGGATCCATTTCTTCCATGCTAAGGTACAAATTATGAGAGCTTCCAGGTCCTTACGCAACCTCCCTGACCCATTCGCCAAGATTCAACTCTATAATGACATCTCGGCTGCCACCTCGCAAGCACGCAAAGCTTTTGCGCCGGTTACCCCAAAATCACATACAAATGGGGATTTCCTACGAAGCTCATTGTTACCTACCAGCACCAACAGGTCGCAATTCTCACCCCTAAAGACGGGATCAAACAGCTACTGGGGCATTGTCCCTAACCCTCCACCAACGACCCCCTTGAATAGACGATCCTCCAGGATCCACACTAAGTGGGCAACACAGGATAAAACCTAATTCTCCATCAGCACTGGAGCAACCCCTCAGGTTGCCCTTTCATTCAGCTGGTCTTCACTCACCTTGAAATAGTGGACTAGCGCCTTTCTCACCGTTGAACCCTCCACGCCGTACTGCTATAGTGTGCAAAGCACACGGCATTATCTCAGGTTCCCACATTCCTTTTCAATTTTCCTTTCTTATTTACTGTATTTTGTTTGTAACGGTACTCACTACCTAAGAATATTCCGCCTCTATATCGGTCCTGCTAGTGATATAGAAGTTTCAAGTAAACTTTTTCTCTATTTTTGTTTTATATTTGCTAACTGTGCCTAAGGGTGAACGTTCTATACACCCTATAGTGTATATCTAACCATCTTATTCTTCCCCACAGGATACAAGCAACCTCAGTACCATCTTGACACCTGCTACTTATTTACATGGCAATCAAAATTTCCTCTCTTAACGTCAAAGGCTTAAATAGCCCTTTCAAGAGATCCCTCTTATGGAGGGAAGCAATTTCTCAACGCTCTGACATACTCTGCGTTCAAGAAACGCACCTCTCATCTACTGACCCACCACGATGTATACACAAATCATACCCACATATCTTTCACTCTCATGCTGACAAAAAGGTGAGAGGCGTAATAATAGCTGTTCGCTCCACAGTCTCACTCTAAATCTCCAACATAGAGTACGACCCCGCAGGCAGATACCTTATACTCTCAGCACACTTCAACAACAAACCTTTAGGCTGCTTTCACACTGGGGCGGTTTGCAGGCATTATTGCGCTAAGAATAGCGCCTGCAAACCGACCCGAAACAGCTGTTGCTGTTCCTTCAGTGTGAAAGCCCGAGGGCTTTCACACTGAAGCGGTGCGCTTGCAGGACGCTCAAAAATGTCCTGCAAGCCGCATCTTTGGCTCGCTATAGGAGCGGTATATTTACTGCTCCTATATCGCCCGGTCCCATTGAAAACAATGGGGGAGCACGCCGAACCCGCCCGCAAAACGCCGCTGCAGCGGCGGTTTGTGGGCGGTATTGACCCTTTTTCGGCCGCTCGTGGGGGGTAAAACCACCCCGCTAGCGGCCGAAATGCGCCGCTAAAACCCCGGAAAGCGGCGCTAAATATAGGGCCGCTTTACCGCCAGCGCCCCCACCGCTCCAGTGTGAAAGCAGCCTTAGTGATTGTTAATTTATATGCACCAAACACTCACCAAAAATCCTTTTTTAAATCCATTCTAACCAAAATACAACACTTCCCAAGAGATCAAATTATCTTATGCGGTGACTTTAATGAAATAATCAATCACTCTCTCGATTCTTCCACACCACGAAGGAGACAGTCTACTACCCTCTCCTCCTTGACACGCTTAGAAGATTTCTACGACCCTTGGAGGTGTCAACATGGTACTGAGAGAGACTTCACTTTTTACTCCACTGCTCAAAGAACTTATTCTAGGATCGACCTGTTCCTGACCTCCAAAGTACTACTTCAATCCATTACCTCCTCAACTATTGGAGTTATATCATGGTCTGACCATGCCCCTATCTCAATTGTCCTTAATCTTTCTCCCTCCATCGCATCACATACATTATGGCGACTAAACGCCTCCTTAATTAGTACCAAGGATAATAGGGAACTGGTCGGGTCCGCGATTGACGACTTCTTTACCTTGAACAACCACTCTGTATCCAATGTTAAAAGTACACAAATAAATGTGTGATGGGTGCGCTTATATCAACCTTACAACAGGATTTGATAGACCTGTATGACACTTGAATTATATGGTATATAAACCGTGAACATGATGTGTATAAAACCGTGTAGTGCAGTGATTTAAAATTTGTATTTAGACCCCAAACAGGTTGTGTTTAAACAAGGGGTTAAATAATTGACATCAATCTGTCAAATTGCTTCTGTGAAATGTGGAACAACCTTTGGTGATTAGCCTTGATTGATTAAATGATTGAATGAGTGGGGCACTTAAAAGATAGCTATTAGTAGATATCAGTTTCCTATTATTCAATATGTAGCTAGTGCCAATAAATAAACAAACACAATTGATTAGGTTTAAAATAATAATAAACGCTGTATTGGTTACAGCCGCCAATACTCAAATTAGTGAATAATAATCCTATGCCATATCCTCCCAGGCTGGATCAATACTTAATATTGCATGCCGCAAGAAAATAAAGTGCTGGAAGTTTCTGCTTTAAACACAGAATGACATACAGGCATATGGAGAAAGGAGAAAAAAAAGGAAAAAATAAACTGTCACTTTCCTTTTTTGCTGACACCTCCAGGTGTTTCTCGTCCTCTGCCTTTAGCGCTGTGCTTGCAGACACTTCCAGTGGGTTTGCATAGAGAAAAGAAACATACACCAATTGCGCAGTATTTCCAAGACAGTGTGTGTGTGTGTTGTAGCCAGTGAGCGGTATTGTACTCACATGCACCCGGTATTAATGAAGCGGTAGCCGAATGCTTGTCAGGCTTATGTTTCAGGGCTGGATGCCCTGCTCGTCCACACTCTGCGTGCTATGGTGACGTCACTAGGCTCCTCATATTTCCGACGCGTTGCATTACAGTCACGTAACGTTTTCAAGGGATAATGAGCCCTGTGACAGCTGAGGATATTTATAGGGCAACTGATCTACTCATTCCACAAAGTCTTATCTGGCACACAACCAGTTAAGCATAGGATCTCCGCAGCACCTGGTCACAGCGGTATGCTGAATGTGGATGATGAGCACAAATTGATCACTATGGTAACCCGCACGCTATCAGTTGCCCTATAAATATCCTCAGCTGTCACAGGGCTCATTATCCCTTGAAAACTTTACGTGACTGTAATGCAACACGTCGGGAATAGGAGGAGCCTAGTGACGTCACCATAGCACGCAGAGTGTGGACGAGCAGGGCACCCAGCCCTGAAACATAAGCCTGACAAGCATTCGGCTACCGCTTCATTAATACCGGGTGCATGTGAGTACAATACCGCTCACTGGCTACAACACACACACACACTGTCTTGGAAATACTGTGCAATTGGTGTATGTTTCTTTTCTCTATGCAAACCCACTGGAAGTGTCTGCAAGCACAGCGCTAAAGGCAGAGGACAAGAAACACCTGGAGGTGTCAGCAAAAAAGGAAAGTGACAGTTTATTTTTTCCTTTTTTTTCTCCTTTCTCCATATGCCTGTATGTCATTCTGTGTTTAAAGCAGAAACTTCCAGCACTTTATTTTCTTGCGGCATGCAATATTAAGTATTGATCCAGCCTGGGAGGATATGGCATAGGATTATTATTCACTAATTTGAGTATTGGCGGCTGTAACCAATACAGTGTTTATTATTATTTTAAACCTAATCAATTGTGTTTGTTTATTTATTGGCACTAGCTACATATTGAATAATAGGAAACTGATATCTACTAATAGCTATCTTTTAAGTGCCCCACTCATTCAATCATTTAATCAATCAAGGCTAATCACCAAAGGTTGTTCCACATTTCACAGAAGCAATTTGGCAGATTGATGTCAATTATTTAACCCCTTGTTTAAACACAACCTGTTTGGGGTCTAAATACAAATTTTAAATCACCGCACTACACGGTTTTATACACATCACGTTCACGGTTTATATACCATATAATTCAAGTGTCATACAGGTCTATCAAATCCTGTTGTAAGGTTGATATAAGCGCACCCATCACACATTTATTTGTGTACTTTTAACATATCACTCACGTGTGGGAACACTTTTTTATGGGTTTGCAGCTGTATCATTTGGCCATCTTAAAACATTAATGGTCCTCTGATTTTAATCCTCACTAGCGCTTAAGTAACCCTATTTTGACTCTGTATCCAATGACACCACACTCTGGAATGCCCATAAATCGGTCATCAGGGGTACATTACTAAGACTAGGAGCACAGGAGAAGAAAAAACGCACTGCTACCCTTAACTCCTTCCTAGATAACATAAAGACCCTAGAAAGACGCAATATGCAAACACCCTCAGTAGCCATACATGAAGAACTCCGATCTGAGCTGAGCACTTATTTGCAAAACAGACACGAGTTCTATATTAGGAAACTAAGACTCACCTGGTACTCCCAGGGAAATAGAACGGGGAAAGCTCTAGCACAACAATACAAACGCAAAGCGGCCCAATCCGCAATACCGTACCTCGAGGACTCCAACGGCAACAGATTGACTAAACCCAAGGATATAGCTAACTGTTTTAGCTCGTTTTATCATAATCTATACAATCTAAAAAACTCCCCTACTGATCCACGACCTACTGATGTTAATATTCAGAACTTTCTCTCTGACCTGAACCTCCCCTCCTTGACTCCCTCTCAGACTGCTGACTTAGCTCTACCCTTTTCGATTCAGGAAATCCAAAACGCCATTAGGTGCTATCCAATAGCAGTCAGTAAGTGCCACCATCGCGCTCTTAGTAAGATGACTGACACCATGTGCCAGTTGTGCTAAAACTGGGTACAAACTGCTGATTTTGGGTAGCATTACATTTTATCCACTTATCCTTCTCTTCATCAGGGGTCTGGTTCTGCAACTGAATTAGAGTTTCTACATCCCACTGCTCTTGATGAGGGAAATCTGTCCCCACTACCTGGGCGACCCCTATAGTGGGTGTGACTCCAAATGCCATAAGGGCAGCATCCTTTGCCGCTTGGTCTGCTAAAGCATTTCCTCTGGCTGTCATGTCATTTCCCCTTGCATGCCCTTTTACCTTTAAGATGGCAACTTCTTCTGCTGGTTTCTGAAAGGCCTGAAATAGCCGCTCTATGAGTTTTGCATGTCTCACTGGCTTCCCTGCAATAGTCAGAAAGTTCTGTGCTTTCCAGATTGGTCCAAAATTGTGAGCTATTCCAAACCCATATCTGCTGTCAGTGTAAATGTTTCCCCTTTGATTCTCTAGATGACATGCTTTGACTACAGCACACAACTCTGCTTCCTGTGCTGACATCTGGGGTATCAATGCTTCCTGATGTAAAATGGTGTCTGTAGTGGTTACAGCAAACCCTGTGTGTGGCTGACCACCATCAGTGTAAAATCTGGAACCATCTACCAATAAGTGTGTGTCACAATCTGATAAGGGCTAATCTTTTGCTAGTGTGACAGAGGCCCTTTCTACCTCCATCAGAGTCATACAATCATGAGAAAAACTCTCAAGTTCTACATCAGTACCATTTGTTGCATCTTCCTCATCAATTATAGGAAGAAGAGTTGCTGGATTTAAAGTAACACATTGTTTGATTGTTAAATTCGATGGAGCAAAAAGAGCAGACTGGTACTTGTCAAATCTACTAGCAGACACATGTCTGGTATTTACTTGATTCATGATTTCCTGTACTACATGTGGCACATACAGGATCAGAGCAGAATCTAGTACAAGCTCAGTTACTTTGTCTAGCAGCAAAATGCAGGCTGCTATGGCTCGCATACAACAGCCTTTGATGACAGGGTCTAATGAGGCTGATACATACATCACAGGCCTCTTTTTGTCTCCATGTAGCTGGGTGAGTACACCTGCAGCAAATCCATTGACTTCATGACAGAACAATGAGAAAGTCTTAGTATAGTCAGGAAATCCAATGGCGGGAGCTTCAGACAAAATTTTAATAAGCTCCTTCATTTGCAATTCATTGTCCCAGGTGATGTTGAAAGGGTTTCTAGTGGTAGCCTCATATAGAGAAGCCATAAGTTCTGATGCATTTGGAAGGCAGGTAGTTGCCGCACATTTCTTGGCTTTTCAAATTTTTGTAGAGTTTTAACTCAATCTGGGGTTAGGTGACGGATTCCATGTGAAATGCAGTGGCCCAGGAAGATCACATTCTCTTGGCAGTATTGTAGCTTATCTTTGCTATCTTTGTTGTTACTGTTATAGAGAAACATGAGAAGGCTTACTGTTTCTCTGCTACAAATGTCCTTTGTATCAGAACAAATAAGCAAATCATCTATGTACTGAAGCAAAACTGTGTTTGGGTGTAAGGGGGACCATTGGTCCAATACTTGCTTTAACGCAGTATTATATTCAGAGGGGCTACTCACACAGCCTTGGGGCAATCTTGGACCATGCTAACTTTTGGGCATCATGGGTAAATTAAAAAAGGTGCCAGCAATTTGGGTGCAGGGGCACCGAAAAGAAAGCATTTGCAAGATCAATCACTGTAAATCAGGTGCTGGAGGCAGGTATTCCACTTAGTAAAGTGTGGGGGTTGGGCATGATCAGGGTATCTGCCTCAATTATATTGTTAATGGCTCTCAAATCATGCACCATGCGGTATGTCACCTGCCCACCCTTCTTGTCTGGCTTCTTTGCAATTGGTAACAGGGGTGTATTGACTTGGGATTAATTGGTACAGCAACCCGTGCTGCTTTCAATTGAGTGATTTGATCATTTATACCCTCAGTCTGAGCAATACTCAGTGGGTACTGTTTAATCTGTGGGAGATGGGCTCCTGGATTAATTTTTATCATGACTGGGGTGCAATCCAGCAGACCTACATCATATTAGCTGGTGGCCCATAATTCAGCGGGAATCAATTTCAATTGTGGTGGAAATGGCGGAGTGGAGTCTTGGATTAAAAATACCTCACAGGCAGAGTTTAAAACTTCTCCTGACAGACTACTGATCACTTTGACTCCTGTAGGAGTTTAGTCTATGTTTGCTAAAATTTGGTTCAAAATGTCAGCTCCCAAAAGATTGGTAGGAACTGTGTCTGAAACTAACACTTTAGTGACAATTTCTGTTTGCTGTCCTAGCCTGAGTTTAAGTGGCTTGGACTCAACTAAATCAGTAGAAGTCCCGGTTAGGCCAACACCAGAGATATCATTTGTAGATAATAATCCTGGAGGTAAGTCCTCTATATTAAAAACACTTCGGCTTGCACCATTATCGTTTAAACAGGTTTCTCCTTTAGGATAGGGGAGTTCTTGTAAAAATACTTTTACTCTGGCCTCGGGACCATTGTCTCCAGCGGCGTTGCAAGGGGGGTGCGGGGGGTGCGGGCCGCACCCGGGTGTCACCCGACAGAGGGGTGACACCCGGCACAGCACTGGATTGAGAGACGCACCGCGGCTCTCTCCTCCTCCTCCGTCCACTGAGCACTATCTCTGCTCAGCGATGTTCGGTGAGGAGGAGAATTAATTTTAAGGGCAGACAGGCAGCTCGGGTTCCCATAGCCGAGTGCACGGCGCCCGCATGTCCTCAGGGAAGCTGCACTGCAATCCCCTATTATTGTGACAGGCAGGCAGAGATGCCGGCTGCCTATCACAATTACACTCCTCGGAGCCAAGGCTCCTCCTCCACACTGACGGGACACAACAGGAGGAAGAGCTTAGGAGGAGGGACAATGGACATCCATGTGGATAGAGCCACGCTGATCTGAGGTCTGTGAATGAAGGGGGGAGAGATGTATGCAATGTCACTATGGGCAGATATACAGGGGGGGGGGGGGTACATTATGGGGATTACACAGGGGGTACATTATGGGGATTACACAGTGACAGGGGGTACATTAGGGGGATTACACAGGGGGTACATTATGGGGATTACACAGTGACAGGGGGTACATTAGGGGGATTACACAGGGGGTACATTAGGGGGATTACACAGGGGGTACATTATGGGGATTACACAGGGGGTACATTATGGGGATTACACAGGGGGTACATTATGGGGATTACACAGTGACAGGGGGTACATTAGGGGGATTACACAGGGGGTACATTATGGGGATTACACAGTGACAGGGGGTACATTAGGGGGATTACACAGGGGGTACATTATGGGGATTACACAGGGGGTACATTAGGGGGATTACACAGGGGGTACATTAGGGGATTACACAGGGGGTACATTAGGGGGATTACACAGGGGGTACATTAGGGGGATTACACAGGGGGTACATTAGGGGGATTACACAGGGGGTACATTAGGGGGATTACACAGGGGGTGGTTACATTAGGGGGATTACACGGGGTGTGGTTACATTAGGGGGATTACACAGGGGTGCTACACAGGGGGGTTACATCAGGGGGATTAAACTGGAAGGGGATTACAGTGTTACATTGGGGGGTATTTAGACTTGGGGCTCAGTCTAATATGCTTGAGTCTATTTTTTGTCCCAGTCCAGGCCTGGGTGACACCATTAAGAAGGAAGTGATATCCGACTGTGATGATGTCACCCCCATCCGTGACAGTGCATGGATTGGCGCACTGGCATAAACCACGACTTTTACAGGGGCTGGTTTGGCGTGCGCACCATGTTGCTGCCGTCCCAAAACTAGCCTACCCAGCACCCTGCAGAGCACCGTGGCAGGCTAGGCAGAAGAGAGCCCGATGTGTCTAGTGTCTACTGCTCTATCCTACTCCTGCTGTCACTCCGCAGTGGCAGGACAGAACACTATGGCAGGCTTGGGGGAGAGCTGTGCTGAGCTAGCCTGCTCAGTGCCCCGGATTGCTCAGTGACGGGGGGGGGGTGACACCATATTTTACCGCACCAGGTGACACCAACCCTAGTGACGCCACTGATTGTCTCCCCTATTTAACATGATTGATACTGGCATGCCATTTTCCTATGCCTGATCCACTGCTTTTTGCAGAGAACTGGGATCAGCATGAGGTGCCTCTAAGCTTTTTTCCAGTCCCACTCATAATTGGCCCCCGATTGCCATGATTTCTGAAATTGCTTTTGCCTCTTCCTTTTCCTCTTCTTCTTTGCTTCCCCATGTACATAACCTTGGGTTTGCTATCCTTTTGGTTAATCCTGTTTTCTATGGATAACAGGATAGGCAGGACGTCTCAAATAGACATATTGCCTGCCTCAGGCCTTGCTGTGAACAACTTTTCTTTCAACTGGGGTATTAAACGATCAAGAAACCTTTGTTTCACCAGTTGTGTAGATGGACTTGCAGTTTCTCCCGCCTTTTCTTCCTCTATTTTAATTCCTGCTTCTTCAGCCATATCACTTAATCGCCTGCTGCTTCCTCTTAGCATTGCTTAGCATTCATAAATTCAGCATGTCTGGTTTGTCCATATATTTGGGGCAATTTTTCCTTCAATTTCTCACAAACTTCCCATCCACTAACCATCTTACCTAGATTTTTGACGTCTACACCACATTCTTTAAGTATATAGCCAGACATGTTACTTCCCACTGCTTTAATAAGAAGCTGATGAGTGTCAGTAGCAGAAGCCTCATATGCTTCCTGTGCAGCACTAAGTTGTTTGCAAACCGAATTGGATTCTTTCTAGGATCTCCCAATCCTTCTAATATGGCTCTCATATCTTGGGGACTAAAAAGTGCATGCCATTTAATTTGAGACTTACTGTGAACAGCATTACCTTCAAAAACTAATTGGGTTCTGATAGGATAAATTGCAACTGATTGCTCTGTGCCAGGGGCAGAAGGGTTGGCATCTCCCTTCCTTCTCTCTTCATCTTGCTGCCACAATTTGGAAATTATGGTTTGCTCCAGAAGTTCAGACTCTATCTCTTTCTCTGGCCAAAGCCTTAAGTTCAGAGAGATTTAGCTTTGCATATGTGCCTTTTGATTTATGCCAATCATCTGTTTCTAGGATATGAGCCAAATCCCTCTTTGTAGGTTGATATGGACCTGTTAAACCTCTGCTCTCTACTATATTGCCCAGCTCATCTTTTGTGTGTTCCATGTAATCTAATTATTTTGCTTTTGTGCGTGGACCCCTTAAAGCCAAACTGGCAGCCACATAATGTGGGGGTAGTAGTAAATTTGGACAGTACTTTTATTAAACATCTCCGTCAAGCCAGTTTGATTTGCTACTTTAGCTTCTGTCTCCCATGTGCAAGCTATTCTCCACTTTCCTTCACTGCACAGTAGTGGGCCATAATCGTGCAGAAAAAATTTCCATACTTGTAAACCAAAAGTCCCTTCAGATTTTAAAGGTTTAGCTGTTCCCTTTGTCCATTCTACCCATTTATCTAGGGGCTCAGTATAGGCGGAACTGTACCTTCAGTTCATATATTCTCTAGCGCTCATCTTGCGCTGGGCATTTTCTGAAGGCCTCTCACCCTTCATTCCCTTAATTAATTTAATGACCATAATGACTGGCCAGTCTTCTCTTCTTGTGCCTATACCCTCTGGCCTCTAAAACAAATAGTACAGCAAATCTGCAGAATTACAAGAATAGTCTCCACTTATTTATGTGGATAGAAGGGGTTTATGATAATAGACAAAACACTCATTAAGAGACCCTCCTCGTCTCTTCTCTGTGAGTTTTATCTGACCCTACCATGCACCTCTGACCCAGGTCGCCCACAAGGAGTCAACGCAGGGACCTGCAGAGGATTCTCCCTATCCACACACAGTCTAACCCATGAAGGGGGACACAAACACATTTACACACACACACGTTACCCAACCAGAAAGGTCCGAGAGTGGTCTGGTTTCCTTAAGAACCGACAGATAGGATACATAGGAAAGGCAGAAATATAGCAAGCTTAAGGACAGCTTACCTAGCCGTCATTTAGAAGTTTGCGTTCCCGATAATCACGATCAAATCGCGGTTCCTTCTGGAAACTCTGCCAAACTCCTGATATCTGACTCGCCAAAACTGTTATGACTAATTTCTGATTGGGACTCTAAAACAAATATTAATACTGCAGCTGCAGGAACAGATTCACAGGACTCAATCACTGTGTTTAAAATGTCCGTTCGGTGTCAAAATGTCTTACTACATGTTATTTTATACATAGATAAGAAAGGGGTGGTGTGAGATGTTGTTAAAAACTAACAAATAGAAATATGTTATTAAAAACTAATAAATATATTATTAAAAGCTAGCGAATAGAACAATTGTAAATGTAAAACCTTTATAGGGGAGGGGGGAGTAGAGAGTTTCTGGAGGAGATGTGTCTGTGTGTTAGGTAAAAGTTACAGAACACATTTCAACAGTGAGAACAAAATGGAGTCTTTTGTGCTTAAATGAACAGTACAGTGAATGTCCATGTCACACTCTATATACAAAACAACATTCCTAAATGAACATATCAGAGAACAATGTTCATGGCTATTTGCATGGTACCACAACTGTATAAACACTGATCATTTAGAGAATCATCTATGTTCATGGAGAATTGTTATTTTTTTATGTGTAAAGACCCTTTCACACAGGCTTTCCAATCAGGTCTGCCTGTTCGTTTTTCAGACGGACCCTCCAGTCTCCCCTATGGAGTGGCAAATGTCAGTGGTGACATGTCCGCTTACACCTGCTGCTATCCAATCTGATCCTGTCCACCAAATCCAGACAGATGGTGACCCTATTTTCCATCTGCCTATTGGATCAAATGGAATCAGATGGAAACGGACAGGTGGTCTGTTTTTTTTATCCAATCTCCCCATAGAGGAGAGCAGAGATTTGACAGATCCATCTCAGCACAGTGAGTGGACACGGACCTGTCATCTGCCTGCTCAGCGGGGATCAGTGGATCAATCCCCCGCTGAGCAAAGTGTGGCCTGTCAAAACGGACGTGTCCCATGTGAAAGGGGCCTAACAGGCTTAGTTGACAACTGCAGGTGCAACGAAGCATGGGCATATTTTTCACATGTAGCACACTGATGTTTAGGCAGGGTTGCTCCTATATTTACCTGCCAGGTGTATTTGCTTTGGCCAATTATTAGGCATCAATTGAGTTCACCCTAAGTCTGGAATTGCTGCACTTCTCTCTTCTGCCGCTAGGTGGCAGGGTACCTGGTGACATTAGATAAGATAAGGGTGATGCAAGGACAGATTAGGAGTACTTGGGGTATCTCAGCCAATGGGCAGGGGATTTCTTGAATCCCCCTGTCCTGCTGGGGGAACCTATATATTTCAGGTCAGGTGATCTGTGTTCTGTGCCACCTGGCCGGCTGATTAGGTGGACATGTGTTGTGCTGCCTGGGCTGCTAAGCCAGAGTTTGCCTGCAGTCCAACCAGAAGTGATGGTTCTGCCGGCCAGAGAACCTGTGGTGGTCGGAGGAAGAGGGGAAGCTGTCGCCACTAAGGGACCAACCACCTTGCTACCAGAGACCACAATTAATAGCTAAAACAAGTACCAGAGCAGTATTCTCACCAACCGGGGATGGTGAAGAACTCGGAAACTTCAGGAGGTGCCAAGCCAGGGACCCAACCAGTGTAGGGACGCTTGAGGAGTATCTGGAGTGCCAAGCCAGGGACCCAGCAGGGAAGCGGGTTGATGCTTCAGGAAGATACTAAAGTAAGAAGATTAGAAAAGCTCATGGGATTCAGTTGCAGTGAATCAGCAGGTCTAGTGAGAGAGACAGGGAGCTCAGTGGGCTGAGAGTCTACAAGAAGTGCCTGTAAAGGGAGTACAGTTGTCTGTTACAACTTGTGTTCGGAACTGTTTTAAGACTGTTGCCATAGGAGACAACGCTCCTACACATGCAGGTGTGGTATCTTCCTGGATGCCTTTTCCTGCATGGCTGTCTACCTATAGAAGTCTCGGAGTCTGCTAATTGACATTGCAACTTCTTGGCCCTAAACTCTCTCTCCCACTGTTCTGTTCAAGAGAAAATAAATCCCTTTGCATTCAAGAAGTGACTGGTGCCCATGAATCTACCTTGCATTACACCCACTATGCCTTGCAACCCACTTTATACAGAAGGATGTCAGCTGTCCCTGGCTCTGGAGGTTCTCATTAAACTAAAGGAGGCCTGGGACTGTAGGGTACTGTGACCTGAAACCTGTAGGTCCTGTGAATATCTCCTAAACTTTTACAGTTTAGGAGATATTCAGAATGCCTACAGCTTATGACATAATCGGCACATGAGCTCTGAAGATCCGGCTTACAGTGCTTGACCTTCAGAGCCCTTCCTGGAAATGGCGGTTCCCGGGTGCATGCCTGGGAGTGACGTCATCGCCGCGCTGGCCAATCACATAGCCGGAGCTTGCGAACCTGGAAGACACAGGGGGAACCTGTCAACCCTCTTAGCGGTTACTGTACTGCGCTGGAGGGCTTTGTTCCAAACCACACCCAATATATGCCATTATTTAGCCACACCCACTGTGTACCGTGGCTATGCATGTCGCAGGTCACCTTCACCCTGGTAGGGGCCCCAGGGCATTACTTTGCCCAGGGGCCCATGATGCTGTTAAGGTGGCACTGCCCATGGGAGGTTCTGGTACCTTTATTGGATCTCCAGCTTTAAGTCTCCTGCCACTCTGCATGTCACCAAGCTAGGTGCCCTTCCACGAGGCCCTGACGCATTAATGTTGCATCAGAAAGATGGCTGCTGTGTGGTGGCCATCTTTAAACCTGGGGGCCCCATGATCCCCTAGTGCCCGGGGGCCCCAAGAGTTGTCAGTCTGCCCCTGGTTCAAGCATATCCTTCCTGAGAAATAATGACCAGAAATTGATTGGATACTGAAGGTATGGCCAAAGCAGAAATTTGTGAAGTGGTGGTAAAGTGGTAGAGTTTTGTAAAACGGTAGAATTATAGTTTTATCTCCTTGAGTAAATGCCCTTTTTAAAACATGATAACTGTTTGTCTGACTTACTCCAGCTTGGCTTTGCATGCTATTGCTGAGTCTGTGATCTACTTGGACCCCCAGATCCTTTTGCATCTTAGATTCCCCCAGAGGTTCTACCCCTAGAGTGTTACTTGCATCCGTTTTTTTTTATCTCCCTAGTTCATTACTTTATATTTTTCAATCTTAAATGTCATCTGCCATATAGCTGCCCACCCCTCTATATTAAAGTAATAGGAAACCCTTTGTGCCTTATGTGTCCTGTGAAGTATAAGTTCCAAGCAGGGTGTGGCTTGGCGCGCAGCATGCATGGACGCTGTGTAGGAGAGCTCCGGCAGAACGGGAGGCCTATAGCTGAAAAACGGCCTTTATTCAGGACGAATATGCCCACATACGGCAAGAAGGGGCTTCACAATCGTTCCCTAAGATCAACCAGGACTCCTAAAGGGAAAACCTCAGCGGCAAGCCTCAGCAAATATCGATACAGCGGCGAGCACGGCAGTCCCAAGATGGCGCCGTCATACAGAGCAGACGGGGGAGAAGAAAGAGATGATGACGAGGTTTTCCTGCCAGCCTCAGAGGATTCATCAAGAGGTAATGTAGCTCATGACCTACCTCTGACTTACTCCACCATGACAGAAATAGCGGCAGACATAAATAACTCATTCTCTGCAGCCATCACTGATATTAAAACAGAGCTCCTTAGGCTCACAGAGCAGATGGCGGTCAATGAGAGAGCAGGGAAGAGGAGAGACAGGGCCCTGGTGAGACTGGACGACATTACTGACACTCACTCCCAGCACATGTTGGAAATGAATAGACAAATCGAGGACCTCAATAACAGAGGAAGGAGACATAACATTAGAGTGAGAGGTGTCCCTGAGTCAGTCACCCCAGAACAGATCAAGCCGGCCCTGTCATCCATTTTCAACAGCCTCCTGGAAAGGACTGCAGACTCCCCCATTGAATATGACAGAGCACACAGAGCTCTCAAACCCAGAGCGCCTGACGACAGTCCACCCAGAGATATCATATGCTGCTTGCCAAATTTCCCCCTTAAAGAGGAGATCCTGCAGAAAGCAAGATTAAATGAACAAGTGACTTTCAATGGTGTGAATTTCCAGCTCTTCCAAGATCTATCCCCTATCACGCTGAAAAATAGAAGAGCCCTGAGACCACTACTAGATGTGCTTAAGGAAAAAATAACTCCCTACAGGTGGAAATTTCCCTTCGCCCTCCAAGCTTCCTACAATGGCAAGCAATATCTGCTCAGGGTCCCAGAAGACCTGCACAAGTTTTTTGAAAACCTACAGATTGCCCCTGTAGACCTGCCAGAATGGTATGCGGAATACAGGCTACCTCCTTACATTAACAATATGCCTCCTCCACCAGGCCCCTCTCCGGCTAAATCCCCCTACCACCAAGGGAAGAACAGAGGAAACACCCACAGGCATAACCATATTTCTCCCTTTGTCAAAGGGCCCAGAATGTAATCTGATAGGAAAATCCAACGTCTTCACCATGACTTTTCAAAATTGTTTTTCATTTTATTCTTCCTTTTATATTTTCAGTTTTTTTCTGTTTTTTCTTGTTCCACAAAAGTCTTGGGGCCTGATTCCTTACACCACCCCCATAGCTTCCAGTTTGGTCACCTGCTGCGGATCACATAATAAGAACTGGGAAAAGTCACTTGTGCAACCATCCGCAATTTGCACATCTCCCCACTAGATGGCAGGAAAGCTTCAAAAGTGAAAAATACAAATCGAGCTGACAAAGCGTGTTGACCAAGTCTGCTTTATATTCCACATTAGCAGAACTTTTTCCACATGGAACTGACAGGAGATCATAGCCATCTGGAGCAGTAGCCAACCTTAAAACCTGTCACCAGAAAGTTTAAACATGATCTACCCTCAGGTTGTATAAACTGTATGGTTAACTTTATGCTTTATTCACAACTTTATTTTGCTTCATAGACCTAGAAAATTAATCCACTTCTGCACCTCCTCGCTTTATGACAGACGCCTGACGGTAATGGTCACAGAAAAGCAGGTTAGTAATGACCTTTGGCACACACAACAACAAACCGCTCACAAGACTGCTACCCCCATAAACTATGGGAGAAACTGACATGCTGCATAATGTGCCTCGTAGCAAAACTATATCTTTACGTGACAAAAGATATTGGGTACCCATTCCAAAGCATTAAAAATCCCTCCACGATTTATGTAAACACTCCCCTATCCTGGATTATACTCGGCCGTGTCATATCTCAGCAGGTGCATACATGGACTTTAAGCAGGACCCACCTACTACCTACAAATGATCAGCATTGGGGAGCCAGTAGTGTGTATAAATATGCAACCCACAGGAACATAGCAAGAAGGTTATGGGTCCACCTCTATGTTCTTTGCTACATTCTTATAAGATTACTGCATGCGCAATCCTTTGGAGATCATCGCTAGGTAGAGGACCACCACTACTGCAATGTCAATAAAATGACAATCACTTATGACATCACGTTCAGACCATTGTACAGGCTCCAATGACTACCTTATTATGGAATGTGATCTTTATAGTAAGGTTTTTTCTTTCTCCCACAGTCAACGCCCTACTGTATTTGCATGTAATCGCAGTTATCTCTTTATACAGTTAGAGTCCTGACTCCTGCTCCTCTGAAATGTCAGACCTTAGTGATTGTTTGCAAATATCACATCGGCGGGCCTGGTGAGTGGTGGGCCCACCGCTGAGATACATAGCACAAGATTTTGTTATAAGTTGTAATTTCTTATATTGTTCCGTTATGGGGTGATTAAACTAGAGTTGCCGCTACTATCCCTCCTAATAACTCGGGTTTAAGGATAAATAAAGTTAATATAGTAATGTTACGTTGTTACACCTATCTGTTTAATCACAAACCTGAACAAGTGATACCTGACCTAATCAATACGGCCTAATGCCACGTACACACGAAGGGACAATCCCGCGGGATTATCCTCTGGACTCAAGTCCAGCGGACAATCCCCTCGTGTGTGGGCGTCAGCGGACTTTTTTTCCCCAAAGTCCGGCGGACCAAAGTTTTAAGTTTGGTTTTAAAATTATCCGCTGGACTTGGCAGTCCGGCGGACAATCCCGCCGTTAGTAGGCTAGTCCGCCGGACTTTTGAAATGAACGGACTTGCCGCTCATCGGCAAGTCTGTTCATTTAGCACGTGACTTCAGGTATACGTAGTTAGCATAGGCAGTAAATGCCGCCGCGCTAGCTCCGTCACCTGGCATGGATTTAAAGGGACTCCCCATGCCGAAAAACGGCGTGGGGGTCCCCCCAAATCCATCTCAGACCCTTATCCGAGCACGCAGCCTGGCCGGCCAGGAAAGGGGTGGGGACGAACGAGCGCCCCCCCCCCCCTCCTGAGCCGTACCAGGCCGCGTGCCCTCAACATGGGGGGTGCCCTGGGGAAAGGGGGGCCGTGCGGCCCCCTCTCCCAAAGCACCTTGTCCCCATGTTGATGAGGACAAGGGCCTCTTCCCGACAACCCTGGCCGTTGGTTGTCGGGGTCGGCGGGCGGGGGCTTATCGGAATCTGGGAGCCCCTTTTATAAGGGGGCCCTCAGATCCCGGCCCCCCACCCTATGTGAATGAGTATGGGGTACGATGTACCCCTACCCATTCACCTAAGGTGTAAAAGGTAAAGTAAAAAAACACACACACTTTTATAAAAATATTTTATTGCACTGCTCCGGGGGTCTTCTTCCGTCTTGGGGGTCTTCTCGCCGGACTCCTCCACCATTTACCAAGCTCTTTTACCGAGCGGAGAAGTCCGGCTACCTTCTTCGCCGTCGCCGCCGTCGTCTGGGGGTCTCGATCCGCCTTCGGGGGGTCTTCCGGGGTCTCTTCTGTTCTTGCGGCGGTCGTCGTTTTCCGCGCCGCCGGCGCCTCTTCTTCTTCTTCTTCCGATGTTGACCCGTCGCTCTCTGGCCGGAATGGCAGAGCCGCGCTGTGCTGGGACTTATATAGGGACATGGGGACAGGGTCACATGCTCATGTCACATGGTGACCCCGCCCCCTGTGATGTCACAGTCCCAGCATCCTCTGAGACTGTGACATCACAAGGGGGCGGGGTCACCATGTGACATGAGCATGTGACCCTGTCCCCATGTCCCTATATAAGTCCCAGCACAGCGCGGCTCTGCCATTCCGGCCAGAGAGAGCGACGGGTCAACATCGGAAGAAGAAGAAGAAGAAAACGACGACCGCCGCAAGAACAGAAGAGACCCCGGAAGACCCCCCGAAGGCAGATCGAGACCCCCAGACGACGGCGGCGATGACGAAGAAGGTAGCCGGACTTCTCCGCTATAAAAGGGGCTCCCAGATTCCGATAAGCCCCCGCCCGCAGACCCCGACAACCAACGGCCAGGGTTGTCGGGAAGAGGCCCTTGTCCTCATCAACATGGGGACAAGGTGCTTTGGGGTGGGGGGGCCGCATGGCCCCCCTTTCCCCAGGGCACCCCCCATGTTGAGGGCACGCGGCCTGGTACGGCTCAGGAGGGGGGGACGCTCGTGCGTCCCCACCCCTTTCCTGGCCGGCCAGGCTGCGTGCTCGGATAAGGGTCTGAGATGGATTTGGGGGGACCCCCACGCCATTTTTCGGCGTGGGGAGTCCCTTTAGAACAGAAGAGACCCCGGAAGACCCCCCGGAGGTGGATCGAGACCCCCAGACGACGACGGCGGCGGCGACGAAGACGGTAGCCGGACTTCTCCGCTCTGTAAAAGAGCTTGGTAAATGGCGGAGGAGTCCGGCGAGAAGACCCCCAAGACGGAAGAAGACCCCCGGAGCAGTGCAATAAAATATTTTTTCAAAAGTGTGTGTGTTTTTTTTTACTTTACATTTTACACCTTAGGTGAGTGGGTAGGGGTACATCGTACCCCATACTCATTCACATAGGGTGGGGGGCCGGGATCTGAGGGCCCCCTTATAAAAGGGGCTCCCAGATTCCGATAAGCCCCTGCCCGCAGACCCTGACAACCAACGGCCAGGGTTGTCGGGAAGAGGCCCTTGTCCTCATCAACATGGGGACAAGGTGCTTTGGGGTGGGGGGGCCGCACGGCCCCCTTTCCCCAGGGCACCCCCCATGTTGAGGGCACGCAGCCTGGTACGGCTCAGGAGGGGGGGGCGCTCGTTTGTCCCCACCCCTTTCCTGGCCGGCCGGGCTGCGTGCTCGGATAAGGGTCTGAGATGGATTTGGGGGGAACCCCCACGCCGTTTTTTCGGCGTGGGGAGTCCCTTTAAATCCATGCCAGGTGACGGAGCTAGCGCGCTGGCATTTACTGCCTACGCTAGCTACGTACCTGAAGTTACGTTCTAAATGAACGGACTGCTCCGTGTGTGGGCAAGTCCGTTCATTTTTAAAAGTCCCGCGGACTTTGGCCAGCGGATTGTCCGCCGGAGAAGTCCGTGCGTGTGTGAGCAAGTCACACGCTCGGAAAGTCCGGCGAAGCCCCGCTGGAAAGTCCGGCGGATTGTCCGCTGGACTAGGTCCGGCGGACAAAGTCCGCACGTGTGTACGCGGCATTAGAAACATTTTACCTTTAATACCTCACGCTTAGGTCCTCCCGGAACACCCTGATCCCGGAATAATTTCCACAAACAGATTCCACTACTCACATCCACGGGTGTGCCTCCCACTAACCCCCCAGAGTCATCTTAAGCATTATTCAATAACGCCCACACCTGGTTCAACGTCAATTTGATGCACGCCTGAACCAAGACTCACCTATAGTACTACTCTATACCTCTCCTACCCCGTCCCTTTCACTCCCCCCTACCCCACCTCCCCTCACTAACCACCCCACCCCCCTTTTTTTTTTTTTTTCTCCTGCTCTCCTTCCCCTCCACTCTCCTGAATATGACTGACATACTCCTTTTTAGGGAAATCCCCCACATTGATATCACACAATATCAATGGACTCAACATTCCAGAAAAAAGATCCAAACTACTCAAAGAACTCAAACAAACAACCCCTTTATTATTTTTTTTTACAAGAAACACATTTTAAAGGACAAAACCTCCCTAAAATTATCAACAACTTATTCACAAGGGCATACCATGCAACTAATCCACAGGCCAAGACTAAAGGCGTATCAATCCTCATAAACAAAAATGCACCCTTTGAACTGACTAATCAACTTGTAGACCCAGAAGGCAGGTACATTTTCCTAAAGGGTAACTGGGAGGGCTCTCCTATAACTTTGGGTAATGTGAACTCAAATGGTGCAAACGGGGAGACACAGACCCGAAGGTCAAAAGAGTGCTGCTCACCCCTAAAGGATAGCAAAAGGAACAATCCCCCACGTTGGGGTTTTTAGGCAGCGTACAATGAAAGAAGTCAGAGTTGGCATGTAAAAAAGTTATGAAGTTTATTTATAAAATTTTTTTTTAATTAATAACATTAGGTTAGAACATGAGCTCCAGTGGGAATGAATAATACATATATGTTTATATATAAAAGAACATGAATATACATTGAGCAGACTGACATTTACATAACAGCAGTGAGTACAGAGTCTGTCGTATAAATGAGAAACTATCCCTGACGCGTTTCAACCCAATACGAGGGTCTTCCTCAGAGGGAAAAGAGGTCTGCTAAACAAAGAAGGAATATATGTCAGTGTTAGTGGTAACAATATAAGTTACAGGGTGTAAAGGCTCCAAGATGGGGAGCAAAGGATGTCAGAACACCGTGAGGTTTATATTTACCACAGTAATGTATATCCTGGGGATAAAAGATGTATGATGGTCCCACGTGGAGAGTTTTTGGTAAGGAAGACACCATCCACTAATGGTGGGGTATGCCAGATGGATTCCACTGAGGGTCATCCGGGCCCTAGGGCGCCACAAAGCCTTACGAGAGGTCACATGTTTGGGGGTTCCTCTCCTTCTTCTCCCTCTGCCTAGGCAGGGGTGTCCGGAGGGGAGGAAAACAACCTGGAGGGGAACAGAAGACGCGCAGGCACCACCTATAGCAGAGTCCAAAGGGTAAGGATTGTATTAGAGGTTAGTCTAAAGAGTAATATGGTATATATATATAGCAGCCTGAAGGGGGCATTTATTAATTGGGCATCTATCTGTGGTCATTGATGCCATGCCAGGTGGCCAAAGTATGTAGTGAGTGAAAAGTGTGGGTGAGAGAAGGGGCAAACCAAACCAAACCGCAAGAAGGAAAAACTTGTATCACAAAAGTGCAGTAAAAGAAGGACATGAACACGTGAAGGATGTGTGTGTGATGGAGTGAAGGGGAGGGTCTCTGGGGGGGGGGGGGGAAGGAAAAAGGGGGGAAAAAGGGGTTCGGGACTGGAGTGGGGGTGAAGTGGGAAGGGGACGGGAGATAGCGGGAAAGAGGGGGAGAGGAGGGGGGGAGAAAGGGGGAGGGAGCGGAAGGTGGGGAGAAGGGGGGGGGTGAGGAAGGGGGGGAAGGAAGGGGAAAAGAAGGTGGAAGTGGGAAAAAAGGGGAAGAGGGGGTGAGGGGAGGGGGGGAAGGGGGAATGGAGAGGCGGAGGGATGGCGTGGGGGCTGTGAGGGGTAGGGGCAATGTTAGGTATGGCTAATTATAGTGACAAGATGGGGGTGGGGTGGTATGTGTGTACGTGTTAAACAAGTGAAAGGCTATGGTCCTACCTGAGGGTATGGAGCACTGAGATAGTGCCGCAGGCTGCTGATACTGAGACTATGCCGCAAAAGCTAATAGTGTGCTGGGAGAAAACTCCCAGTTTTGATCACAAGCGTAGTGCTTCTTTGGAGGGGGGACCTTGGATCGATGAAGGTCACCCAATCTAGAAGCACAAAATGATAATATTCGTTGGAATAAACAAGAAGTTATTCATTAAAAGGACAGCATTGTCCCGTTGGAACAATACAATGATATGCGGGACTGAGGGTAATGGGTATGGCCTTCGGACTATTGTCCAAACTTACCGCATGGAAGTCTTAGTAGGGTATGGTCCTATTCGGATGGCGGCAGTAGTGTCTACTGGCTGCCGCTCCTTTTTATGAGTGGGTGATCGGTGGTGATTCCCGGAAGTGGATCCCCGGAAATGGTCAGCAGAAAGCTGACCCTATTGGTCGATGGTTGCCCGCCCGTATCTGGTCCCCATCCTGGTGAGAAAGCCACCAAATAGGCAGACCACGTGTGGCGTCCCCGGCGTTCCTGTCGGCCATGGAGTGGCCCGTTACTACGTCATCCCTGACGTAAGACACGTGACGTACGTTCGTCATGCGCACCAGCGGCGTCCCGCGCGTGCGCACTGAGGAGCGTCGTCCAGGGATGTCCAGGGACGCCGCCGACGAGGGTTATCACCAACAACTGATCGCACGGGACCAGCCCAGGTGCGTCAATTGTGGAAAAAGGGGAGGCACGCAAGGTGGAAGGGGCGTGACTCCTTACCCTCGTCGGGAAGGCGTAATGGCGCCACCTGTTGGCCCGGATGGTACAGCGTGATAAGGCAGACCCCAGAGGTGGATGGATGTCCTTCTTACTTGAAATTGGTCAACCTGCGGCAAAAAAGAGATGACAAAGAAGATGTTGAGCTGGGGATAAAAGTAAATAAATAGTGAGCAAATGAATAAATAAATGGACAAATAATAATAAAATAAAATGAAATAAAATTAAAATAAAAATGAAAGTGAAAAAGTGAAAAACTGGTGACCGTGGAAAAAAAAAAAAAACCCCATATCAACATGGCCGCAGGTGAGTCAATAAAAAACAACTCAGTTCAAACATGGGTAACAAAGAGCTCTGACTAATTCTGGTATGGAAATATGAAATCCAGATATTTTTGAAAGTCATATCGATAAAGTACATACTACAGTTTGTACAAAATTATACATAGGAGACATGAATTATATGTGCATCACATGTATACAAGAACTCTGGTTGAAAACTGTCATTTAGCTGTATGTAATTTGGTATAGTTTAATTGTATAACATCATAGAATGGAAGGCATAATATCAACAAGGTACTGTATTGTATTGGGTATCAGAGGGGAAGGAAAACATAAACAGCATTTCTGCCAAACAGAACAGCCCAGAAGTTGTTGGGCTGTCACAGAGGGAGGGGAATGGGGAGAGGAGGGGAAAGACGAAGCAGGAGCTGCAAGGACGATGTCCAGGAGAGATCAATGCTTGAGTGGACCATCGTAAATCGTCAAATGTAGTCGGTAAGAGGTACTCTTATTGGGTCTTGCCGGAGACAAAGCCCTTTAAAAAAGGGGCAAAGGAGATGGACTCATTTAGGCCCGGCGCCGTTGTGGCGTTGAGTCTATATATCCATCTTTGTTCGTACTGAAGTAGTACTTTGTTCCAGTCGCCGCCCCGGTCGGGTATATGAATCCGATCGAGAGCGGCGAAAGCGACTGTAGGCATTATGTAGTTATGTGCAGTTACCACATGACGTCCTAAGGGTAGGTAGTGGTTGCCTATCTGCATACAATAGATGTGTTTGGACAAACGTCTCTGGAGCTCCTGCTTCGTCTTTCCTATGTAAAATGCACCACATTCACATAACATGATGTACACAATCCCTCTGGTTTGGCAGTTCACAAAGTGAGATGGATGAAAAGTTTCCCCGTTAGGGAGGGGGAATGTTTTTTCACGCTTAATGTATTTACAAACTGAGCAGTGGCTACAGGGGAAGGTGCCCAAAGTGGAACAGTGTTTAAGCCTTTTGGCCTCGTTCTTAAATTCACTTTGCACGAGTTGATCGCGTAGTGAGGTGGCCCGTCTGAAGGTTATGGCAGGGGTAATGGGGAGGAATTGGCTAACTTTCGGGTCGTCCTTTAGGATAGACCAATGACGTAAAATGATTTTTTTGATAATATCGTGCTGTTTAGAAAATCTCATGATAATCCTAGTGGAGTCCAATCCAGGGTCACTCTTGGCCTTCTTTTGTGCAAGCAGGTTAGGCCGAGATTGCGCAAGGGTACGGTTATAAGCCCTGCGCAAACAAGACCGGCTATACCCACGTGCCAATAGTCTAGACTGAAGTAGGCCAGCCTCTGTGTTGAAAAGTGTATCGTTTGAACAATTCCTACGTAGGCGCAAGTATTGGCCATAGGGAATGGACCGTTTTAATGTAAGTGGGTGAAAGCTCTCCGCATGGAGGATTGTATTTCCCGCGGTATTTTTCCGGAATAGGGTGGTGTAGGTGGAGTTGTCAGAGGAACGGCCAATCAGTACATCTAGGAAGGTCAATTGGTTACGGTCATAGGTCATGGTAAATTTAAGGTTGTGCTCTGTCATGAAGGCTCCATCCGTGGCCGGCGACCTGGTGATCCTGCCAGTAATCGGCGCCTCAGCATCCCTGGTTCCCGTTCTCGGTTGCCATTGCGCATGCGTGAGCGCGCGCATGCGCACGCGCGCGCCCGCAGACGGGGGCGAGCGTGCGCGGACGGGTGCGCGCCTCCATTGGCGCCAATGAGGCTATTTAAACCCTTCTGTCACTGACGGTCCCCGCTGTCTGCTCTACAACGTTCTGTGCTTAAACCTGATCTGAAGTCTGTTTACCTGTATCTGACCCGGCTATCCTTGACCATCCGCTCTGTCCCTGTGTATCGACCTTGGCTTGTCTGTGACCATCCTCTTGTCTTCTCCACCTGTACTGTGCTGCCAGCCTGATACCTGACCCGGCCCGTTTGACCTCTCCAGCTTACCTGTTGCTCCAGTCTGCATACAGATCCAAGTCTGCCTGTTGTTCCAGCCTGCACACAGATCCAGCTTACCTGTTGTTCCAGTCTGCATACAGATCCAAGTCTGCCTGTTGTTCCAGCCTGCACACAGATTCAGCTTACCTGTTGTTCCAGTCTGCATACAGATCCAAGTCTGCCTGTTGTTCCAGCCTGCACACAGATCCAGCTTACCTGTTGTTCCAGTCTGCATACAGATCCAAGTCTGCCTGTTGTTCCAGCCTGCACACAGATCCAGCTTACCTGTTGTTCCAGTCTGCATACAGGTCCAAGTCTGCCTGTTGTTCCAGCCTGCACACAGATCCAGCTTACCTGTTGTTCCAGTCTGCATACAGATCCAAGTCTGCCTGTTGTTCCAGCCTGCACACAGATCCAGCTTACCTGTTGTTCCAGTCTGCATACAGATCCAAGTCTGCCTGTTGTTCCAGTCTGCCTACAGAACCTGCTTACCTGCAGAGACCTACATACCTCACCCGCTGAGCTGATCCAGGAAGCTCCTGTACCGGTCTTACCATTCCTGCCAGGCACCTGTGCCCCTCCTGACTCCTGGTCCTACTGTCCCATCATCAGGGGACCGGCGAGCGGGAGCCGCAAGGGAGGCCCTTCTCTGCTAACCAGACTCACCACTACCAGGGGGCGTGACATGCTCGTTGTAGTTAAGATGAGCAAAAAATTCTAGTAGTAGATCCTCTGGTCCATCCCAGATGACAAGGACGTCGTCGATGTACCGTAGCCATGTGGTGATATGGCTAGTGTACATGACGAGGCCCCTGTCATTCAGGAGGGATTGTTCCCACTCCCCCAGGTACAAATTGGCGTAGGCCGGGGCACAACATGTGCCCATGGCCACGCCTTGCACCTGGAGGAAGTGGGAATTGTTGAACATAAAGAAGTTGTGATGTAAAATATAATCCAACCCATCAATAATGAAGTCGTTTAGTAAATCGTCATATTTTGGGTTATGTCTTAGGGTCCTCCGTATAGCTGCGATTCCTTTGTTATGGGGAATAGAACTATAGAGTGCCTCTACATCGATGGCCACCAAGATGGATTTGGTGGATAGGGCTGTAGTATTTATTGTCTGTAATAAATGTATGGTATCCTTGAGAAAGGACGGCATACATATGACAAAAGGTTGGAGGTATGAATCTATGACCTTACTAAGGTTCTCTGAGATGTTGCCTCGACCGGAAACGATGGGGCGTCCAGGAGGTTGGGCCATACATTTGTGTATTTTTGGCAAACTATAAAAGGTTGCCACTTTGGGGTGTTTAGTCCTAATAAATTCATATACATCCTGAGTGATGGCTCCTCTACTAAATGCGGAATCGACTAGGTCGTAAAATTTACTGTAATATGTTTGTATTTGTTTTACAGGGATTGGTATGTACCAGTCCTTGTTCTCCAAGATCCTTTGACACATTCCTACGTAGTCAGTGTTGTCCATGACAACTACGTTGCCACCCTTATCTGCGGACTTTATAGTGATGTTGGTATTTAGCCGTAACGCCTCAATAGCTTTTGATTCCTCCGTGGTTAAATTGTTAGGGTGTATTTTCTTACGTGGAAGTTTAGAAATGTCACGAATAGTCTGTTTAACAAAAGTATCAATACTAGAGCTTAAGCTTAGGGGAGGGAACTTCGAGGAAGGTTTTTTGAATTTCACATTATGATTGGGTGTGGGTAAATTGGCACTGTCCAATAGACTGTCTAGATCGATTTGGTCTATTAAGTCGAGGGTATTGTTCTCCTGAAAAAGTAATGTGAGATTGCGTAATGCTTTGAACTCCCTCATGCTGAAGGTAGACCAGTCAGTAGTGTCGTCAGGGATCTCGGTCTTTGCGTGCAGGCTCTTGAGTAGGAGCCTGCGCGCAAAGAGTTGGAGATCCGTGACGACTTCGAAGAAGTTAAAGTTTGTTTGTGGGCAGAAAGTCAGCCCTCGAGCGAGGACACGATATTCGGCTCTGGATAAGGGGTGCGACGAAAGGTTGATCACACTGAGTGGTTTGGAGGAATCCGTGTGACAAAGGCGTCTAGGTTCCCTGTTCCCCTGTTCGGTTGGGGTGAGGGGAATCCCCGTACGGGGTTTAAAGGGATTGGACGTATAGCATTGGGTTGTCCTGTCATTTGTTGGTTGGTGGTCGAGATCATGGAATTCCCAGATCCTGAAGCTTCCATAGACAGGATGCTATTGGGATTGTCAGCGTTGGTAGAAACGTCTTGGCTATTGGGTCTGGATTCGACATCGGTGTCAGTGGTACGTTTTTTGTTTTCCTGTTCGGGTGAGCCCCTATTGTTGCGACTACGTTTGTATTTACCTCTTCCTTTGTGTATTGTATTATCGTGCTGATTGTGTTGATTGACGGTAAGGGTACCTTTGGTTTTGGGTATTTTCCTAGAGTTGTTAGTAGGTTGTGTGATCCCTGTACTTTTTTTAGGGGAGTTCCATCTATAAGCTCGTCCTTCCTGGAAGGCTATCTTGTCCCTCCAATATTTAAGTTCTTTTTTGTGTAGAATGTTTTTATTGTGGGCCGACAGATCACTACGTAGTTGGTCCTGTAGGCCCAAATACATTGGGTGCTGCATAAACGGGCCGAGGGCTAGTTCTAAGTTGTTAATCTCTGTGTCTAGTAGTAGCATTTGTCTGGTATATTCCTTTCCTAAGATACCCATCATTTGTTGTGAACATTTTTTTAGGTTGTCCTCCCATTCTAGTTTGCATTCGTTACTGATTTGGTCCAGATTTGGAAAAATCTGGACCCTGAGTCCTAGGGGATTTATATTTTCTTGACTATACCTATCAAGGGATTTTATGTGCCAATAAAGTGCTGATTTTTGTTCGAGAATTTTGGTGAGTTTAGAGGTGAGTGTGGAGATTGTGGTTTCCACACGATCACCCTGCTCAAACTCCGATTCGTATCCCAACATAAGGGTAGCCCATTCGTCTCCCTGGAAGTTACTCATCATATATCTGAAAACAGTACAAAAGCAAAAACACACAATACAAGAAAAAAAGGTCTAGACCAAATATCAAAACAGCTAGCAAAACAGTCTATATACCAGAGCTCATGTTTTAACTCTTTGTGTCATAGAGGGGAAGGGGTGTAGCTCTAGTATTGATACTTTTGTTAAACAGACTATTCGTGACATTTCTAAACTTCCACGTAAGAAAATACACCCTAACAATTTAACCACGGAGGAATCAAAAGCTATTGAGGCGTTACGGCTAAATACCAACATCACTATAAAGTCCGCAGATAAGGGTGGCAACGTAGTTGTCATGGACAACACTGACTACGTAGGAATGTGTCAAAGGATCTTGGAGAACAAGGACTGGTACATACCAATCCCTGTAAAACAAATACAAACATATTACAGTAAATTTTACGACCTAGTCGATTCCGCATTTAGTAGAGGAGCCATCACTCAGGATGTATATGAATTTATTAGGACTAAACACCCCAAAGTGGCAACCTTTTATAGTTTGCCAAAAATACACAAATGTATGGCCCAACCTCCTGGACGCCCCATCGTTTCCGGTCGAGGCAACATCTCAGAGAACCTTAGTAAGGTCATAGATTCATACCTCCAACCTTTTGTCATATGTATGCCGTCCTTTCTCAAGGATACCATACATTTATTACAGACAATAAATACTACAGCCCTATCCACCAAATCCATCTTGGTGGCCATCGATGTAGAGGCACTCTATAGTTCTATTCCCCATAACAAAGGAATCGCAGCTATACGGAGGACCCTAAGACATAACCCAAAATATGACGATTTACTAAACGACTTCATTATTGATGGGTTGGATTATATTTTACATCACAACTTCTTTATGTTCAACAATTCCCACTTCCTCCAGGTGCAAGGCGTGGCCATGGGCACATGTTGTGCCCCGGCCTACGCCAATTTGTACCTGGGGGAGTGGGAACAATCCCTCCTGAATGACAGGGGCCTCGTCATGTACACTAGCCATATCACCACATGGCTACGGTACATCGACGACGTCCTTGTCATCTGGGATGGACCAGAGGATCTACTACTAGAATGTTTTGCTCATCTTAACTACAACGAGCACAACCTTAAATTTACCATGACCTATGACCGTAACCAATTGACCTTCCTAGATGTACTGATTGGCCGTTCCTCTGACAACTCCACCTACACCACCCTATTCCGGAAAAATACAGCGGGAAATGCAATCCTCCATGCGGAGAGCTTTCACCCACTTACATTAAAACGGTCCATTCCCTATGGCCAATACTTGCGCCTACGTAGGAATTGTTCAAATGATACACTTTTCAACACAGAGGCTGGCCTACTTCAGTCTAGACTATTGGCACGTGGGTATAGCCGGTCTTGTTTGCGCAGGGCTTATAACCGTACCCTTGCGCAATCTCGGCCTAACCTGCTTGCACAAAAGAAGGCCAAGAGTGACCCTGGATTGGACTCCACTAGGATTATCATGAGATTTTCTAAACAGCACGATATTATCAAAAAAATCATTTTACGTCATTGGTCTATCCTAAAGGACGACCCGAAAGTTAGCCAATTCCTCCCCATTATCCTGCCATAACCTTCAGACGGGCCACCTCACTACGCGATCAACTCGTGCAAAGTGAATTTAAGAACGAGGCCAAAAGGCTTAAACACTGTTCCACTTTGGGCACCTTCCCCTGTAGCCACTGCTCAGTTTGTAAATACATTAAGCGTGAAAAAACATTCCCCCTCCCTAACGGGGAAACTTTTCATCCATCTCACTTTGTTAACTGCCAAACCAGAGGGATTGTGTACATCATGTTATGTGAATGTGGTGCATTTTACATAGGAAAGACGAAGCAGGAGCTCCAGAGACGTTTGTCCAAACACATCTATTGTATGCAGATAGGCAACCACTACCTACCCTTAGGACGTCATGTGGTAACTGCACATAACTACATAATGCCTACAGACAGACATAGCAACAAAAAGAGTAATGGAGGGGGAAAGACCACAAGATGGGCCAACCAGATACAAGAGATGGGTCTATCAGATGTATGGAGAGTAAGATACCCGGATAGTAAAGAATACTCATGCTACTCAAGTACATATAGATCATTATCCAGAATCGACATGGCTTTGGGAAATGGTCATTTTCTCCAATTAGTCAAAACAATTCAGTAAGAATCAAGGGGAATCTCGGACCACTCCCCATTAACTTTGACTTTAGAGTGGACGGAACAGTTGATCCGGCCAATGTGGAAAGTTAATCCACAGTGGCTGTCCCTGATTCCAGAGAGTAGTAAAATAAAACATCTGCTAATGGGCTTTTTTGGAGATAATAAGGGCTCAGCTTCAGCGTTAATGGTGTGGGATACAATGAAAGCATACCTCAGAGGCTTAATAATTAAAGAAATATCTAAAATTAAACTAGCCACAAGACAGCGGGAGGAAGAGATAACCCAAAGAGTTAAGCAGACCGAACAAGACTACATATTAGATTCTAATGAGGAGAAATTTAGAGCATGGCAGGACGTACAGATGCTATATAAAAATTTGATTATAACTAAGGCCGAAAATACTAGATTCATGCAGAACCAAAAGCACTACGAAATGGGGGAACAGGTGGGTCATATGTTAGCAATGATAGCACGGAACCAGGAAGGCCCATCCAGTATAGTTGCCATTGAAGACGAAAAGGGGATAGTAAAGTATGATACAGAGGGTATCCAAAAGATATTTGTAGATTTCTATTCACGGTTGTATGAATCTGAAATCCTAAATGTAAAGGAAAAGACTGAACAATTCTTAGACAAGTTAACTATGCCCAAATTGAATTCAATGGAAAGAGAATCCTTGGATACCCCTATAACTATGGTAGAGCTGGAGGAAGCAGTGGGACAAATTCAAAACAATAAATCTCCAGGGATGGATGGACTCCCCGTGGAGATATATAAAATATACGGTCAGATCTTGATCCCAGAACTTCTTGAAGTACTGAATGCAGCATATATCACATGGGAACTCCCTAAATCAATGATGGAAACAATAATAATTATAATTTTAAAACCGGATAAAGACCCACTAAAGCCTGGCTCTTATCGGCCAATATCTCTCCTTACATCTGATGTTAAAATACTAGCCAAGGTCCTGGCAAATAGATTGTCTAGATACATTGATACTCTGATCCATAGGGATCAAACAGGCTTCATCCCCTCCAGATCAGCAGCCACAAACATTCGTAGGCTCTTTCTGAATCTACAATTACCAATGGATAACGGGGGAGCTGGTGCCATCCTGTCATTGGATGCTCAGAAGGCTTTTGACATGGTAGAATGGGAATATCTATGGATGGTACTGATTGCCTTTGGCATAGGCCCAGGCTTTATAACCTGGCTAAAAATACTATATAAAGACCCCAGGGCAAAGTTGAGGATCAATGACACTATGTCACCAGCTTTCCCGTTGTCCCGGGGGACTAGACAGGGTTGCCCTCTGTCCCCCTTGCTGTTTGCATTGGCAGTGGAACCACTGGCCGCTGCAGTCAGACAGTCTGCGGGGATAGAGGGATTTCAACGTGCAGGAAGAGAGGATGAAATAGCTTTGTATGCAGATGATGCCTTAATTTTCCTTAGTGACCCCACAAAATCCTTAGAGGAACTCATGAATCTTGTATCTGCATTTGGACAGCTCTCTGGGTTTCGTATCAACTGGGAGAAATCGGTGTTAATGCCGCTACATAATGCAAACACTTCTTTACCAGACTGTGCTAAACAAATTCAAATAAAACACAGAATTAGGTACTTAGGGATTGAGGTAACACGGAAAGTGGGGGATTATATTGACCTTAACCTTAGACCATTATTGACTAGGCTCAAAGATAAATGTCAGACCTGGTGCAAACTTCCATTAACCGTGATTGGAAGGGCAAATCTTATAAAGATGATCTGGGCCCCACAATTATTATATATCTTTCACAACTGCCCGATGTGGATAGCTGCATTTTGGTTTAAAAGGATAGAATCGCTTTTTCGCGAACTTATCTGGAAGAAAAAATATGCACGTATTAAACTAACAACTTTAATGCTGGCCAAAGATGAGGGGGGACTCGCTATTCCACATCCAAAAAATTATTTTTTGGCCTCACAAACCCAGCATTTCTATGGCTGGACAGAAGTAGATGAGAATGATCCGATACAAGCATTATTACTCCCACTGGGTAAAGGATACTCATTGATGTCCCTACTAGAGACAAAAACTTTTCAAAAAGATAAGAAATTCATAACAGGCGGACTATTTAATAAGGTATGGCTAGCAATAAAAAAGATTACTAGTATTGCTGGCTATACCTCCTATACACCAATATGGAATAACGCAAATTATGAGGAAGTACAGAGATTGGAGGGATTTGGGTTTTGGCAAACTCAGGGGCTGAGATTTGTGGAACAACTGTTTTGGAATGATAATATAAAATCATTTGCGCAAATATCTGAGGAATTTAGGATTCCAAGACAGAGGTTCTTTCAATATCTCCAGCTTAGACATGCCTTTCATGTCCAGGCCCGTACATCTGTATTTATGCTTAACGAATCCAAAATAACAACACTGTTGAAGAAAAGGGACCAAAAGAAGGGACTTATATCTAAAATTTATGAGATAATGCAGAAAAAATTTGAGGAAGAGGTAGAGGTGCCGGCTAGGAAGCAATGGGAGCGAGACCTGGGAGCACTGACTGATGCTCAGTGGTCGGAGGTCTTGTCTGCGATCCCAAAGGTATCACTGTCGGATACTCAAAAACTAACACAAATCTTTATTACGCATAGATCATACTATACACCTGAGAAATTATTTAAGTGGAAACGCAGAGAGTCCCCTTTATGCCCTCGATGTAGTGGCGCACCGGCTAATTTAATACACATGTTGTGGCGATGTCCCAAACTCCATCGATATTGGCAGGATATAATCCAAAATATAAATAGTGCACTAGGAATAGAAATGTTATTAGATCCAAATCTATGCTTATTAAATATAGTGGCGGAACCAAATATCTCAAAAAATATCCATACCGCACTGACGAGAGGCCTATTTCAGGCACGAAAACTAATAGCCCAGAAATGGATATCTATATATCCTCCGACGGTTGAAGAATGGAGAACACAAATAAAAGAAACTATATTAAAGGAGGAATTTATTTATACACATAGAGGGAGTCGAGACAAATTTGATGCTATTTGGAAAAGATGGGTAGAGACCTGGGATAATGAAAATAAAAGATGAACCAACATGGGTAGAGGTTGATATTTGGAGGGGATGGGAGGATGGGGGGAAGGCTGAGGGGGCTGGAGGAAGTGAATACAGGTGGAGGCGGCAGAGGAAAAAATTTGCCCTTTTTTTTTCTTATTATTATTATTATTAGTATTATTATTGTTTTTTTTTTTCTTATTATTATTTTATTTTAGTATTATTATTATTATTATTATTCTTATTTTTTTTTTTTGTCTTTTTGGGGGGGGGGGGGGGGGGGGGGGGTGAGTGGGTGGCTGGTGTGGCAGATGAATGCTAGAAGTTTATGTATCTGGGATGAAATGTATGCTTAAATGTATAACTTGTATTGTTATGAAAAGAATTAAAATAAAAAAAGTACTGAATTAAAAAAAATGCCTACAGTCGCTTTCGCCGCTCTCGATCGGATTCATATACCCGACCGGGGCGGCGACTGGAACAAAGTACTACTTCAGTACGAACAAAGATGGATATATAGACTCAACACCACAACGGCGCCGGGCCTAAATGAGTCCATCTCCTTTGCCCCCTTTTTAAAGGGCTTTGTCTCCGGCAAGACCCAATAAGAGTACCTCTTACCGACTACATTTGACGATTTACGATGGTCCACTCAAGCATTGATCTCTCCTGGACATCGTCCTTGCAGCTCCTGCTTCGTCTTTCCCCTCCTCTCCCCATTCCCCTCCCTCTGTGACAGCCCAACAACTTCTGGGCTGTTCTGTTTGGCAGAAATGCTGTTTATGTTTTCCTTCCCCTCTGATACCCAATACAATACAGTACCTTGTTGATATTATGCCTTCCATTCTATGATGTTATACAATTAAACTATACCAAATTACATACAGCTAAATGACAGTTTTCAACCAGAGTTCTTGTATACATGTGATGCACATATAATTAATGTCTCCTATGTATAATTTTGTACAAACTGTAGTATGTACTTTATCGATATGACTTTCAAAAATATCTGGATTTCATATTTCCATACCAGAATTAGTCAGAGCTCTTTGTTACCCATGTTTGAACTGAGTTGTTTTTTATTGACTCACCTGCGGCCTTGTTGATATGGGTTTTTTTTTTTTTTTTTTTTTTTTCTACGGTCACCAGTTTTTCACTTTTTCACTTTCATTTTTATTTTCATTTTATTTTATTATTATTTTTCCATTTATTTATTCATTTGCTCACTATTTATTTACTTTTATCCCCAGCTCAACATCTTCTTTTGTCTCTTTTTTGCCGCAGGTTGACCAATTTCAAGTAAGAAGGACATCCATCCACCTCTGGGGTCTGCCTTATCACGCTGTACCATCCGGGCCAACAGGTGGCGCCATTACGCCTTCCCGACGAGGGTAAGGAGTCACGCCCCTTCCACCTTGCGTGCCTCCCCTTTTTCCACAATTGACACACCTGGGCTGGTCCCGTGCGATCAGTTGTTGGTGATAACCCTCGTCGGCGGCGTCCCTGGACATCCCTGGACGACGCTCCTCAGTGCGCACGCGCGGGACGCCGCTGGTGCGCATGACGAACGTACGTCACGTGTCTTACGTCAGGGATGACGTAGTAACGGGCCACTCCATGGCCGACAGGAACGCCGGGGACGCCACACGTGGTCCGCCTATTTGGCGGCTTTCTCACCAGGATGGGGACCAGATACGGGCGGGCAACCATCGACCAATAGGGTCAGCTTTCTGCTGACCATTTCCGGGGATCCACTTCCGGGAATCACCACCGATCACCCACTCATAAAAAGGAGCGGCAGCCAGTAGACACTACTGCCGCCATCCGAATAGGACCATACCCTACTAAGACTTCCATGCGGTAAGTTTGGACAATAGTCCGAAGGCCATACCCATTACCCTCAGTCCCGCATATCATTGTATTGTTCCAACGGGACAATGCTGTCCTTTTAATGAATAACTTCTTGTTTATTCCAATGAATATTATCATTTTGTGCTTCTAGATTGGGTGACCTTCATCGATCCAAGGTCCCCCCTCCAAAGAAGCACTACGCTTGTGATCAAAACTGGGAGTTTTCTCCCAGCACACTATTAGCTTTTGCGGCATAGTCTCAGTATCAGCAGCCTGCGGCACTATCTCAGTGCCCCATACCCTCAGGTAGGACCATAGCCTTTCACTTGTTTAACACGTACACACATACCACCCCACCCCCATCTTGTCACTATAATTAGCCATACCTAACATTGCCCCTACCCCTCACAGCCCCCACGCCATCCCTCCGCCTCTCCATTCCCCCTTCCCCCCCCCACCCCTCACCCCCTCTTCCCCTTTTTTCCCACTTCCACCTTCTTTTCCCCTTCCTTCCCCCCCTTCCTCAACCCCCCCCTTCTCCCCACCTTCCGCTCCCTCCCCCTTTCTCCCCCCCCTCCTCTCCCCCTCTTTCCCGCTATCTCCCGTCCCCTTCCCACTTCACCCCCACTCCAGTCCCGAACCCCTTTTTCCCCCCTTTTTTCTCCCCCCCCCAGAGACCCTCCCCTTCACTCCATCACACACACATCCTTCACGTGTTCATGTCCTTCTTTTACTGCACTTTTGTGATACAAGTTTTTCCTTCTTGCGGTTTGGTTTGGTTTGCCCCTTCTCTCACCCACACTTTTCACTCACTACATACTTTGGGCACCTGGCATGGCATCAATGACCACAGATAGATGCCCAATTAATAAATGCCCCCTTCAGGCTGCTATATATATATACCATATTACTCTTTAGACTAACCTCTAATACAATCCTTACCCTTTGGACTCTGCTATAGGTGGTGCCTGCGCGTCTTCTGTTCCCCTCCAGGTTGTTTTCCTCCCCTCCGGACACCCCTGCCTAGGCAGAGGGAGAAGAAGGAGAGGAACCCCCAAACGTGTGACCTCTCGTAAGGCTTCGTGGCGCCCTAGGGCCCGGATGACCCTCAGCGGAATCCATCTGGCATACCCCACCATTAGTGGATGGTGTCTTCCTTACCAAAAACTCTCCACGTGGGACCATCATACATCTTTTATCCCCAGGATATACATTACTGTGGTAAATATAAACCTCACGGTGTTCTGACATCCTTTGCTCCCCATCTTGGAGCCTTTACACCCTGTAACTTATATTGTCACCACTAACACTGACATATATTCCTTCTTTGTTTAGCAGAACTCTTTTCCCTCGGGGGAAGACCCTCGTATTGGGTTGAAACGCGTCAGGGATAGTTTCTCATTTATACGACAGACTCTGTACTCACTGCTGTTATGTAAATGTCAGTCTGCTCAATGTATATTCATGTTCTTTTATATATAAACATATATGTATTATTCATTCCCACTGGAGCTCATGTTCTAACCTAATGTTATTAATTAAAAAATTTTTTTATAAATAAACTTCATAACTTTTTTACATGCCAACTCTGACTTCTTTCATTGTACGCTGCCTAAAAATCCCAACGTGGGGGATTGTTCCTTTTGCTATGTGAACTCAAATGGTTTGCCAAAGGATGTATTGTATTAGGCGGTGACTTTAACATCCCACTATCACCACTTCAAGATACCTCAACAGGATACACCCATGTGTCTTACAAAATCCTGAAGCGAATCAAACTCCTGTTACAGTCTTTAGCCTTAGTAGACTCATGGAGGACAGTTCACCCTACCAAAGACTTCTCATACTTCTCGTCCCCATATAAGCGTTATTCACGGATTGACCTCATTTTCATATCTCAGAGAGACCTGACCAATCTAACAAGAGCAGACATAGGCATTATTACATTATCAGATCATGCCCCTACAGCCATTACCCTAAAACTAGGTCAGACCATACGCCCCCCTTTCAACTGGAGACTTAACGCATCCCTAATCACAGACCAGACCAGACACGACGACATACATGAATCCATAAGCACATATTTCAGGATCAATATGGACACAAATCCCCTTAACAATTGGGAGGCACACAAGAGCGTCATTAGGGGGGAATTCATCAAATGGGGGGCTAGAAAGAAAAAAGAAAATAACAAAACTATCTCGGACCTATCTGTGAGAATAGCCCAACTTGAGACACAACATAAGCAATCCCTTACAGCTAAAGCAGCAGATGAACTCACTCAATGCAGAAAAACCTTATTACAAATTCTACATATCCAAAAACAAAAAGCTCTGTTCTTCTTTTTATGAACACGGGGACAAGAGCGGTAAACAGCTAGCTAGAGCTTTAAGGGATGCTACCACAGCCAAACACATATATGCTATACGCAACAAGTCAGGCACACTAGAACACAACACGGAAAAAATAGCAGAATTGTTCCAAGAGTTTTACTCTAAGCTCTACAACCTACCTCCACAACATAAACCAGCTCATATACAACACTCCAGAGAAGATATGATTAGTAATTTCCTGAAAAACAGCAAAATACCCTCCTTACATACTCTAGATAAAGACACCCTGAACGCTTCCATATCCTTAAGGCCCCTTTCACACTGGGGCGGGGAGCCGCAGTGACGATAAAGCAGCGCTATATTTAGCGCTGCTTTACCGTCGTTTTAACCGCGGTTTTCGGCCGCTCGCGGTGCGGTTTTACCCCCCGCGAGCGGCCGAAAAAGGGTTAAAGACCCCCTGAAGAGCGCCGCCGTAGCGGCGCTTTGCGGCGGTATTGCCACGGTTTCACCGCGGTGTCCCATTCTAATCAATGGGAAGGAGCGGTATAGGAGCGGTGAACACACCGCTCCTATACCGCTCCAAAGATGCTGCTAGCAGGACTTTTTTTGTCATCCTGCTAGCGCACCGCTCCACTCCGCCGGCTTTCACACTGGAGTTAAAGGGGCCGGATTTTTTCATGCGGTGAACAGGCGCTATTTTTAGCGCTGTACCGCATGAAAAACGCCCCGGTGTGAAAGGGGCCTAACAGAACTCCAAGACGCCATTAAACTACTAAAAACAGGGAAAAGCCCCGGCCCAGACGGACTGACCTCTCAATATTACAAAACGTTCACACATCTACTCTCCAAACCATTACTTACAGCCTTCAACCATTTAGCTACACACGACAATAACTCAAACTCCCTACTCATGGCCCATATAGCGATCATCCCTAAACCTGACAAGGACCATACTGACTGTGCAAACTTTAGGCCGATATCCCTCCTAAATTTAGATGTCAAACTGCTGGCAAAAATTTTAGCCAATAGAATAAAACCCCTACTCTCCAAAGTCATAGGACCAGAACAGGTGGGCTTCATGCCTGGCAGAGAAGCTAGAGACAATATTACCAAATCCCTGAACTTGATCCACTATGCACGTCAGCAAAAACTCGAAGGCCTTCTGGTATCCACAGATGCCGAGAAGGCCTTCGACAGGGTCTCGTGGGAATACATGTTTGCTACCTGTACCCATGAAGGCCTAGGTGGTAATATGTTGAACTGGATTAAAGCCCTTTATCGGAATACACAGGCCAAAATCAAAATTAATAATACCCTATCAGACTCAATTCATATCCATAATGGTACCAGACAGGGCTGCCCCCTTTCGCCCTTACTTTTCATTCTCACACTTGAACCCCTTATTAGAATGATAAACCAGTCCCCTGAATTTACAGGTTTCAACGTACACAAAAGAGAATATAAGATGGCCGCCTATGCGGATGATCTCCTTTTCTTTATTACACAACCTCATATAGCCCTCCCAAACCTCATAAAAATCTTCTCGACATTTGGTTACATCTCAAACTTTAAAGTAAACCATTCCAAGTCCGAGGCCCTTAATCTAAGTACCCCACCCGACAAGATTAGACTGCTCAAGGGAAACTTTAAATTCAAATGGGAACCTAAAGCTCTTAAGTACTTAGGAATCAAACTGACCCCTGACATTGACTCCCTATACTCGACCAATTTCATTCCCCTACTGAGTTCCATTACCAAAGACCACAAAGCACAAACTGGCCACCATACCTAGCTTTAAATGGGCACCAATTAATTTTACTATTATTTTGTTCACTGCAGTCCTGTTGTGGCGCTCCACATGCTGGTGTATATGAAGCATAGGTTCCAAGCGGATACTTTTTACCATCATCCTGAGGAAAGCTGCTATGTTCCACGCTGTGTGATTGTTTCCATTAGTTTCATTTATTGATCCGTTTATTCTGACATTGTTTCATTCATCCTTCATCTACATACATTAGGACTTACCGTATGTTATAATTTCATTTCATATCATCATATAATAACACATTTTTGGTTCATTCATGTTGTTATAAGCATGTAACATATATGGATTGATAACATCTTAGTGTCATGCATTTATGTATGTATTTTCAAACAATGAAATATTTACTATTCATTGCATTGTTCACACAACTTACACTTTTCATTTTCGAATTTTACACTTTGATTCATTCTTTATATTTACATATTTATATGTATACACATATATACATATATTTTTTTGATATATGTTTTTTTATATATACATTTTATACACAATACATCATGGAGTATTATTAGCTAGATTATATATTTATGATCACTGTGCACAACACATGCGTTATTTTCACCTTACATCACAGGACAGAAAGGGAGGTTCGGGTCCGACAACGATATAAGAAAGTATGATTCAGCATTATAACCATAGGCGTGCGCACGGGGTGTGCTGGGTGTGCCTGGGCACACCCTAATGTGTGTCCGGAGATCTGCTGTAAGATGCTGCAAGAGACTGTATAGGGAGCTGCCTGTGAGACAATTTTCCATTGAGCAGTCAGGAAGTCATGTAGGAGCCGCTTAGTGCTTTAAACTGTAATGTCACTGCTTGCAGATAGGAGCTGTCAAAACTTGGGGCTGATGTCGGGGGTGGGCGGGACCGAACAGCTAGCCTATCAAACACGCTGATGTTGAGGGCTGGGTGTGCCGCTCTGTGTATGTGGCTACGCCCCCTTTCTATCGGCTATTAAACACCAGCCAATGATTGGGCTGCTTAAGAAAGGGGGGCGAAGCCATATACACGGAGCAGCCCGCCCAGCCCCTATTCCTTTGGCTGGTGTTTGATAGCTGATAGAAAGAGCGGAGCCACATACACGGAGTGGCCCGCCTAGCCCCTATCCCGTTGGCTTGTGTTTGATAGACTAGCTTTTGGTCCCACCCACCCCCGACACCAGCTCTGAGTTCTGACAGCTACTCTCTGCAAACAGTGACATTACATTACAGTTTCACGCACTGACCGGCTCTTACATGCCTAGCTGATTGCTTAATGGGAAACTTCCCCTCTCCTAGATCAGTGCCAATCGGTGCCGCCTATCATTGCCAATTAATGCCGCCAATCAGTGCCAACTGTCAGTGCCCATCAGTGCCACCTGTCAGTGCCAATCAGTGTCCACACTGCCACCTGTCAGTGCCCATAAGTGTCACATGTCAATACCAATCAGTGCCCACCAGTGCCACATGTCAGTGCCCACCAGTGCCACATGTCAGTGTCCATCATTGCTCATCAGTGCCACATGTCAGTGCCAATCTGTGCCCACCAGTGCCACCTGTCAGTGCCCATCAGTGCCACCTGTCAGTGCCAACCAATGCCACCTATCATAGACAATCTGTGCCACCTGCCAGTGCCAATCAGTGCTGCCAGTCAGTGCCAACCAATGCCACCTATCAGTGCCAATCAGTGCCCAACAGTTCTTCCAATCAGTGCCACCAATCAGTGCTGCCTATCAGTGCCCATCAGTGCTGTCTATCAGTGCACATCAGTGCTGCCTATCAGTACCCATCAGTTTTGCCTATCAGTGCCAATCAGTGCCCATTAGTGCTGCCAATGGGTGTCCATCAGTGCCACCTATTAGTGCTGCATATCAGTGCCACCCATCAGTGCTGCCTATCAGTGCCAATCAGTGCTGCCAATTAGTGCCAATCACCTATCAGTGCCACCATGCAGTGCCTATCAGTGCTGCTAACCAGTACCGCCTATCAGTGCCCCTCAGTGTTGCCTATCAGTGCCCATGAGTGCTGCCAATCAGTGTCACCTATCAGTGCCAATCAGTGCTGGCTATCAGTGCTGCCTATCAGTGCCTATGAGTGCTGCTTATCAGTGCTTCCAATAAGTGCCCATCAGTGCTGCCAATCAGTGCTGCCTATCACTGCCCATAAGTCCTGCCAATCAGTGTCACCTATCAGTGCCAATCAGTGCTGGCTATCAGTGCTGCCTATCAGTGCCTATGAGTGCTACCTATCACTGTTTTTAAATCAGTGCCTATCAGTGCACTAAGTGCAGGGATGGGCAGTTGAACTCAGCAGCTAGGCACATGGGGGCTGGCCTGGTGGGGCACAACTGAAATCCGTCTGTTTATTAATGCCAAATGCCGATCTTTAGTATAATACATAATCACCACACTACTATTTACAATAAACTATTGGAGGTAAATTAAAAAAAGTGTCAGTAAAAGGCCTGCCACTAAGCACGGTTATGTGTTCCCACACCACAAAAAAAAAAGTGCAGCGCTAACTTACTAATCAATAACTTAACAATAATTGTGGAACCCTCTAATGTATGGAAATCTCAATAAATGTCAATATTACCACAATACCTGTGATATGTAACGTCACATATAATACACATCAAACTGAAAAATATAAATAAAAAATTAAACTTAGCAGGGATGGTGGAAACCCCTCCTATAAATATTTGCCATACAGATTAATTACAAGTGCAATAATTCCAGTGATATATGATTTCACATGTAATACACATCAAAATGATAATAATACATTTTTTTTTCTTTAACCACTTCCCGACCGCCCCATGTAGATATACGTCGGCAGAATGGCACGTACAGGCAGAACCACGTACCTGTACGTGCCATTCTTCAGGCGCGTGGGGGGCCCGACCGCCCCCCCCCCGGCCGGCGGGGACGGTCGGGATCGCTTCAGGAGCGATCCGGGATGAGGGGACGGCCAGTGGTTTCTGGCCACCCCCTCGCGATCGCTCCTGGCGAATCAGATGCTTCCTCTGTCTGTGTCAATCAAAACACAGGCAGAGGAAGTGATGTCACACTCGGTGCGCCGGTCTATGTGACCGGAACGCCGAGGAGTCAACACACACAGGTTAGTGCACCAACAGTACACTGACACCAGTACACATAGGCACACAAAACACCCCCCTGTCACCCCCAGATCACCCCCAGATCACCCCCTCCCCCCCCCCCCCCCCCAGTCACAGTGTCACTAATTGCAGTGATCATTTATTTACTGATCACTGCATTTAGTGTCAGTGTGACTGTAATAACTGTCAGTGCAGTTAGTTTTAGGTCCAAGGTAGCCCCCCACCCCCCCCCCCCCCCCTCATAAAGGTTTAACCCCTTGATTGCCCCCCAGGTAACCCTTTCACCCCCTTTTGCCAGTGTCACTAAGCGATCGTTTTTCTGATCGCTGTATTAGTGTCACTGCTGTCGCTAGGTAACCATTTTTTTTTTTAGGTAACCGCCATGTTTATATAGGTTCATAAATAGGTTTATAGGTCAGGTACCCCCATATTACAACCTAAATAAAGGTTTTAACCCCCTGATTGCCCCTAGAGTTAACCCTTTCACCAGTGATCACAGTATAACTGTCACTGGTGACGCTGGTTAGCCAGTTAGTTATTTCGTTATTTAGGTTCCCCGTCAGGTTTTTATATAGTGTCAGGTACCCCCATATATTACCTAATAAAGGTTTTAACCCCCTGATTGCCCCTAGTTAACCCTTTCACCCCCTTTTGCCAGTGTCACTAAGCGATCGTTTTTCTGATCGCTGCATTAGTGTCGCTAGGTAACCAGTTTTTTTTTAGGTTAACCGCCATGTTTATATAGGTTCATAAATAGGTTTATAGGTCAGGTACCCCCATATTACAACCTAAATAAAGGTTTTAGCCCCCTGATTGCCCCTAGTTAACCCTTTCACCCCCTTTTGCCAGTGTCACTAAGCGATCGTTTTTCTAATCGCTGCATAAGTGTCACTGGTGCCGCTAGGTAGCCAGTTTTTTTTTTTTAGGTAACCGCCAGGTTTATATAGGTTCATAAATAGGTTTATAGGTCAGGTACCCCCATATTACAACCTAAATAAAGGTTTTAACCCCCTGATTGCCCCTAGAGTTAACTCTTTCACCAGTGATCACAGTATAACTGTCACTGGTGACGCTGGTTAGCCAGTTAGTTATTTAGGTTCCCCGTCAGGTTTTTATATAGCGTCAGGTACCCCCATATAATACCTAATAAAGGTTTTAACCCCCTGATTGCCCCTAGTTAACCCTTTCACCAGTGATCACCGTATAACTGTTACGGGTGACGCTGGTTAGATAGTTTGTTTTTTATACTGTCAGGGCACCCGCCATTTATTACCCAATAACGGTTTAACCCCCTGATCGCCCGGCGGGTGATATCAATTAGGTTTTAGGGTCAAATAAGGTCTGCGTCGCCCCAGGTTAGTGCCAGCACCGCAAACACCCACGCACAAAGCATACACCTCCCTTAGTGGTACAGTATCTGAACAGATCAATATCTGATCTGATCAGATCTATACTAGCGTCCCAGCAGTTTAGGGTTCCAAAAAAACGCATTGTTAGCGGCATCAGCCCAGATACCTGCTAGCACCTGCGTTTTCCCCCTCCGCCCAGCCCAGCCCAGCCCACCCAAGTGCAGTATTGATCGATCACTGTCATTTAGAAAACACTAAGCACACATAACTGCAGCGTTCGCAGAGTCAGGCATGATCCCTGCGATCGCTAACAGTTTTTTTGTGGTAGCGTTTTGATTCAGTCGCTAACAGTCAGGAGCTTTTTTACCTGTAAATCTCAAAAAAATAAAAAAATAGTTGTCGTTTTATTGTTCTCTCTCTATTGTTGCTCTTTTTTTACTCCATTCTATTCTGCAATGTTTTATTATGTTTTATCATGCTTGCTTTTCAGGTATGTAATTTTGTTTACTGTGTTGTAGTGTTAACCATTTTTTTGTTTTCAGGTGCGCCATTCAGTTGCAGCGCGGATTTATTTATCTTGACAGCAACAGTGTTTGCTCCCACGATACATAAAGACGCGACTCCAACACTGTAGGAGGTGATTTCACCACCACAGTTAAAAAAAAGAGCATATATGCCGAAGCATGGGGGCAGCAGGGGGGGGGGGGGGCGATTGGCTCCTAATGCTGCGTACATACGGTCGAAATTCCGACGGAGCCTTGCCCCGTGGAAAAGTGCAACCGTGTGTACATGGCATAACTTTTGTGGGAGGATGCCCCCATGCTTCGGCATATATAAATGGTGCATGTATGCCCATCATTAGAAGTGGGTGGATGAAGGGAGGTATTCTAATGGTGGGCATACCCACCAATCAATCTCTTTTTTTCGTTCAGCCAAGAGGCTGCATGAAAAATAAAGATTACAATATATGTCCAGTATGTTGCTGGACTTTGAATGGTTATACCAGAATGATGCCTGCAGGTTTAGGTATCATCTTGGTATCATTCTTTTCAGCCAGTGATCGGCTTTCATGTAAAAGCAATTCTAGCGGGTAATTAGCCTCTAGACTGCTTTTACAAGCAGTGGGAGGGAATGTCCCCCCTCCCGGATATAAACCGCGCCATTGGGAAATTGGGAAAGCGTTTTATCACACCGATCTTGGTGTGGTCAGATGCTTTGAGGGCAGAGGAAAGATCTAGGGTCTAACAGACCCCAATTTTTTCAAAAAAAAAAGAGTACCTGTCACTGCCTATTGCTATCATAGGGGATATTTACATTCCGTGAGATAACAAAAAAAATGATAACAAAAGAAAAAAATGGAGGGAACAGTTTTAAAATAAAATAAAAAAGCTAAATAAATAAAAAAAATAAAAAAAAAAAAAAAAAAAAAAAGCACCCCTGCCCCCCCTTCTCTTGCGCAAAGGCGAACACAATCGTTGGTCTGGCGTCATACGTAAACAGCAATTGCACCATGCATGTGAGGTATCACCGCGAAGATCAGATTGAGGGCAGTAATTTTAGCAGTAGACCTCCTCCGTGAATCTAATGTGGTATCATGTAAAGGCTTTTAAAGGCTTTTAAAAATGTATGTAGTTTGTCGCCACTGCGTGTTTGTGCGCAATTTCAAAGCATGTCCTGTTTGGTATCCATGTACTCGGCCTAAGATCATATTTTTTATTTCATCAAAAATTTGAGCAATGTAGTGTGTTTTAATGCATTAAAATAAAAAAAAGTGTATTTTTTCCACAAAAAATGCGTTTGAAAAATCGCTGCGCAAATACTGTGTGGAAAAAAAAAAATGCAACACCCACCATTTTAATCTGTAGGGCCTTTGCTTTAACAATATATATAGTGTTTGGGGGTTCAACGTAATTTTCTTGCAAAAAAAAAATATGTTTTCATGTAAACAAAAAGTGTCAGAAAAGGCTTTGTCTACAAGTGGTTAGAAGAGTGGGTGACGTGTGACATAGGCTTCTAAATGTTGTGCATAAAATGCCAGGACAGTTCAAACCCCCCCCAAATGACCCCATTTTGGAAAGTAGACACCCCAAGCTATTTGCTGAGAGCAATGTTGAGCCCATTAAATTTTTATTTTTTTTGTCCCAAGAGATTGAATAATGAAAAAAAAAAATATATATATTTTTTTTTACAAAAAGTTGTCACTAAATGATATATTGCTCAAACATGCCATGGGCATATGTGGAAATACACCCCAAAATACATTCTGTTGCTTCTCCTGAGTACGGGGATACCACATGTGTGGGACTTTTTGGGAGCCTAGCCGCGTACGTCACCCCAAAAACCAAGCACCGCCTTCAGGCTTTCTAAGGGTGTAATTTTTTTATTTCACTTCTCACTGCCAATCACAGTTTCGGAGGCCATGGAATGCCCAGATGGCATAAAACCCCCCAAAATGACCCCATTTTGGAAAGTAGACACCCCAAGCTATTTGCTGAGAGGTATGGTGAGTATTTTGCAGATCTCGCTTTTTGTCACAAAGTTTTGAAAATTGAAAAAAGAAAAAAAATATTTGTTTTTCTTTACTTTCTTCATTTTCAAAAACAAATGAGAGCTGTAAAATACTCACCATGCCTCTCAGCAAATAGCTTGGGGTGTCTACTTTCCAAAATGGGGTCATTTGGGGGGGTTTTGTGCTATTTTGGCATTTTATGGCCTTCGAAACTGTGATAGGTAGTGAGGAGTGAAATCAAAAATTTGCACCCTTAGAAATCCTGAAGACGGTGCTTGGGTTTCGGGGCCCCGTACGCGGCTAGGCTCCCAAAAAGTCCCACATATGTGGTATCCCCATACTCAGGAGAAGCAGCAAAATGTATTTTGGGGTGCAATTCCACATATAACTATGGCATGTGTGAGCAATATATCATTTAGTGACAACTTTTTTTTTTTTTTTTTTATTTTTTTTTTTTTGTCTTTATTCAATCACTTGGGACTAAAAAAAAAAAATTCAATGGGCTCAACATGCCTCTCAGCAAATAGCTTGGGGTGTCTACTTTCCAAAATGGGGTCATTTGGGGGGGTTTTGTGCTATTTTGGCATTTTATGGCCTTCGAAACTGTGATAGGTAGTGAGGAGTGAAATCAAAAATTTGCACCCTTAGAAATCCCGAAGGCGGTGCTTGGGTTTCGGGGCCCCGTACGCGGCTAGGCTCCCAAAAAGTCCCACACATGTGGTATCCCCATACTCAGGAGAAGCAGCTAAATGTATTTTGGGGTGCAATTCCACATATAACCATGGCATGTGTGAGCAATATATCATTTAGTGACAACTTTTTGAAAACATTTTTTTTTTTTTTTTTTTTTTGTCTTTATTCAATCACTTGGGACTAAAAAAAAAAATATTCAATATACATGCCTCTCAGCAAATAGCTTGGGGTGTCTACTTTCCAAAATGGGGTCATTTGGGGGGGTTTTGTACTTCCCTGCCATTTTAGCACCTCAAGAAATGAGATAGGCAGTCATAAATTAAAAGCGGTGTAAATTCCAGAAAATGTACTCTAGTTTGTAGACGCTATAACTTTTGCGCAAACCAATAAATATACGCTTATTGGCATTTTTTTTACTAAAGACATGTGGCTAAATACATTTTGGCCCAAATGTTTGATTAAAATTGAGTTTATTGGATTTTTCTTATAACAAAAAGTAGAAAATATCTTTTTTTTTCAAAATTTGCAGTCTTTTTCCGTTTATAGCGCAAAAAATAAAAATCACAGAGGCAATCAAATACTATCAAAATAAAGCTCTATTTGTGGGAAGAAAAGGACGCCAATTTCGTTTGGGTACAACATTGCATGACCGCGCAATTACCAGTTAAAGCAGTGCAGTGCGAAATTGAAAAAAGACCTCTGGTCCTTTGGCTGCCAAATGGTCCGGGGCTGAAGTGGTTAATTAGCAGGAATGGTGGAAACCCCTCTACAGATAAGTGCAATACAAATTATCTTCAAGTGCAACAGCTTTTTAGTTGGGAAGTTCACACCATTATAGCACTTTGGCATTTTTATTGTTTAGATTGTTACACTTTTTTTTTTTTATGTTTTAGTTACTATTATAATGTGAATTTTTGTGCTTGAGGTTAATTTTCCACCACCCTTGCTCAGTCCATGTCTTCATGGACCTGGCTTTGTGCACTGGTGTGCAGTCATGTTAGAAAAGGAAGGGGCCATCCCCAAACTGTTTCCACAACGTTGGGAGCATAAAATTATCCAAAATGTCTTGGTATGCTGATGTCTTAAGAGTTCCCTTCACTGGAACTAAGGGGCCAAGTCCAACCCCTGATAAGCAACCCCACACCATAAGCCCCCCTCCACCAAATGATTTGGAGCAGTGCACAAAGCAAGGTCCATAAAGACATGGATGAGCGAGTTTGGGGTGGAGGAACTTGACTGGCCTTCACATTAAAGTGGAGACTGCGAGCCAGGCCTTCTTATCCAACATCAGTGCATGGTCTCATAAATGCTCTTCTGGAAGAATGGTCAAACACACTCCTAAACCTTGTGGACAGCCTTCCCAGAATTGAAGCTGTTATAGCTGGAAAGGGTGGGCCAACTCAATATTGAACTCTACGGACTAAAACTGGGATGCCATTAAAGTTCATGTGTGTGTAAAGGCAGGCGGCCCAATACTTTTGGTAATACAGTGTATATGTGTGTATATATATATATATATATATATATATATATATATATATATATATATATATATATGAATGAACAAATGGGAGTGTATATTTAATGGCCTATATATACACTACTCAGCGCCAAATGTGTCCTCACAGTACTGTAAACAGACAGATCTTATCAAAATATTGATGAATATATATAAATATAAATCTAGGGATATTTATATATAAATTAAGCTAAGCAGCTGTTTAAAAATAGACAATATAAAAAGGTGATAGTAAAAAATTAAACAGTATGATCTGTAAAAAGAAGTACTAAAACAGCGCTAAAACGTATAAGATCATAAAATCTTTCCGTGATAAGTCCAGATATCGCGAGCAATGGTGATGTGAATGCAGTGTATACCCTGGTGATGATATATTCCTTAAGGCTGTTTTATTCTGTCGTTCTGGTGAGTTTAACCCCTCTGAGGGGAGTGTGCCTCACGTGGTGAGAAGATCTAAGGGATAAAATGGTGCTTGGATAGACACCTGAAGTACAACAACAAGAAAAGTCACTTTTTTTGAACTGCTCACTTTTTCACCTAAATACACCTGAGGACTGCTTATTTTTATTTATATTTATATGTATTTTTATATATATTTTACTCTTTGCTCACTAGACATGTGCACAACCAAAAAATTTGTTTATTTTCGTTTCGTTTTTTTCGTTTCCGAAAAAAAATTCGTTTTTTTTGTTTCGTTTTTTTCGTTTCCGTCGATTCGTAACGATTCGTACATTCGTAAGTCGTCGTTGTTCGGATTCGTAACGATTCGTACATTCGTAAGTCGTCGTTGTTCGTAACGATTCGTACATTCGTAAGAGTTATTTTTTCGTTGATTCGTTTTTTCGTTAGTTTAATTTTCGGACACATTCGTATTTATTCGTACATTCGTAACATTCGTAGATTCGTAATCGGAGCATAATTCATAATTTGATGTAATGTGTATGCTATTATTACATTTTAATAATTTACGTATCGAAAAAAAAAGTTATGAATCGAAAAAAAAAAAGTTACGAATCGAAAAAAAAGTTACGAATGTACGAATTTTTTGGTTCAATAGAGACACGGAAAATTAGAAATCGAAAAAATAAATAAAAAAAAAGTTACGAATCGAAAAAAAAAGTTACGAATCGAAAAAAAAGTTACGAATCGAAAAAAAAAGTTACGAATGTACGAATTTTTTGGTTCAATAGAGACACGGAAAATTACAAATTGAAAAAAAAAAAAAAAAAAGTTACGAATCGAAAAAAAAGTTACGAATCGAAAAAAAAAGTTACGAATCGAAAAAAAAGTTACGAATGTACTAATTTTTTTGTTCAATCCATTCGAAGCACGTTTAGCAGCACCATTGTAAGGGACACGGAAAATGACCAATTCAACAAAAAAAAAGTTACGAATTTTTTCGTTCGTTTTCGCTCGTTTTCGTTTTTCGGATTTTCTTCATTAGTACATTCGTTGTTTCTAATTTGTTTTTTTCGGATTTTCGTTGTTTTTCGGATTCGAATGATTCGTTATTCGGATTCGTACGATTCGAACGATTCGTTACGATTCGTTATTCGTATTCGTACGATTCGAATGATTCGTTCATTCGTACGAAAACGAACGAACGAAAATAACGAAAAAAAACGAAAAAACGAAAAAAACGAAACGACTTGCACATGTCTATTGCTCACGGTATCTGGACTTATCACGGAATGATTTTATGATCTTATACGTTTTAGCGCTGTTTTAGTACTTCTTTTTACAGATCATACTGTTCAATTTTTTACTATCACCTTTATATATATATGTACATATATACCTTTATATATATATATACACATGTGTGTTTGAGCTTTGGGGTGCACACACTAATGCAATAGGCTGTGCACACCTATGATTATAACATATGATACAGCATTATAACATTATCGGCCAGAGAGAGGAAATAGTCCAGGGTGGGGCAGAATGGAGGAGAAAAGGTCAGACACACAAGAATGAATGTTACAAAAGGTGATTAATTGCCTCATGTAAAAAAATGTAAAATTTACGATTTTGACTGGAATTCCACCTTTAACTTGGTCTTCTTGTAAAGTTGCTGTTTACGACCAAAGACAGCCTGGCAAGTGGCAACTAGTACTTATCAGCAATGAAAACCTCTGTATATCCTCAGGTACAGATTTTCTTTAAGGGCCGGTTCACTCTGCCGCGATGCGGGAACCCTGCAAATCTACTGCGGGTTCCCGCATCGCATGTCTCCCGGCGGCAGTTCAAACTGCCCTATGCGAACTGCTGGGAGTGTCAGTTAAAAGTTAATGACACCCCCAAATCAGTTCGCATATCTCAGTGCGATCTGCAAAGTCGGACAGGAATCGGATTGCATGCTACGGACCAAAAAAAGGGTCCTATGCGAGATTGGTCCGAATGTGATGCAAATTCAGACATACTATCTGTACTGCAGTGGGGTTTGAATCACATCTGATCTCTGACATCACAGCAGTGGGAACCGCCCCTAACACTTGATAACATGTTTTTTTTTTTTTTGCTCTCTTTTCATGGGTATTTAAAACCAAATTTTTTGGGAAATGTTTTTATACAACATACTGTCTGAAACACAGAACGTAACAGTGCTGCAAGTATATGCAACCTTTAACAAAAGGGATGGCTATAATGCAATTAAATTGAAAGCTGTGTATTTGCTAAGTGCATTATTATGTTTGCAGTGCAAATCAATAATCATTTGTGCTTAGGGTGGTTAGTTGTACTCCCTAACTTTATTTTCCATTACAGCCATGTGCTTTTTTTTGTGCTGTGTTTTTCACATTTTATACAAGAAAAGGAAAAATGGGAGACATATTTAGACTATAAATGTCCTGGCTGCACATACCCCTAATGAAATAGACATCTTAAAAAAAAAAAGTGAAAAATTGAAGTGGAAGTTTTAAAAATTACTGTAATATAATAAATGTAAATGTGATGACCTAGATTCATATATCCCAGAATCACTATTCCTAAATCAGGTATTTTTTAAATCAGTTGCAATGTTATGGTGAGAATATATTTACAAATGTCTTAACCGCTTCCCGACCGACTCACGCAGATATATTGCGGCAGAAGGGCACGTACAGGCAGAATCACGTACCTCTACGTTGCCCTTTAAGAGGCGGCCGGTGGGCGCAGGGATACCAGCGATTATCTCACGGAGAGGAAGAACGGGGAGATGCTAATGTAGACAAGCATCTCCCCGTTCTGCCTAGTGACAGTGTCACTGATCTCTGCTCCGTGTGATCGGAGCAGAGATCAGTGATGTGTCACACACAGCCACGCCCCCCCACAGTTAGAAACACGACCCCTAGGACACACTTAACCCCTCCCTGCCACCTAGTGGTTAACCCCTTCACTGCCAGTGTCATTTACACAGGAATCAGTGCATTTGTATAGCACTGATTGCTGTATAAATTACAATGGTCCCAAAAATGTGTCAAAAATGTCCAATGTGTCCGCCATAATGTCGCAGTCACGATAAAAATCGCTGATGGCTGCCATTACGAGTAAAAAAAAAATATTAATAAAAATGCCATAAAACTATCCCCTATTTTGTAAACGCTAAAACTTTTGCGCAAACCAATCAATAATCGCTTATTGCGATTTTTTTTTAACCAAAAATATGTAGAAGAATATGTATCGGCCTAAACTGAGGAACAAATTGTTTTTTTTATATATTTTTGGGTGATATTTATTATAGAAAAAAGTAAAAAATAATGTGTTTTTTTTTTTCAAAATTGTCACATTTTTTTGTTTATAGCGCAAAAAATAAAAACCCCAGGGGTGATCAAATACCACCAAAAGAAAGCTCTATTTGTGGGAAAAAAGGACATCAATTTTGTTTGGTAGTCACGTCGCACGACCGCGCAATTGTCAGTTAAAGCGACGCAGTGCTGAATCGCAAAAAGTGCTCTGGTCAGGAAGGGGGTAAATTCTTCTGGGCTGAAGTGGTTAAAATGGAACAGACTGACAATATGAATAAAGTATTAAAACCCCATGTTAGTGTTACTGAACATTAATGAGAGGCCCAAAGCTTTGGTGCATCCACTTTTGTTTCACACACATTTCTGTTAATTAATTCCTCTGCTAAAATAATGTTTGCAGGCAGTCACTAAGCATCCACTTTGTCAGGGCACAGGGAGATGATTTAGTAAAGTTTTACAATATTGTTATCGGAAAACTGAGTACAGAACGTGGCGCGCTCTCTCACCTTCCTGCAGCTCCGCTCGGGCTGAAGAACGGAACTGCCGACGTCACTTCTGGCTTTCGTCTGTTTCACGAAACCTGGAAGTGACCTCGAGATTTGAACAACAATGCCCCCTCCCGTAGAATCACAGTGATTTTACGGGGCGGAACCTACTCAGTTTTTTGTATTGCGCCACAAGACGGGTTAAAAGCCTGCAAATGAAGCACCATGTCTGCAATCTCGTGATTGCATAGACGTGGTGCTTCCCATAGTGCACTGTGTCCAGTGCCCAAACACAGTTCATGTTAAAAGAATTTTTTTTATTATTTTTTTTATATTTCTTAATGGGGCTTTTTTTTGTGACTACAAGAGGGGGGCAGCGTCACTGCTGGGGAGCACACTGCAATCAACTCGCAGTTCAAGGGAGATGGGACTTTCCCACTGCGGGAATAGTCTCCAAAGTCCTAGAGATATGGGCAGCCTATCTAGCCCTAGTGAACATGGGATTCCGATTCCGATCTTACCTCATCTTCTCTCTCAAGGGAGATTTGTACATCAAGCACCACACAAGCTGAATCTTCCTGTTTGGGTGCTGAGAGGCAAAATTCCAATCCCTACATTGCTCATCAAAAGTAATTTCAACATTGTTAAAGGCTAGAAAACCTTCCACGAATTGTGTATACACAAAAATTTGGAATAAATTCAAGATGTTTGCAACCGGCAGGTGTTTGGACACCGCAGTCCCTTCTTCCTCGCTCCTCTTATGCCCCATACACACGCTCGGATTATCCGAGGACCAGTTCCGTCGGATCCTGTCCGTCGTACTTTGTCCGAAGTTGGTGTTGCGTACACACGGTCGGACAACGTTGTCGGAATTTCCGGTCTGCAAGAACATCGTGACGTAAGTCGTCTTCCACGAGACTAGAAAAGGGAAGTTCAGCACCACGTCCTGCACCCGTTGGGCTCCTTCTGCTGATTCTGTGTTTATCGCGAGTTAGTTGAAGTTTGGGGACTTACGATTCGCGCTTCTCAGTTTTGTGACTCAGATCGTTACTGCTCTTCAGTTTGTGCTTGTCGTGCGTATCTGTTTATTAGTGCGTGTAGTCAGTTTCGCATTTGTTGGTCATTGCGGCCTATATCTTGATATAGGACGCTTTGATTTTCACTGCTTATTGTCTGCTCGTTTCTGGTATTCATTTCGTTCTTTCAGGCCTTGCTGTTTATCGGTGCTTTCTGTTTGTCCGTTCTGACCAGCCGACCGTTTGTGAGCGATGTTTCCCGTACGTACTCGTCGCCGAGTTCGTGCTGTACGCGGAATTGGTGTCGGGCTTTTAGCTTTGAGCCAAGACCCGTCCATGAACAGAGTGACGAGGAGTATGTGGACCAAGAATTGGTTGCTTCAGCGTGATCAGTTCTCGCACATGCCTTTGCTTCGTGAGATCCGGGAGAATAATCCTGATGATTTCAGGAATTTTCTCCGGATGACGGACCCCGTTTTTCACCGTCTTTTGGCTTTGCTGACCCCTTTTATCAGCCGTCAGGATACCTGCATGAGACAAGCCATCACTCCGGAGCAGAGGCTTGTTGCTACGTTGAGGTACTTGGCGACAGGGAGAAGCCTTCAGGATTTGAAGTTCTCCTCAGGTATCTCTCCCCAGGCCCTGGGAATCATTATTCCAGAGACCTGTTCTGCCATCATCCAGGTCCTGCAGGAGGACTATATTAAGGTAACATTTCTACTTTACTATTCCATTCTATGTATGCTCTGTTTGCTAATGTCTTGTATTTTTGACCTCCTTTCCTAATTACCATGATTGCAATATGCTCTAATATGCTGTGCCCCTTTTGTCCTTCATGCATTTTTGCCTTCACTTACCTCCCCAGCATACTCTTCTGCCCCAATAGACACCTATGGCCTAGTCACTTAAGCAATGTATTTTGTCTGCTGAATAGTATTGTTTTCCCCCAAACACCCCCTAAAACATGCACAAATGTTTGCTGTGTGTTTTACTTCATGTAGAGCCCCTTTTTTTCCCCTTTTTGTTGGTGGGGGGGGGGGGCCAAACTCATTAGGAACCCCCTCCCCCAACTGCTCTGTCAGATGGTACCAATCCTCTATCTGCTGGCTTTCCCAAGGTCAATACACACTATATACCTACCTCTTTATAGTGGGCATCTTTAGGGATGAATTCAGCAAAGCATGTAGTGCAAGGGGCTGGCTCCATACTTTCCATTTCCTCTTTTTTTGTGTTCTTTCCCTCCTATTAGCTTGCTAGGTAATTTCAGAATGTCAAAATGTGCGTTCCTTTTTTTTGGGGGGTGGGGATTTGGAATGTTCTTTTATCTTTCCTGTGGGCTGCCAATAGTGTTAAGTAAGGAGGGTCTGGCCAAACTAGAACACATTATTGAGCCATTTGGCAATCAATGAAGTGCAGAGGGTTACCTGTCCAAACCCCCCCCCCCCCCAAACCCCTAGTTATTGTCAAAGGCCCATCAGAAGTGGGGGGATTGATGGGGGGTGAGTAATCTGCTAGGGGGACCCTCTACTTTGCGTTGCAAATACTTTCCAGCTTAAAATGTAAGAGTCTGATCTTGTTCCAAGATGTTTAGTGTCTAATCTTCTTGCAATGTTTATGTGCAAAGTGACTAATTTTTTTTTTCTTGTTTCACTCCACAGTTCCCTTCCACGCCACAGGAATGGCAGACTGTGGCCTCCCACTTTGCCAGCCATTGGGACTTTCCTAACTGCGGAGGTGCAATTGATGGGAAACACGTCCGCATCGTCCCACCCCCCAACTCGGGGTCCTACTATTATAATTACAAGGGGTTTAATAGTGTAGTGATGTTGGCGGTGGTGTCGGCGACATACGATTTTTTGTATGTGGACGTGGGGATGAACGGCCGGATCTCGGATGGTGGTGCCATTGCGCACACGGAGTTCTACTGGCGTCTCCAAAGTGGCAGTCTGTGCTTGCCACCTCCAGAGGAGAATGCTGAAGGACTCCCCTTCGTCTTTGTCGCAGATGAAGCGTTTGCATTGACTCCCCATCTGATGAGGCCCTTCCCGATGAGGACCCTCACCCCAGACCAGAGGGTCTTCAATTACAGGCTGTCGAGAGCCTGCAGAGTGGTGGAAAACACCTTCGGGATCCTGGCCAGCCGCTTCCGCCTGTTTTTGACGGCTATTAACTTGGCGGAATACAAACTGAACCACATAGTTCTTGCCTGTTGCATATTGCACAACTTTTTGAAAAGACACAACAGCAACTATGTGGTGACCGTTGGCCCAGATGTGGAGGGCCCTTCCAATGCCGACCTCACAGCCCTTCGAGCGGCACGTCCAGGCTTGCCCCCTCTAAATGCCTGCGAGGTCCGGGAGCAATATATGGACTACTTTGTGGGTAGGGGGGCCATTGCTCTGCCTGACGATGTGTGAGAGGCATTTTTAAATAAATCTATTATTTAAACAAACCTATGATTTCTTGTCATTTCCATATTCTAGCTTATTTGAGATATACATTTTTGTCCTTTAGCTTCAACAGTGGGAATGCACTTTCTGGGCAAAAGGAGGTAACAGTCTCTTCTTCCCAAAAAGAATCTTCTCATGTTGTGTGTGTGATACCTATTCTTTTGTCTAGAGAAGGTTTGTAGTGCATAACTGACACCCAAAATACTCCTTTTCATCACCAGGTCAGACATGTGTGTATTCCCAAAAATGGTGTGCTACGTGTTTTCGTACAAAGCACTGTGGGTGTCATTTACATAAGTCAAATCCACTATGCTCTACAAGTGCAGTGCAAAAGTGCCCTGGAAAATACACTTGCAGTGCAAACTGGAATTGCCTTTAGTAAATAACACCCATTGCCCCCCAAATCCTTTACATTTGACATACATAATGCTTTTGTGTTTTTCAATAAGGAAGCCACACATTTAGAAAATTAAAAAAGTTTACTTGCAACACATTCACAAGTGCGTTTCAAAACTTCTTGGCAAAACTGACAAGATCTTGGTTCTTTACAACATTGTTTACAAACATTACGCATTTGTTAAAACCAGGCATGGAGCAAAACAGAACATAGGAACTTGCAGTTCAACTTTCTAAAGTGAAGACAAGATCAGACATGACTATATGTTCAAAGTGTGTTTGATCTTGCCTTCATCACATGGGGAGTCACCCCTGGAAACTGGAAATTTAGAACATGCACACAATTTGGGTCTGAAAATGGACATTAGATGGTAAAACACATGTTCAAAAGTGCCATTTTCCATCATGGGGATCAATGGACGTTTTTTGGGGGTGCAACCTCTTCACCACAACCACTTTAGTAGTTAGTAAAGTGGTTGCACCCCCCAAAAAACGTTGTCATTCATCCACCATGATGGGAGCTAGCACATGTGGACACAATGTGTGCATGTTCCAAATTTCACACAGTTCTTAAGTTGCAAATGTGGTCACAAACAGCCACAAATGTGTGGTAATTACTTGGTGCATTTTCAGATTTTACCTAAAACATCAATGATGTTCTTCAATTTTTGTTGAACATCATTGATGTTTTGCTTTATGTCATCTAGATCTCGATTGCAGACCATTATCTCCCCGATGAGTACGTGGGCACTTTCTATGGTAAAGTGCGATTCTTCTTCCACAACATCCACGTCACCTAAAAACAACCAAAAAAAAAATGTCTCTTGGAAATGAGGCAGGCATACATTGATTAGCTTACCAGTAGCTGTGTTCTCCCACACTCACCTGTTTTGGTGACAAGTTCTCCAATTTCTATGATCTCTCCTTCCTCCTCCTCCTCTGCTTCTGGTCTTTCCCCTTCTTTGGGAGGTGTGGGTTTTGTGGTTTCCTCAGACGTCCCGAGTTTTCACTCCCCTATGAGAATGTACAAAAGGAAGATTTAGCACCACAATCTATTGAGGGCAGAAATAGGAAATGTCAAACATTGCTTGAAAGTGAGGGACAATATTTTGGGTTGGCCAGTTACAAATGACAACAACATGAATGTAGTCACTTTGTAAAGGTGCTAAACTTACTAGCTTTTTGGTAGAAGTTTGTCTGATGGAGAACCCCCTCTAGTATCCACTGGAGCACATGTGTGGAAAAGCATAATAAAAAGGGGGTTTGGGTGTCCCAGCACTAGTGCTCTAGAGTCCAGATGGGTAAACAGCTACTGGGTGACCTCTCCTTTACATTGAATAAATTGGCTTTACATTCTTGATGACATCTCTAGTGAGAACAAACTTCCTTTCACTAAAAAATTCCCCAAACCTCGTATTATAAGTGGCCGAACGATCGAGGTTGAGTACAATCGAATGCACAGACGAACATGAAAGTGGCCATTTTCTAATGTACAACTTAGAAAAAATACAAACACATGGAGCAGTATGCAAGCAAAAAATCAAACACAAAACACAACTACTTACTTTTTTGAAGAACTCGCTTGATCTTTCTGTACTGATCGGGCTCCCTCAGTTTCAGGTCTGACCAGCGTTTCCTCAGTTGCTCCTTGGATCGTTGTACCCCAAAATGATTGTACAGCCTCCTCACAACTTTAGACATGATCTTGGCCTTTCGGACATTGGGGTTGAGGTAAGGCCCATACTTCCCATCATAGTCGCTCCTCTTTAATATGTCCACCATCTCCAACATTTCTCCAAATGACATATTGGAGGCCTTAAATTTTAGCCTCCGGGATCGTGACGTTTCTGCCTCCGGCCTTTCCTCGTCGTCCTCCTCTTTGCTGCAATATTTGGGGAGCACCTGCTGTGTCCCCGCCATGTGCTCTCTTCACTGCGCCATAAAGAGAAGGGGTGGGGAATAGACGTGAAAGATCGTCAGGGGCGGGCGGAGTTTGACGCATGCGCACTGTATATAAAACGTCACACGCCTGTGTCGTAGCCACGATCTGTGAGACGAGGGGAGAGAAAGCTCACGCACGAGACGTTCGCTAGAACGAAGGTACAATTTGAAGTTGGTACATAACTAGCCTAGACTGATTAGACCTTGAGGCTTCTTTATGGAGAAGATTAGGAGAGTTTTGCCTGACATTATTTATAGTGTTTTGTGTGGTGTTGTGTCTTGCAGAGATTATGCAGGGATTCAACGACGTGGGTTTTCTCCCCCTCTTCATTGATAAATATAGGGAAATGACCCTATTATGGCAGGCCAAACACCCCGATTACAGCAGCAAACCAAAGAGGTACGCAGCCATGCTGAAACTTGTGGAATTTGTAAAGCCAAGGATCCCCACGGCAACCGTTCGTAAGTTAAGACTCAAAATTGGCAGCCTGAGGAGTGCGTATTTCAGGGAGCGCAGGAAGGTCCTGAAGTCCCAAGCATCTGGAGCTGCAGCAGATCAGGTCCATGTCCCCAAGCTCTGGTACTATGACAGGCTCCATTTTCTCAAAGACCAGGCTGATGTCACGGAGCCACTCTCGCCTCCTCCTTCCACGCTTCCTTGCGCGCAGGCCACCCCTGATGAGGCTTCCGAGGAGCAACCTGGGCCTTCCAGTCTGGAAGATGTGGAGGAGCCCAGCTTGAGCCAGGTATAGTATTTTTGCAACAAATTATGTGAAAAATAAATGATGTTCAGTTAATTCAGGATCCACAATTGCTTAGTTCCTAACGTGTTTGACATATCAACGGACAGTAGTGTTGGGGACATTTGGGGCCAGAATCTAAACTGCAGGGCTGAGAATTGTATGGTTTTCTATTTGTAAACATTTTGCAACAGTCACTAGATGAAAATTGTGTGTGTTTGATGAACAAATAACTGAAACTATGTCCCTTTTTCATACACAGGAAGAACTCAGCCAGGAGGTGGCTGTGGAATGTGGCAGTCAGGAGGAGGAAGGGGTTAGTGGCAGCCAAGAGGTGGGTAGTGGCAGCCAAGAGGGGGGTAGGCCTAGGAGCCTGACTGTCTCCCGAATCCCTCCCCTCCGCCTTCCCTACAAAAGGGCGAGAAGGGGGGGTGAGGCGGGAGAGTCAGCGCTCCGGCTGATCAGAGAGGCTTCAGCCTCCCTACATGCCACACCCACCGACGAGGAGACCTTTGGCTCCGTGGTTGCCACGAAAATGATGGCTATGGAGGTGGGGCAACGCAACATGTGTGAGGATGTCATCCTCAAGGTCCTAAATAAGGGTATGGCTGGGGGGATGACCCCACTCACACATGTTTGCGATAGTGACCTTGCTCCACCTCCTCCTCCTCCTTCTGCCACCCCACCAGCACCACAGCCACAGCGTGCAAGGAAGCGTGGAAGGAAAACAAGAGAGTGACGACCTGGATTCAGTCTGGTCTGAGAGAAGATGGAGCCTCTCGTAGGACCAGAGCCTGGGGACCTAGATGGCATCTGCTGCAGTTCCGGATGTTTTGGACTTCAGGACCAGATAGCACTCCCCTTAAGATACGTACTCCTCAGGCCCCCAATTTTAGAAGCTTGAAAAATGATGTTTACCGTGGGTGTCCAAGGCTTTGCAAATTCCCCAAGTTTCTCCATCGCTGCGTTCCTCTTTGGTTTGTTGCTGAGACCTAAATAAAGGTATTTTTGATTTGAAAAAAACATTGCCTATTGTGTTTTACTTTTCTACAATGACAGTTTATTTGTGAGTAGGCAGGTACATTTCACAAATCATAAAGTATAATTAACAAGGGGCACCAACAACAAACAACCTCCTAGTAAATTTTAATAATGTTGTTTTGCTAAGTTGAGACACACAACCCCCCCTCAAAAATCTAAATAAATTATCCTGAAAATATGTATTCCCTACAAAATAAAAAAAGGACAAATCATCCAAAAAATATAACAAAGATTCTTTAACGATCTGAGGAAAAATAAACATCTAGTCTAGAAATCCTGAAAACGAATAAAGAAATAAGTTTGGGAGAAGTGCGGGTGAATCTGAGCATGCGTAGCACTTTGACCGTCGGACAACCGTACACACGATCGGATTTGGTGTGATCCGTCGGACTACGCTACACACGATCGGATTTGGTGTGATCGGACTTTGTTGTCAAAAAATCTATCCAGCAGGAGATAGGACTTTGTCCGTCGGACAATCCGATGTACACTGTCCGATGGTGCATACACACGGTCTGATTTTTCGACAACATTGTCCGATCGGACAGAATCCATCAAAAAATCCGACCGTGTGTATGGGGCTTTAGAGTTTCTACAAGCAGGCCTAAACCTCAGTCTCAGACTAAGTTCTCTGAAGGTTCAGGTGGAGGCTATTTCAGCAGCTACACAAAAGAGATGGGCGGAAGACATGCTTATCATCCAATTTTTCAGAGCAGTTAAGAAGATTCGGCCATCGGTTAAGCAATCTTTTCCTGCTTGGGATCTGTCTTTTGTCTTGGACTGTCTGACTAATCATCCTTTTGCCCCATCAGAATCCTCCTCTCTATGGAACCTGATTCTCAAAACTGCCATTCTGATTGTGGTTACATCAGGTAAAAGAGCCTCGGAACTGCAAGCGTTGGGGGCAGAAGATGAGTGGACCTACGGACAGTTCAAGGTTTTTTGTCGCTAAGGTATCGTCCCGATCCACTCTCTCAGAAGCTGGGGTACTACCTACCTTTCCAGATCCACAGTCAGGGTCTTTGCATGAGTTTGACATTTCCAGAGTAAGATGTTACCTACAGGCTACAGCGCCCTTCAGAGCATCAAATAAGTTGTTAATTCTCCCTTGGGGTAAGAATAAATGAAGGAAGCAGCCTCAAGAATGATTGCCTCCTGAATTTGTAAGCTGATCCAAAGGGCATATAGGGCTAGAGGGATGTATCCTCCGGCAGTTAAAGCCCACTCAATGAGGGCAGTTTCTTCATCTTGGGCGGCAAGGGCTAATGTCTCTTTGGAGACAATTTGCAGAGTGTCTACTTGGTTGAGTAAATACAAAATGCAGTTTTTAAATGATGGTTTCATAAATGAAGGCAAAAAAGCTGTCCAAACCTGCCTGGCTGTGAAAAAGTAATTGCCCCTAAACCTAATAACTGGTTGTGCCACCCTTGGCAGTAACAACTGCAATAAAGCATTTGCGATAACTGGCAATTAGTCTTTCACGTTGCTGTGGAGCAATTTTGGCCTACTCTTCTTTTTTGCAGAATTGTTTTAATTCAGCCACACAGGGTTTTGCAGCATGAACGGCCTGTGTAAGGTCACGATACAGCATCTAAATTGGATTTAAGTCCAGGTTTTGACTAGGCCACTCCAAAACCAAAATTTTGCTTTGTTTGAATAATTTGGAGGCGGACTTGCTGTGTTTTTCCTGCTGCATAACCCAAGTGCACTTGCGCTTGAGGTCACAAACTGATGGCCGGACATTCTCCTTCAGGATTTTCTGATAGAGCTGAGCATTCATGGTTCCATCAATTATGGTAAGTCGTTTAGGTCCTGAAGCTGCAAAGCAGCGCCAGACCATCACGCTACCACCACCATGTCTGACTGTTGGTATGATGTTCTTGTTATGAAATTCTGTATTCATTTTATGCCAGATGTAAGGGGACGCACACCTTCCAAAAAGTTAAATTTTTGTCTCATCAGTCCACAGAATATTTGCCTAAAAGTCTTGGGGATAATCAAGATGTTTTTTTGGTAAATGTGAGATGAGCCTTTGTGTTCTTTTTGAATAACAGTGGCTTTGGCCTTGGAACTCTCCCATGAATGCCATTTTTGCCCAGTCTCTTTCTTATTGTTGAATCGTGAACACTTATCTTACCTGAGGCAAGTGAGGCCTGCAGTTCTTTAGATGTTGTTCTGGGTTCTTTTATAACCTCCTGGGTGAGTCGTTGTCATGCTCTTGGAGCAATTTTTGTAGGCCGGCCCCTCCTGGGAAGGTTCACCACTGTTCCAAGTTATCTCCATTTGTGGATAAGGGCTCTCTGTAGTTCACTGGAGTTCCAATGCCCTAGAAATGGCTTTGAAACCCTTCCTAGGCGGATAAATGTACACTACTTTGTTTCTAATCTGTTCTTGAATTTTTTTAGATTGTGGCATGATGTGTGGCTTTTTGTGATCTGTTAGCATGCTTCACTTTGTCAGACAGCTTCCATTTATGTGATTTATTGATCCAACAGGTCTGGCAGTAATCAGGCCTGGGTGTGGAAAGTGAAATTTACCTCAGCTTTCCAAAAAAGCTTTCCAACATTTTGGGAGTCTCCCACATGCCTTTTTGCAAACTCAAAACGCGAGGGGGGGAGTATCTGACAGAGGGGGGGAGTATCTGACAGAGGGGGGGGGGAGAGACAGAAGGGGGCTGAGAAGGAGGAAGGTGAGAGAGAAAGATGGTAAGAGAGGGGGGTGGCCTGACAGAGGGGGGGTAGCTGACAGGGGGGGGGGAGTAGCTGACAGAGGGGGGGAGAGAGAAGGGGGCTGGGAGGGAGGAGGGTGAGAGAGAAAGATGGTAAGAGAGGGGGTGGCCTGACAGAGGGGGGGGTAGCTTACAGAGGAGGGGAGCTGACAGAGGGGAGGGGGTAACTGACAGAGGGGGGTAACTGACAGAGGGGGGGTAACTGATAGAGGGAGGGTAACTTCATAGGGGGGTAACTGACAGGGGGGGTAACTGACAGAGGGGGGGATAACTGACAGAGGGGGGGATAACTGACAGAGGGGGGGATAACTGACAGATGGGGGGATAACTGACAGATGGGGGGGGTAACTGACAGAGGGGGGGTAACTGACAGAGGGGGGTAGCTGACAGGGGATGGGGAGCTGACAGAGGGGGCGTGGCTTACAGAGTAGGGACTGGCTGACAGAGGGGGGTGAGAGTGCAGAGAACGATACCTCAGTGAGGACTCCAGAAGACACAGGCTTAATAGGTATGCTTGCTGCACATCGCTGAGCTCAGCTCGCAGGCGGAGAGCACAGGCAGTAAATGTGTAACCTGTTTGACCTGCTGCTATATGTGCCTATGTTTCAGGCGGCTTGAAAACATGTTTCCAAAACCGGACAGGTGGCAACTCTAGCGGCGCCGCCCCTGCACAACAGCCGCCCCGAGGCCTGGCCTCGGTGGCCTTGTGGGAAATCCGACCCTGGTCGTCCAGTCTCTGCTATGGAACTCTGCAGCTCGTCCAGGGTTACCTTAGGTCTCTGTGCTGCCTCTCTGATTAATTCACTCCTTGACTGGTCCGTGAGTTTTGGTGTGTGGCCGTCTCTTTTCAGGTTTGCTGTTGTGCCATGTTATGATAGATTTGATGGTGCTCCTAAGGATCATCAAAGATTTGGATATTTTTTTATAACCTAACCCTGACTTGTACTTCTCAACAACATTGTGCCTTACTTGTTTGGAGAGTTCCTTGGTCTTCATGGCAATGTTTGTTTAGTGGTGCCTCTTGCTTAGGTGTTGCAGCCTCTGGGGCCTTTCAAAAAGGTGTATATGTAATGAAAGATCATGTGACACTTAGATTGGCTTCATAAAAAAGGGGGTGAATACATACGCACATGCCAATTATGTTTTTTATTTCTGAAAAACAGTTTGTTGTATATATTTTTTTTTTACTTCATAAAAAAGGGGGTGAATACATACGCGCATGCCAATTATCAGTTTTTTATTTCTGAAAAACAGTTTTTGTATATATTTTTTTCATATTTTGTCCGATGTTGGTTTTGCGTACACACGGTCGGACAAAGTTGTCGGAAAATCTGATCATTCTGAAAGTGGTGACGTTTGTTGCCTACGACGGGACTACGTAGAGGCTAGTAGCCAATAGCTTTGGTCTTGTAATGTGATCTGAGCATGCGTAGCACTTTGTCCGTCGGACTACCATACACACGATCGGATTTGGTGTGATCGGACCTTGTTGTCCAAAAATCTATCCAGCAGGAGATAGGACTTTGTCCGTCGGACAATCCGACGTACACTGTCCGATGGTGCATACACACGGTCGGATTTTTCGACAACATTGTCCGATCGGACAGAATCCATGCGAAAATCCGACCGTGTGTGTTGGATTTAATATTTCTGCGGTTCACTTCCTGTTTTGCTGCAAGCCAGATTGCCAAGTTGGAATGAAGCAAGCTTTGTATTCAGAAGCAATGGCTGGGCCCACCTGCGGTGAAGACGGCTCCAGGCTAGAGACACAGCCCCTGAGTGGAGAGTGCAGTTTACTTCCTGGATCACCTTTTGCTGGTGTTCATTGGGTGCGAAGCAAGGGGGGGGAGATTTGAATGAGTGGGCGTGGATGTCTGAATGGAAGGGACACACACGCAAGAAGTCAGTCTCTGTTTGCTGGGAATCCCTGACATGAGAAGATGTCTCTGGTCACCTCATGGTCTGGCGGCCATTTTTCGAGGCTACAAGGAGGGCCCTGTGATAAGTATCTTTGATATTCTTGTATTATATGATTTGATTGTAAGCCTTGTGATATTGTAATGTCTTTTATTACTTTATGTTAGCATTCCTGATTCTTGGGAAATAAATAAGATTTGATTATTCCTAGCCGTGTGTTTGGTTTCATAGCTAACCTCGTATTATTGTGATATTAACAGTAGCATGCGCTCATAGGTTTAACAGACTAACGACATTATAGGGACTAGACAAATTAATACATAGATATAATTATTATATCGCGTATATCAGTGTGTATGGGGCTTTAGACTATTGTGTTCTGATCCATTACATATAATTCAGATTAAAAAAAACATTGAACTTAAGGCTGTAATGTAACAAAATAGGTAAAAAGCCAAGGGGGTGAATACTTTTGCAAGGCACTAATTATATATATATATATATACACACACACACACACACACACACACACACAGTTGTTTTCTGTATGGGTTGTATAGGAATCAGTTTTGTAGCCAATATTGAGTTATCATGAGCTTAAATGGGAGCGATGGCAGATATTTTTGATGCCTGACAACAGGTTCAACAGTGTGCACTGCACTGAACAGCAAAGGGTCCATTGGGAGAGTATTGGAGGCCAAGGCTAAGGATTCTCTGCTTCTGTGTCCAGTTCCTATAGAGGCCAAGCAGAAATGTCTACATTGTGATTGGTAACATAGGACATTATCTGTGGTCATCTATAGTTATCTAAACCTGACTATGGAAAATTATTATAAGGACACATCATATGATGCGTATTTGAAATTTACATACTGGAAAGGAGTTATATAATGCTAACTTATTTATTTATGACTGCTAAGGGTAAATTCTGAGATGTTAGGTAATATTTTCAATGTTTAATTTAAAATCAAGGTCATTTAAATTACATCAAATTATAGTTCAATACCTTATACTGAAAGCTCCAGAAGTTATCCTTCCCAAATAATAAACTGTGTACTTTACACATCATATTCTAAATATTCTGGGTAAAAATAAAACAACTTTACACAATTCATTGATTTGAATAAAGTTTATTGATTAGAGAATAAAGTTAGAATTAAGATTTTAATGGCACATGAAAATGTAAAAAAGAAAATGTAAGAAAATCTGAGAAAATAATGGATTTGATTTAATATATTTTTTTTGTAGATTCTTATTCATGCTGTCCTATTTGCTACGTTTGAAGTCCAAAATGCACCTAGAAAATAAATTTAAATGAGCCATATAAATAAACAACTAAATTCAGTACTGTAGCATTAAGACTATTTTACGTGTATCTCTTATCTGCACATAAAAACATGACAAGAATAATATATAGATTTAAAGATGTGACTTTGGTTAGTGATTTGGTTGGTGATTTGATCAGTAATTAGATTAAATTCAATGCATTTAAAAGTGGAGGTCTTGTTAACAACATACAGTAATATGTATACTAAGAAAGAACCTCTTAGTCCTATAACACCGCCCCTATCCATATGAGATAATATTGAAATATTTGCTCCTCCGGCAATTCATGAATTTTGAATCCAAAACCCTCTTCATCAATCTCCAAACTTGGTGCACTGTTTTGTAATGATTCCATTGCAATGGAGGCTGTACAGTGGAGGCTGTACATTAAAGTACTGAACTGACAATTTAGCTTGGTTCTCCCGCCTACAGACCTAGTAAGTTATGGAGTCATTGTCTATGGAGGCAATGAAGTCTATGCATTTTTGTTGCAGACGGTGGTGTTGGTGACCACAAGTGTGATGTCAGACGTATCAGAGCTTAGAAGAGACAGTAAACTGAAAATCTTTATGGCATCACTCATGGGATCCAAGAAGAAAATCATGAAAATGTAGTACCCTCCTCCATCCTCCATCTCTGCTCTACTCATCCCCTGTTGTGGTTCTCCTATTCTGACCACCACTTACTCATCAGATTTGGTCCTATGAAATTACCAGGCCTTTGTTCCTCCCCTTGTTTTTCTTTTATCATGTAAATTGCTGTACACGCTTCTCTCCCCTTTCCCTCCAGATGTCTCCTCTTCCTCCTACTCTATACCATGAGGCATTTCCCAGGCATTATTGATTCTCTCATATTGTGTGCCACCCTGCTTAGAAACCAAATCTGATTTACACTGAGTAGGTTAACCTGTTTGCCCAGGTGCAATGTTCCCACCCAAATCCAGCACAACCCCAAATCTTGTGACACTGGCATCGCCCAGAGGAATGAAAGATGATTTTTTCCTTTCTGGTTTTAAATGTCTCTTTCTATGGAACCTGCCCTGGCTTGCTGTCACAATGTCATAGTCTGGTGGCTTCCCTGCAACTGTAAATACGAATGTGTGATGTACTCAACAAAAGATGACTACTGTGTAAGTATGAGACTATACAAGTGTCTGGAAATAAGAAGGAATAGCTACCATGTGCTGCATGTGCTGTCTGCTCATCAATACTGCTGCCACTACCTCCCTCACCATTTTTGGTCATTTGGATTGTAAGTAGTGTGAACATTGGCTTTACCTCTGTTGTGGTCATGTCAAAAGTATATTTTTGGGCAGCATAGAAACTAGCACCAATCTCACAAACTCTAGCAGAACAATGAGTGCAAATTCTACTACAAAGTGTTTTAAAGACATTATCAGAACCTGGATAGAAAACAGTCACAAGGGGGTTGATTTACTAAAACTGGAGTGTACAGAATCTGGTAAAGCTGTGTATGGTAGGCAATCAGCTTAAAACTTCAGCTTGTGGGGCGTGGCCAAGATGGCAACCTAGGAGGATGTGTGAGGCAGGAGCTCCGCACCTAGAGGCATAATTATCCGCCATTGGAGACACTTTTCCACGGCTACACTAACCAACGGTTAAGGGCTCCGAACGGGCATGAGACGGGGCAGCTCCGGGTCCCACCGCAAGCGAGCTCTGGCCCCGAAAACCGCTCCGACATTCTGGGGCCCACGTGTCCTATGTGCAACGGACATGGCGTCCCAGACGGAACAGGCCGACCCCTCTACGCTCGGAACTGACCAGTTCAATGCCCTAATGCAGGCAATCTCGGGCTGCCAAACCTCGCTAACGGCGAAGATCGAGCAGGTGCAGCTGGAAATGGGCCTGGTCAGGAGGGATATGGATAAGATCCGCGATCGGCTGACGGAGGCTGAGAGGAGAGTAGGGGACGCCGAGGACACCCTCCGGGAGCATGACTCCTCCATCCGGGCTCTCCAAACTAAGATGAAGGCAGTGGAATCCCACGCGGAGGACCAGGAGAACAGGAACCGGAGGAACAACCTCCGTTTGGTGGGTCTCCCGGAGGGGGCCGAGGGCCGCGACCCGGTGACATACACGGAACAGCTCCTTCGCACGCTTTTTCCACAGGCACCATTTTCCCCACATTTTGCCGTGGAGAGGGCCCACCGGATGCCCTCGGTTAGAGGCCCGCCTGGGGCCCCACCAAGAACATTTATCTTCAGGCTGCTCAACTTTCGAGACCGGGCTCTGATACTCCGAGAATCACGGAAGCTGGGGGAATTACGCCACGAGAACACCAGAATTATGCTGTTCCCAGATTATTCTATAGAGACCCAGAGGCAACGGCGTACTTTTGATCATGTCAAGGCGCTGCTACGCACAAAGGGATTAAAGTACAACATGCTCTTCCCAGCGCGTCTTAAGGTGATCGATGGAGAGACCTCGAGGTTCTTTACCTCCCCCGCAGAGGCTACACGTTGGGCTGAAGCCCTCCCCGGGGACCGATGAATGACCTGTGTGGATTCTCCCCTTCTTGACTCCGACGTCTATTACACAGCCCGTCCTCGGCTGAGGACTCCTCTCCCCTATGCCACTCGAACGAAGACCTCAACCCTTTTTGGCGCTGTTGACAGCTACCGATGCCGAATGGATCCCGGGATGCAGGTAATTGACCTGGGACACGAGGGGGGGCAGTTCCCCTGATGGAGGAAGCACGGGGACGCTGTACGGGGTTTGGCTGCAACGTACTAGATTGGCGGGGGGGCTGCCGCACACAACAAAAATGATGGCGGTTTCCCGCTGCCCCACTGCTCACCTCCCCACGGACCCAGGTAACCACCTTTACTGTCCCAGATGACGGAACGTTGGAGCAGTGAGGCCCCCCCCCTTTTTCTCGGTTCCATCGTTTTCACTTTTGCAACATCTGGGTGTACGTGCGCTCCCCGTGCTGAACAGACACTCGTGACACTTTACACTGCCCCCCTGGGATACTTCTACTCTGCTGCCGAGACTTAACGAGATGGCCTGGAGGTTGGGGCTGGGGAGAGGGATGGACTGGGGTGGGGGGGGTTCTTGGTTCTCTTTTGATTCTAATATGGTTATAGACCCTCGGGGGGTTCCTCTTCCCTTGCCCCCCCTCGCTCCCCCCTGTGGGGGGACGAGGGGGAGGAGGGTCTCCCTGTTGCTCCTGCACCAATTTGTACCCCGGGTGGCCCCGGCGGGGGTCCTGTTTTCCCATTGCTAAGTATAAAGTGTTTAGAACTATTAAGATTTGTAACGACGATTTAGTGTAACTAAGTATGTGCCCTTAGCCTGGTCTAAGCGTCGGGCGTTGGTCGCCCTGTATAAGTTTGTTTTTTTCTCATTTGTCTTCATCGATGTGTCTTTTTTATACTGCCTCAGGGAGCATTATGTGCGGAGCATCCTGCTCTAGCAGACAGATTCTGTGCTCTTGGTGTGCTGCCTCTACACACCGCCCCCATAGGAACTTTCCTTAGTTGTTAGTTAGGGGTTAAGTTATGGGTACTCAAGCGCCCTGTGATACGTTTGTCACGGCGTGGGGTGGGACGGGCTGGGTGTTCTGTTTCACGGGTTTTGTGTTTTCTTTCAGACTTTTGTTTTCTTTTTGGTTTAGCTGTCTTTCAGGTTCTAGACAGACTTCTACAGACGTATATAACGTACAGACATTGAAACACGATATCATACTACATTTCTCATACTACCGACAATTGTTCATGACCGACCTAGAAAAGCTGGGGCTGTATACATCCCCGGGTGGTTGGGACGAGAAATACCCTGACATTTACTTGACTCTGAATATGTCATGGCTCCCCTGAAGATCTTGTCATGGAATGTGAGGGGCTTGAATGACAAAATCAAACTTTCCCTAGTCTTTACCTACATGCAGAAATACAACCCCCACATCTGCATACTCCAAGAGACACACTTGGTGGGTGGAAGCATCATGGGCCTCAAACGTCCCTGGGTGAACCATCACTATCACGCTACCTATTCTAGCCATGCCCGAGGGGTCAGTGTCCTTATCCACAGATCCCTAGCGTTTGAACTGCTCACAGTCAAATTAGACCCTGCGGGGCGATATGTTCTGCTACACGCCATCATAGACACGATTGAGATGGTTATAATGGGCATATACATACCCCCCCCTACCACCCTCACATTCCTAAGATCTCTGACTGCACTGCTGACACAATTCCCTACAGACAATGTGCTATTGGTAGGCGACTTCAACATGACTCCGAATCCCTCCCTGGACAAACTCTCTCCTGACCCTGCTACGGACTCGACCCTGTCGAGATGGGCGGAGAGTTGCGGTTTGGTCGACATATGGCGCTGGAAGCATCTCTCAGAACGACTATATTCCTGCCACGCCTTGTCACACAACACGCTGTCGCGTATTGACCTTATATATGGCAGTGCCGACATGCTCCCTAAAATTCAGGACGTCGGGATGCTTCCCCGCGGTATCTCTGATCACTCCCCCCTGCTCTGCTCCGTACAAACCATGACACCCCATGCGGACAGGATCTGGCGACTATCTAAGTACTGGATCAGCCACCCTACGCTTGAAATAGAAATTGCCAAACAGATAGCGCAATACTGGTTACTGAATGGGGGTTCCACCTCCTCGAGTAATGATTGGGAGGCCTTTAAGGCATACATTAGGGGATGCTATATGTCCTCAATAAATAGGCAACGCAGACATGATAGGCAAGTATTGGAGGAGCTGGAGGAGAAAGCCCAGGCACTTGAGGCACGCTTCACTCAAACTGCCAATCCTGTTACAGCGCAAGACATGAGGGTGGCTTACAGGGAAGTGACGCTACTTCGTGTGGCAAAGGTCAAAAAGAAACAACTAGCCCTTACCCAACGTATATTTGAGCAGGGTGATAAAACAGGGAGGTTGTTAGCATGGATATCCAAAGAGCAATCCACAGTTTCTGCTATTCCCCGAATAAGGCGGGAGGATGGCTCATTGGCATCAGACCCCATGTAGCATGTAGACTATTACTCTAAACTCTACTCCTCTCGAGTGAAGTGTACTGGTGAGGAACTGGCTGCATACCTAGATACGGTAACATTCCCAACCCTTAGAGCTGCTGCGAGGGATCTTTTGGATGCCCCAATCACCTCAGAGGAAGTCCAGATAGCACTTGGTACTTTGCAGGCGGGTAAGACCCCGGGCTTAGATGGGCTGCCACCGGAATTTTACAAGCAATATGCTGAGGAATTAGTACCTAAAATGCATAACATGATTGCGAAAACACTAAAAGATGGGGCTCTCCCTCCGTCAATGGCCCAAACTATAATAGTAGTAATCCCCAAGCCTGGCAAGGACCCTCAATTGTGCTTGTCCTATTGAATTCAGACGCAAAAGTCCTGACCAAGATTCTTGCCAAGCGCCTAAACGAGGTAATACTTACTGTAATCCATGATGACCAGTCAGGATTCATGCCTGGTAAAGGAACGGATATTAATTTGCGACGGCTATATACGGTTCTGGCCTCCAGGACTGGGGATGCCCAACCTGCGGTGGTGGCCTCCCTGGATGCAGAGGGGGCATTCGACTCTGTCGAGTGGCCCTATCTGTGGGAGGTCCTCCGCAGGTTCGGTTTTGGTCTGGTCTTTATCTCCTGGGTGGAGGCTAGCTACAAAAATCCAACTGCCAGGGTCCGCACGGGTACAGTTCTATCCCAGCCCTTCAGTCTGGGCAGAGGTACGAGGCAGGGGTGCCCTTTGTCGCCCGGGTTGTTTGCTCTTGCTATAGAGCCAATGGCGATCCTCATACGGTCCAGCCAGGTGATTGAAGGCGTCACGATCGGCTCACTGCACGAAAAGGTGTCGTTATATGCTGACGACACCCTGCTATATCTTAGAGACGACGGGGTCTCTCTACGGAGGGTGCTGTCTGTTATCAACACCTTTGGAGGATACTCGGGGCTGTGCATCAATTGGGGAAAGTCCATACTGTTCCCTCTACACTCGGGGGCTCCTCCTCGGGAGTCGGATGCACAGCTGCAGACGGTCTCCCAGTTCAGATAACTGGGGGTGGAAATACACAGAGATTTAGGACAATTCATTAACCTCAACCTGACTCCAGTGATGTCCCATATGTCCCAGAGATGCGCAGTCTGGAAGTCCCTTCCGCTCACCCCTGTGGGGCGTGTCAATCTTATTAAGATGACAATACTCCCAAAGTTTACATACCTTTTCAGGCAGACTCCGGTGGTCATACCCATCTCATTCTTCAGAAAGATAGATAGTATCCTAACCAATTTTATATGGAAGGGAGGGACGCCCAGAATAGCGAAGACAACCCTACAGCTCCCTCTGACACTGGGAGGCTTGGCGCTGCCAAACCTTATAAAATACTATTGGGCGGCTGTACTGGTCACAGTTGGGTGGTGGATGTCCGAAAACCCGGCCAATCCCGCGTCGATGCTGGAGGCGGCGTTGCTGGGTTCCCAAGCGGAACTTAGGAGTCTGGTATACATGGGACCCAAATCTAACTTAGGGGTGTCCACAAATATGAAGACTACGCTTAGGGTGTGGGACAAGGTCCACGCAATGGTACAAGAACCAGATGCGTGGTCTCCCTACACTCCACTTTGGGGTAACCTCCGCCTGCCCCACTTCCACTCTATTCCGGACCCGGTGATCTGGGTCAGGCATGGAGTCACGCAGCTGAGAGACGTGGTTTCCCGGGGACACCTAATATCCTTCGATGACCTTAAGAGGGACAGAGACCTTCCGAATCACATGTTTTTCAGATTCCTCCAACTGCGCCATGCCTACCACTCCCAATTCCCTCGGGCTATTGAACTGCGGATGTCACGCATGGAGGACATCCTGAGGTCAGGGGGAATGGGGGGCACACTTTCCGCACTCTACAACATGTTGGCTGGGCTGGACACATCTAAAGTGTCACAACTATACAATAGTTGGCAAGCTAATATTCCGGAATTGGCTGCTGACGATTGGGAGGAGGGCATTCAGCAGTATTTACCGTTAATGATTTCAGCTAGGGATAGGTTCACGCAGCTAAAATTTCTAACTTCAGCTTGTTCAATTAAGCTTTGAAAAAAATATGGAAGCTGATTGGTTTCTATTTAGAGCTGCAACAGATTTTGCACTCTCCAGTTTAAGTAAATCAACCTCATAGTTTGTAGAAATAAAGAACCCTTTTTGTCAATCAGTGCTGCTTCAAATACACTGAGATTTCATGAAAAGTGTCAGCATAGGGCCCTAATACAGCAAGCAATGATCTAGGAACAACTATTTTTGCATGAATAGTTGCTACTTTTCATGCAAAGAGCTCAAACAGATTATGTTTATTAATCATAGATCATTTATCTCATTTCAGTTCTCAGCAGCTCTCAGAGAAAAATCATCTCCTCCTCCGCACCGATTCCCAAAAGTAATTGTTTCTGTACTACTTTTGGGGACTTCGGGTGCAATTTGTATAGACATCTGTGCACAGATATCTCTGAAATCACAACCAAAGTCAGACTGACATGCAGGAATGACATTTCAATCCCATTGTCAGTGTGAACCTGGGCGAAGCGGAGAATATTTGTTCTCAGAAGGCGAACAAGAAGACGTTTTTCCTCTGAGAACACCTGAGATCTGTGTAGCGGGGGAAGGGCTGCCTTGTGAGATATCGGTGTGATTACAGAGCAGCTGAGTTTAAAAAGGGAAACCAAAGATAAAAAGACGGTGTAATTACACATTCTTTAAATTTGCATTTTGTCCCCTTTTTAATGCACATTTTGGCATTATTTACACGCATTAACAAAACTCTGGTGTAGGTTTTTTTATTGTGCATTTTACCGCTTTTATAAACACACATTTTGGAGCTTTAACGTGCATTTTAATTTGGTTTGTATGCATATTTTGGGAAAAAGCACATTTGCTAGCCACTTTTGGGGTGCCATTAACAATTAATAGCACCATAAGCATAACATGAATTTTCATGTGTTTCTAGAATGCACACAAAAATGCAGGTAAAAAAATGAGCCAAAATACATGTTACAAAAGCACCAAAATGCACATAAAAATGTGCTAAAATGTGTGTTTAAAAAAAAAAGCATCAAAAAGTCTGTTAAAAAAACTGTAGAAAAATGTGTAAAAATCTAAATTTTACATTTTTTGAACATGAAGCAGTGTGTGTTTTTTCAAAGTCTATTTTGGCCCTTTGGTAGCGCATTTGTGCAGCAAAATGCATGTTGCTAACTGTATTCGGGGTGCCATTAACAATGAATGGCATTCAAAAGCGCATTGCGTATTTTGACACAGTTGTAGTGCAATTTGGAATTGCACAATTCTGCCAATAATACTCCATTGCTCAGATGTGGGTCCTAAAAGACAATACATTATAACTATACTGTGTGTGTATACTGTATATATATATATATATATATATATATATATATATATATATATACATACACACACAGTATCTCACAAAAGTGAGTACCTCTCACATTTTTGTTAATATTTTATTATATCTTTTAATGTGACACCACTGAAGAAATTACACTTTGCTACAAAGTAAAGAAGTAAGTGTACAGCTTGTATATCAAAATAACTCAACACACAGCCATTATTGTCTAAACCGCTGGCAACCATGAGTACACCCCTAAGTGAAAATGTCCAAATTGGGTCCAAATAGCCATTTCACTCCTAGGTGTAATGTGACTCGTTAGTGTTACAAGGTCTCAGGTGTGAATGGGGAACAGGTGTGTTGTATTTGGTGTTATCGCTCTCACTCTCTCATACTGGTCACTGGAAGTTCAACATGCACCTCATGGCAAAGAAGTCTCTGAGGATCTGAAAAAAAGAATTGTTGCTCTACATAAAGATGGCCTAGGCTATAAGAAGATTGCCAAGACCCTGAAACTGAGCTGCAGCACGGTGGGCAAGACCATACAGCGGTTTAATAGGATAGTTTCCACTCAGAACATGCCTCGCCATGGTCGACCAAACAAGTTGAGTGCACGTGCTCAGCATCATATCCAGAGGATGTCTTTGGGAAATAGAAGTATGAGTGCTGCCAGCATTGCTGCAGAGGTTAAAGGGGTGGGGTCAGCCTGTCAGTGCTCAGACCATACGCCACATACTGCATCAAATTGGTCGGCATGGCTGTCGTCCCAGAAGGAAGCCTCTTCAAACGATGATGCACAAGAAAACCTGCAAACAGTTTGATGAAGACTAGCAGACTAAGGACTTGGATTACTAGAACCATGTCCTGTGGTCTGATGAGTCCAAGATAAACTTATTTGGTTCAGATGGTGTCAAGCGTGTGTGGCGGCAACCAGGTGAGGAGTACAAAGACAAGTGTGTCTTGCAAGTTTCTCTTGCCTGCAGTCAAGCATGTTGGTGGGAGTTTCATAGTCTGGGGCTGCATGAGTGCTGCCAGCACTGGGGAGCTACAATTCATTGAGGGAACCATGAATGCCAACATGCACTGTGACATACTGAAGCAGAGCATGATCTCCTCCCTTCAGAGACTGGGCAATAGGGCAGTATTCCAACATAATGACACCAAACACACCTCCAAGATGACCACCAACTTGATAAAGAAGCTGAGGGTAAAGGTGATGGACTGGCCTAGCATGTCTCCAGACCTGAACCCTATTGAGCATCTGTGGGGCATCCTCAAACGGAAGGTGGAAGAGCGCAAGGTCTTTAACATCCACCAGCTCTGTGATATTTTCATGGAGGAGTGGAAGAGGACTCTAGTGGCAACCTGTGAAGCTCTGGTGAACTCCATGCCCAAGAGGGTTAAGGAAGTCCTGGAAAATAATGGTGGCCACACAAAATATTGACACTTTGGGCCCAACTTGGACAATTTCACTTAGGGGTGTACTCACTTTTGTTGCCAGCAGTTTAGACATTAATGGTTGTGTGTTGATTTATTTTAACCGCTTGCCGACCACCTTGCGCAGATATACTGAGGCAGAAGGGCACATACAGGCAGAATCACATACCTGTACGTTGCCCTTTAAGAGGCGGCCTGTGCCCGCGGCAAGCTCCGTGAGTCAGGTCGTGGGGATACCAGCGATCGTTTCACGGGGAGGAAGAACGGGGAGATGCTAATGTAAACAAGCATCTCCCCGTTCTGCCTAGTGACAGTGTCACTGATCTCTGCTCCCTGTGATCGAAGCAGAGATCAGTGACATGTAACACACAGCCACGCCCCTCCACAGTTATAAACACGCCCCTAGGACACACTTAACCCCTACACTGCCACCTAGTGGTTAAACCCTTCACTGTCGGTGTCATTTACACAGGAATCAGGGCATTTGTATAGCACTGATTTCTGTATAAATGACAATGGTCCCAAAAATGTGTCAAAAATGTCCGATGTGTCCGCCATAATGTCGCAGTCACGATAAAAATCGCTGATCGCCGCCAATATTAGTAAAAAATTAAAATATTTATAAAAATGCCATAAAACTATCCCCTATTTTGTAAACACTATAACTTTTGCGCAAACCAATCAATAATCGCTTATTGCTAATTTTTTTTACCATAAATATGTAGAAGAATACGTATCAGCCTAAACTGAGGAAAACATTTTTTTTATATATATATTTTTGGGGGATATTTAGCAAAATGTAAAAAATGAGTTTTTTTCAAAATTGTTGCTCTTTTTTTGTTTATAGCGCAAAAAATAAAAGGTGATCAAATACCACCAAAAGAAAGCTCTATTTGTGGGAAAAAAAGGATGTCAATTTTGTTTGTGAGCCACGTCGCCGACCGCGCAATTGTCAGTTAAAGCGACGCAGTGCCGAATCGCAAAAAGTGCTCTGGGTCAGGAAGGGGGTAAATGCTTCCGGGGCTGAAGTGGCTAAAGGGTAAAGCAAATTGACACTGATATGCAAGCTGTACACTCACTACTTTACATTGTAGCAAAGTGTCATTTATTCAGTGTTGTCACATGAAAAGATATAATAAAATATTGTAGGGAAGGGTGTACTCACTTTTGTGAGATAGTGTGTGTATATATATATATATATATATATATATATATATATGTGTGTGTGTACATACATAAATGCATACATATATACACACACTGTATATATAAAACATATATATAGTTATTATTTATATCAATCTTTAAGCACACTGATGCTGATATCATCACAGCAGCTTCTCACGCAGATTCTACAGCTCTGGCTTCAGGAGCAATTCCAGAGACATCTGTGTGGGTTCCAGCACAGATGTCTTTTGAAATCGCACCCAAAGTCGCCAAAAGTAGTACAGAAATTAATTTTGCTGGCAATAGCACTGTCTGAATCAGTGCAATGTCGACTTTGTGGCGCCGCACCGATTCGGACGGTGCTATTGCCGGCAAATCACATTGATGTGAACCTGGGCCCCTAAGGCTGGATTCACACCTATGCATTTTGCTTTTGAGCGTTTTTGCAGTGCTTTTTGCGGTGCTTGCCGCGTTTTTGGACATGCGTTTTTACCGCGATTTTGCCGCGCTTTGCGGTTTTTTTTTTTACATTTTTTTTTACACTGTGGTTGCTTAGCAACCAGCTATATACAGTGTAAAAAAAAAAAAAAACGCAAAATGCAAATGCAAAATCGCAGTAAAAATGTGGCACTTGCGTTTTGGATGCGGGTCCATTGACTTCTATTACATGCAAAACGCTGCATTTTGCATGAAAAAAGTTCCGACCCTTTCCAAAAACGCAGAGGCACAAAAATGCATTGATGTGAACATGTTCCATAGGAACCCATGTTAAAAAATTTCCCTGCATTTCTGCAAAATGCAAAATGCATCAAAAACGGGCTAGTGTGAATGGAGCCTTAACCAGTCATCTCAATGACAGAAGGGTGTGTCCTGTGATGAGAAGTGAAAAACATGTTCTCCACTCCTCATCTCAGCTTCATAAACTGGCACGCCTGAGAGATCAGCTGTGATCATCAGGATCTCTGCTTTAGGGCTCTTTCACACGGGGCGGATCAGTGCTGATCCGCCCGGTGGATATCCGCTTGCTCAGCGGGGATCGCCGGAGCGATCTCCGCTGAGCAGGAAGATGACAGGTCCGTCTCTGCACACTGTGCAGGGACGGACCTGTCAGAGCGCCGCTCTCCCCTATGGTAGATCGGGTGACGACGGACCGTAGAGTCCGTCATCATCCGATCCGCTCTGCAGACGGATGAAAAAATAGGGTTTTCCTCCGTCTGCAGAAACGGACCATAGCGGGCACGGACGAGATCGGGTGTCAGCGGATGCTCATCCACTGACACCCGATATCCCATAAGGATACATGTATGTCCGTTTTTCATCTGAAAACGGAAGGATGAAAAACGGACATACGGACCGTCCGTGTGAAAGAGCCCTTTCTCTGTTTCATAAACGGACACCTATGTCAGCTTTTAGCCATAAAACAACCAGCTCAGGACAGCGCATGGTGGTATACTATGCATGTGAGTACTGGGTGGAGAGAGGAAATGCTCTGTCACTTTAAATAAAAAGTTGTTTGCACAAAGTTACTGCATTGCTTACCGCATACAAATACCAGTAACATTTCACGTTTATTGATGGAATCTGAGGGTAGCATTCATTGAAATAAAGTTTCAAAGCTTTTCATGTTCTGATATTGGAATCTTTGTTAAAGCAAAACTTATGCCTCCAATACTTACCTCTGCTCCAATGTTGTCAAGGAGCTCCCTCACCAGCGTTGACATCTTCACCTGGTCTTCTACAAGGTTTGTCATCTTTAACCCCTTCCCAACCAGCCAACGCAGTTATACTGCAGGAGGCTGGCTCCCCTGCGTGAGCCATCGAAGCTGTTCATCGGCTCTTTAAGACGCTGTAGCAGGTGCACTTGCGCCCACAGCGTTTCCTCTAAGCAGATGCGTGTGCCCCAGCAGGCGTGATGACCGCCGGGCACCCGCGATTGCTCGTGACAGATCGACAACCGGGATCTGTATGTGTAAACACACAAATCCCGGTTCTGTCAGGGGAGAGGAGACAGATTGTGTGTTCCTACCAAGTAGGAACAATGATCTCTCTCCTCCTCTAGTCAGCCACATTCCCCCCACAGTTAGAACACACATAGGGAACACATTTAACCTCTTGATAGGCCCCTAGTGTTAACCCCTTCCATGCCAGTGACATTTATACAGTAATCAGTGGCTATTTATCTCTGTATAAATGTCAATGGTCCCAAAAAAAGTGTCAAAGGTGTCTGATTAATCCGCTGCAATGTCTCAGTCCCGATAAAAATCGCAGATCGCCGCCGCCATTACTAGTAAAAAAAATAATAAGATAAAAATGCCATACATCTATCCCCTATTTTGTAGACGCTATAACTTTTGCGCAAACCAAGCAATATACGCTTATTGGGATTGTTATTTTAACAAAAATATGTAGAAGAATCTATATATCGGCCTAAACTGATGAATTGTTTTTTTTTTAATTTTGGGTATTATAGCAAAAAGTACAAAATATTGTGTTTTTTTTTTCAAAATTGCCGCTCTTTTTTTGTTTATAGCGCAGAAAATAAAATCTGCAGAGGTGATCAAGTACCACCAAAAGAAAGCTCTATTTGTGGGAAAAATGAGGACATACATTTTGTTTGGGTACAATGTCGCACGACCGCGCAATTGTCAGTTAAAGTGACGCAGTGCTGTATCACGAAAAATGGCCTGGTCATTAAAGGGTAACATCTTCTGGGGCTGAAGTGGTTAATTCATTTGATTGGCTGGGCCGGGATGATGTAACTCCCACACATATGCACAGGAATTACTTCATTTCAGCACTGAGGAAGTACACTGAGCTGTGCATTCAAAGGAAGTTTGCAAGCAGGCAGGTAAGAATGTTTTATAGAAGAAGAGCCATAATGGGGGAGATTTACTAAAACTGCTGTACAGAGAATCAGGTGCAGCTGTGCATAGTAACCAATCAGCTTCTAGTTTTTTTTTTTTTTTTTGTCAAAGCTTAAAGAGTAACTCCACTTTTGTTTAGGAAAAAGCATTCCACTCTGGGTGATCTATGTACATTGCAGGGATTTGAACAACGTTTGTTGCAGATTCCTACCGTTTGTTGTTCTGAGGAAATTGCTGTTTGTTGGTCTGTGTCCATGGGCATGGGATCTGTATGGGAGTAGTTTTATAATTATCAATCAGCTGCTGCACCTGCAGGGCTCTAATGAGGAAGGCTGCACCTTCCTCATTAGAGCCCTGCATCTGATTTGTGTCTTAGTGCAGACAAGCAGGAAATTACATTTTTGGGGGGCGTTCTGTACACCATCTGTGCACAGAACACCTCCAGGTAGCCATATTACATTGAATTTTACAGAAAATGTCAGTGCTGCAGATTTATAAGGAAAGGTAATTTTTAATAACATTCAATTACAATATGACTCGTGTCACAACTATATATGCTATATTTTTTATTTGCTATTTTTTTTGCAATGATAGTAGAGTTACCCTTTCATTGAACACGCTGAAATTAGAAGCTGATTGGTTACTATGCACAGCTGCACCAGATTATGTGTCCCAGTTTTAGTAAATCTCCTCCCAGTCTCTGCAATAAAAAGTCTGGATGTTGGCAAATTTTTGTTCAGGGGTGAGAGATAGATGACCTCTCTGATGCACTGATACTTACCTTGTTGTCACTCCACCTACCCTCACCCACTAGAGCTGCTACCAGCCAGTGAAACTCTCCTGTGCTTTGTGTATGAGGGATGTGACCTTCTACCAAGTGACAGTGCTTGGGTCTAGCAATGAATCATTACAGAGGAGTGATGTCACTGCTCCCCCTAGTGTCTGACATGGAGGATTGCGGAGACAGATGTGATGGAGGAAGAAGTGGAGAGGGAGGCAAGGTGAGTATCAGTGTGTCGGGGAAGTCCCTTTGCACAGACATTGTCACTTTGCCCTGAATGGATATGGTGACAGTTTATCTTTAAGTAATATACCGTATTTATCGGCGTATAACACGCACTTTTTCCCCCTTAAAATCGGGGGAAAGTCGTGGGTGCGTGTTATACGCCGATACCCCCCAAAAAAAATGACAAAAATTGCAAGCACCGCTGAAAAATAGCGAGCGCTGCCGAAAAAAAAAACGAAGCGCGGCCGAAAAAGAACGAAGCGCCCCCGGAAAAAGCCGAGCAGACTCTGCTCTGCTCGTAGTCCCGCCTCCCTGCGCTCGCTCCGGAAACAGCAGGGAGGCGGGACCGCGAGCTTAGCCGTCCGAGTCGGCTCGGCTTTTTCCGGGGGCGCTTCGGTCTTTTTCGGCCGTGCTTCGGGTTTTTTCGGCGGTGCACGCGACAGCGTCTCGGCGGCGGGAAATTTGAACCAGGAAAAGAATGAATATGACGCTGGCAAGCTACAATGGCACTGGGCAAGGCTGCAATGACGCTGGGCAAGGCTGCAATGACGCTGGGCAAGGCTGCAATGACGCTGGGCAAGGCTGCAATGACGCTGGGCAAGGCTGCAATGACGCTGGGCAAGGCTGCAAATGACGCTGGGCAAGGCTGCAAATGACGCTGTGCAAGGCTGCAAATGACGCTGGGAAAGGCTGCAAATGATGCGGGCAAGGCTGCAAATGACGCTGGGCAAGGCTGCAATGACGCTGGGCAAGCTGCAAATGACGCTGGGCAAGCTGCAAATGACGCTTAAATGTAAGTTGTTTTTTTTTCCCTAAACTTCCCTCCTAAAACTTTTTTTCCTTAAAATGCCCTCCTAAACTTGGGGTGCGTGTTATACGACGATAAATACGGTATATATACATATATATATATATATATATATATATATATATATATATATATATATATATATATTTTTTTTTTTTTTTTTTACAGCTTGATGGAAACAATTGGATAATAGTGACATCCTAATTAAAAATATTTCATATAAAGTATCATTACATTCTGTCTGTAAGGATAACCGTATAGAAGCCGTCATTGCTGATATGGGTTTAACGGGACAGGCTCTGAAGTAGTCACAAATTTGAACAAACATGTAACCGGTTTATTTATAAAAGACTAAACACAGTTCCTGCTTGTTTATCCAAGGATGGCAATTCACTAGATAATGAACCCAGGATCAGGGTGACTGCCCTGGAACCTGCAACTTAAATACCAAGTCAGCATTGGCAGTCCTCATATTTCTGACCTCACAGGTTCCCTTAAGATGAAATGTCTGATTTAATTATAAGTCAATTTCTCTTATTTCCTTGCAGTAAAATCCTGGTAGATGTATTAAAGAATATATATATATTATATATAATAATAAACTTACCACATGGATATTATGCAGTAAGTAGTTTCCAGCCTAAATTCATTTACCGGGCAAAGGGTTGATCTTGGGAAGAAAAAAAAAATAGATATATATATAAACATTAACTGTTGATAGAAATCCATATTGCTTCAGGTCAGGCTTGCAATATATGGACTGTGAAAATATATATCAAAATGAAAATAGCAGCTGATGATATGCCAACATCCCTAAGATATATACATAGAAAAACCCTCATAATGGGACTTTAGCCACAGTAGGTCATATTTAGGTAAATAGAAAATGCCTTATGCCCCACACACGGTCGGATTTTCCGACGGAAAATGTCCTATCGGACAATGTTGTCGGAAATTCCGACCGTGTGTAGGCTCCATCGGACTTTTTCCATCGGATTTTCCGACGGACAAAGTTTTATCTCCTGCTCTCAAATTTTCCGACAACAAAGTCCTATCGGACTTTTTCCGATCGTGTGTAGTGAATTCCGACGGACAAAGTGCCACGCATCCTCAGATCACATTACAAGACCAAAGCTATTGGCTACTAGCCTCTACGTAGTCCCGTCGTAGGCAACAAACGTCACCACGTTCAGAATGATCGGATTTTCCGACAACTTTGTCCGACCGTGTGTATGCAACACCAGCGTCGGACAAAATCCGTCGGAAAAAATCATTAGCATTAGAAAGGATTTTAAAAACTTTTACAGATTCTTTAATGTTACAAAAATATACATAGTTACAGTTTTTTTCCCCTTTGGGATAAAAGTTCTCCATAAATACATAAAATGTGATCATTGCATGCACCCCTGTCAGGGTTATAAAAAAAAAATCTTCATCAGTTTAGGCCAATAGGTATTCATCTACATATTTTTGGTAAACAATTAACCACTTCAGCCCCGGACCAATTGGCAGCCAAAGGACCAGGCCCCTTTTTGCAATTCGGCACTGCGTCGCTTTAACTAACAATTGCGCGGTCATGCGACTTGGCTCCAAAACAAAATTGGCGTCCTTTTTTTCCCACAAATAGAGCTTTCTTTTGGTGGTATTTGATCGCCCCTGCGGTTTTTATTTTTTGCGCTATAAACAAAAATAGAGTGACAATTTTGAAAAAAATGCAATATTTTTTACTTTTTGCTATAATAAATATCCCCAAAAAATATATAAAAAAACATTTTTTTTCCTCAGTTTAGGCCGATACGTATTCTTCTACATATTTTTGGTAAAAAAAATCGCAATTAGCGATTATTGATTAGTTTGCGCAAAAGTTATAGCGTTTACAAAATAGGGGATAGTTTTATAGCATTTTTATTAATATTTTTTTTTTTTTAGTAATGGCGGCGATCAGCGATTTTTATTGTGACTGCGACATTTTGGCAGACACATCGGACATTTTTGACACATTTTTGGGACATTTGTCATTTATACAGCAATCACTGCTATTTAAATAGCACTGATTCCTATGTAAATGACAGTTGTAGTTAGGGGGTTAACCACTAGGGGGCGGGGAGGAGTCAGTGTGACGTGTTGTGTTTTTTTTACAGTAGGGGGGCGTGGCTGTACGTCTGACGTCATTAATCTGCGTTCCCGATGACAGGGAACCGCCGATCACTGACAGTCAGTGTAGGAAGCGCGGGGAGAGGTTTGTTTACATAGACCTCTCCCCGTTCTTCAGCTCCGTAACCCGATCGCAGGATACCAGCGGTGATCGGGTCCGCTGGTCCCGCGGCCGTGGTCACGGAGCTCCCGACCGGGTCGCGCGCATTTTATTAAAAATTAAAGGGGACGTACAGGTACGTGCTTTTGCCTGCCCGTGCCATTCTGTTGACGTATATCTACAGGAGGCGGTCGGGAAGCGGTTAATAAGCGTATATTGATTGTTTTTTCACAAAAGTTATAGTGTCTACAAAATAAGGAATAGATTTATGGCATTTTTATGGTATTTTTATTACTTATTTATTTTTTACTAGTAATGGCGGCGATCTGCGATTTTTAGCGGGACTGCGACATTGAGGCAGACATATCGGTAACAGTTGACACTTTTTTGGGACCATTGTCATTTATTCAGCGATCAGTGCTATAAAAATGCACTGATTACTGTGTAAATTTCACTGGCAGGGACGGGGTTAACACTAGGGGGCGATCAAGGGGTTAAATGTGTTTCCCGGGAGGTGTTTCTAACTGTGGGGGGATAGGAATGACTGGAGGAGGAGAGAGATCGCTGTTCCTAATCACTAGGACAGCAGATCTCTCTCTCTCCTCCCCTGTCAGAACGGGGATCTGTCTGTTTACATTGACAGATCACCGTTCTGGCTCTCTTTCCCGCGATCGCGGGTGGCAGGCAGACATTGCGGCCGCCGGCCACGCGCATCGGGTTCCCCGCCATGCAGCATGTGCGCGTGCACGCCTGCTATGGCCCTTAAAGGTGCCAACGTCTATCTACTATTTTTTGGGCGAAAGTGCCGACCTGCAGCATCAAATTATTTCTAAAGAGTCATAGAGAAGATTTGGTTTAGACCAGAGTAATACTTTAGGTGTAGTGGTATGTGATAGTAAACATAAAGGTTGGATATAATTATTATTTTTTCACCCTCACCATCAATAAAGCTATTATTGTTAGTCTGAACTCTGTCTTTGATCATATACTGTTGCTTTAGATAAACTGTACATATATACGCATACTGTATATATATGATGGGAAGGTGGCTTTGCTGCACAGGATCATGTACCTAGTATGTGACCCTGCACTTCCGGTTCTGGGGTGCGCCCCCCCCCCCCCCGGCGGACCGATCCCACTGTGATTAGACACAACGAGAGTTGATTGGCGGATAGGACTTGATTTGCACCAGCACGTGCCGATGCTTCAGTACACAGACAGAATGGCAGTCTGCCCATGTACACAAGGCATATTGCCATTCTGTCAGTATAGAAGGCATAGATCCTGTGTCTCTGCTAAGCAGGGGCACCGATCCATGCCTTCCCCTAGTATAAGCACCTCCCCCACAGTAGTAAAACACTGGTCAGGCACACGTTTAACCCTTTGATCGCCCCTGATGTTAAACCCTTCCCAACCAGTGTCCTTAGTACAGTGACAGTGCATATTTCTTTGCATTTTTTTGTGTCATTGGTCCCCAAAAATTGTCAAAATTGTTGTTAGTTAGTGTCCTGACTGTCTGCCACAATATTGCAGTCCCGCTATAAGTCGCTGATCGCAACCATTACTAGTAAAAAAAAAAATGAAATTAAAAAAAAACCCATAGTTTGTAGATGCTATAACTTTTGCACAAACCAATTAATATACGCTTATTCCAATAAATTGTTTACTAAAAATATGTAGCAGAATACATATTGGCCTAAATTGACGAATAAATTAGATTTTTTTTTCAATTTTTTTTTTATTAAATAGGTTTTATTGTAGAAATTAAAAAATATAGTTTTTTTTTATTTTTTTCAATTGTCTTAATTTTTGTGTTTATAGCGCAAAAAATAAAAACCGCATAGGTGATCAAATACCATCCAAAGAAATCTCTATTTGTGGGGAAAAAATGACATTAATTTTAATCGGGGACGTCGTCACATAACCGCGCAATTGTCAGTTAAAGTAATGCAGTGCCACAGCACAAAAAAATGGTCATGAAGGGGGGTAAATCTTCTGGAGGTCAAATGGTAAAGAAATTATTATACTTTTATATATGAGCTAGCCAAACCCAAAGCAGATTATACTGACAATGCGAAATCTCAGACTGATGATATTTGAAAGATAGCATATGCAAAGCCATATTTACTAAGGAACGCATTTCAAACTTACCACGGTACATAATAACTTGTTAATCAAATCGACTTTCTATAATAAAGATAAGATAATTAACACACTAAGGTAAAGCTATTTAATAAGTGCAATATTGTTTTAGGTCTTTATATTGTACATTTTTGCAACTGCAAATAAATCTCATTAAGAGGTTATAAGACATTATTTTTCTTTAGCTGTAAAGTATTTTGGTGAAATTTTGTTTCTGGAAAATGTAATAAAAAAAAATGTTCTTTGATTCCTGGCTGCTTTTCTCAATCCCACCTTACAGTTCCCCTATGTAATATCATGTAATATTATCTGTATACAGCAGAATAAGGAATGCATATAACCATATAAATCACAAACCAACAAAACATTTTACCCCAGTAAGGAGGAGAAGTTTTTCAACCAGTTTCTGAAGTAATTCCCGACTGAGGGATCCCAGTGCTTTTTCCTTAAAAAATAAAACAAAAACATTTGTGAAATCCTGAACTCACACAGAGAATGTTTTAGAGGTTAATACAAAGTCCCATTATTTAATGTATTATTGCTTTACATCTTTGCTGTATATTTTAGTTGGTTTCATATTTGCTATGTTTTTATTGGATATTCTTTTATAACACATGGACCTTGGCATTGTTAGGGCAGTGGTGCTCTGCCTTAAAGCTTTTAACACTCACAGTATAATTCTTACTGTGACAATAAGAGAAAGCTTGTTAAAGTCTGCCGGGGGTCAAACATTTCCGGTGAGTGTGGGGCAGTGTTCATTTCGGCAGCAAATTTTGATTTAGTTTTAGTCTTTTGACTAAAATGGCATTTTAGTTTTAGTCCCAAACTAACACTGACACTAGTCTTCTGCGATTGTTTTAGTGTCGTATTTAGTCGACTAAATCTCCAGTACATTTTAGTTGACTAAAACGAATTTTAGTCGTCTAAAATCTAATGGGTAGTGAAATTGTAATGCATTATTTAGGCATTTCTCTACAATTTCCAAACTCATTATATACTGCTGGAGTGAAAAATCAAATATGTTATTAAGGTGTCCGTTTATGAAGCAGTGATCAGCAGAGATCCCGAAGATCACCACTGATCACAGCCCATAAACAGTTTATGAACCAGAGATAATCGGGGGGAGAAGTGTTTGAACTTGTTCTCCCTCCGATTATCTCCGCACATGGAGAATCCTCATAGAATGACACAGTAACGGCCAGTTTATGAAGCTGCGATCTGAGCGCTTCACTGGTGATCTGTGTCAGAATTCACACTCCCCGATTCACCATCTCAGAGGTGGAGAAGCTGGGAGTGAAGAGGGAATTTCGGGGGATCTGAGGAGGAAAGAGGAAGATTATTATCTTCCTTATGCCTTGTTCAGACCCCCCAAGACAATAACCATGTCCCCCTGTCATATGTGTGTGTATACATATATATATATATATATATATATATATATATATATATATGTGTGTGTATATACATGTATATATAATGTGTGTGTGTGTGTGTGTGTACATGTATATATAATGTGTGTGTGTGTGTGTATATACATGTGTATATATAATGTGTGTGTGTGTGTATACATATATATATATATATATATATATATATATATATATATATATATATAATATAAAATGTGTGTATATATATAATGTATGTATACATGTATATATTATGTAGGGGGGACGCTTTATTTTATTAACATTAATCACACTGTCTGTCTGTGTATTGAGTGGTGATAATCTATCACTGCTTAATAAACTGACATCTCTGTGTTTCTGTGAATTTCTGGTGCTGTAATCTTGTAAAGTCTCACGAGATTCCAGTATCAGGGGCCGTTCTCCAGTGTTTGAAGCATTTGTAGATCACTCCACTCCTCCAAGGGTGAAGCGATCTACTCCGCTTCATAAACTGGCATACAGAGGAGAAAGATATCCTCTGTGAATGCCGGAGAATGAAGCAGTGAATAGATTTCACTGCTTCATAAAAGGACACCTATATATGGTATTGAGGTATGAACATGCACTACAGACCTGTGTTAATTTTGAGGTCAAATTTCAATTTAGTTTTAGTCTAATGCCCCGTACACACGGTCGGATATTCCGATGGAAAAAGTCAGTTCGGATTATGTTGTCGGAAAATCCGATCGTGTGGGGGCTCTAGCGGGCTTTTTCTGTCGGATCTCAAATTTTCCCACAACAAAATCCGATCAGACTTTTTCCGATCGTGTGTCGAGGATTCTGACGGACAAAGTGCCACGCATGCTCAGATCAAATTACGAGACCAAAGCTATTGGCTACTAGCCTCTACGTAGTTCCGTGGTACGCAACGAACGTCACCACGTTCGTAATGATCAGATTTTCCGACAACTTTGTCCGACCATGTGTATGCAACACCGGTTTTGAAAAAAAACTGTCGGGAAAAATCTGACGGATTTTGTGGTGGGAACTTCCGACCGTGTATATGGGGGCTTAGTCTTTTGACCGAAATGGCATTTTAGTTTTAGTCCTATTTTAGCCTTTTGACTAGAATACCATTTAATTTTAGTCGTATTTTAGTCATATTTTAGTCAATTAAAATAGTATTAATTTAGTCGTCGAAAAGGTTTTAGTCAACAAAATGAAGACTGGTGTGGGAACATTGAGGGGACACGGAGCACTTTAAATCTTATGATCACTTTATGAATTAATTTGTGCACTGAACACTTTACAGTGGAAAATCAAGAAAAAAACGGGAGTGTATAGTGTGGACTGTGTATGCACCAAGCACTTATCATGTTTTTTGTATATGTTATTTTATGTACTGTATAGCACTGTGTGGATGAGGTTTGGATTGTTTAAAGTGGATTAGTGACCAGTACTACACAGAAAGAATAGGAGTAGCACAGGTTTTTATTGTTTTTTCTTGGTTTTAAAGAATGACTAATGAAGGTAAAGATACAGTGCAAATCACATGCGATCTCTGTGTGATGTGATTTTAGCCATATAGATAGTATGGCTGAATTTGCATCCCATTCGGGCCAAACTCGCACAGGACCCTTTTTCTAGTCTGCAGCACAATCAGATCGCATTGGGTGTTCACACCATGCAATCCGATTCCTGTCTGAATTTGCAGATCGCACAGCGATAGGCGAACTGATTTGGGGGTGTCATTAACTTTTAACTGCCAATCACATAGGGCAGTGGATTCACAGGGTTTCCACATCGCAGCAGTGTAAACGGGCACTTACAGAGACATCTAAAAACTATCATTTTAAGAATCTGCTAGACAGAGAGAGCAGTTAAGTATTTTTCAAGGTTTGCTGGCCATAAGAGATTTGCCAAGATTTCAAGTTACTTTCCTGTCATTTTTAAGGAAACATTTATTTTTTTGCTCACTTTTACATTTTATCTCATATTGATTACAAAAGCTCTTTTTTCTGCATTGTCAACATAGACCATGGCTTTGGACAGCAAGACTTCCAGGGTCAGCACACACTTACCAACACACCATTCTGCTGTCAATAACGCAATGGGGGTTATTTACAAAAGGCAAATCCACTTTGCACCACAAGTGCTAACTACAAGTGCAAAGTGCACTTGAAATTGCACTGAAAGTACACTTGGAAGTCACTGTAAATCTGAGGGGAAGATCTGAAATGAGGGGAAGTTCTGCTGATTTTATCATCCAATCATGTGCAAGCAAAAATGCTGTTTTTTATTTTCCTTGCATATCCCTCTCGGATCTACAGTGACTGCACTTTTCATTTCTTTTCATGTTCACATTTTAAGTGCACTTTGCACTTGTCGTTTGCACTTGTAGTACAAAGTAGATTTGCCTTTAGTAAATAACCCCCATTATCTTGTATTATAAAGGATCCAGACTGCTGCCCTGCCTGCATACAGATACAATTTATCTGGGTTCTTCTTATTGTTAGTGAAATAGTGTTGTACAGACCCAGTGTGGATGTATTGTAAGCACACAACTGAACTGAGCAGGATGAGAGTTGGTCTCATCTTCTAATCATCAGTTTTAGGCAGTGACAGGCCATCCATATGAGGCGCAGGGGCGTCGACACCCTAATCCATGCACCTGACCCCTAATCTACATGCAGGGCGCCGGACGCATGGATTCCAATGTTTTTTTTTATTAGCACATGATTAGAGCCAGGGACTCTTATTGGCTTCAAAAAAGGGTGGGCTCACCACCCAGTTGTGTAAAAATAGCAAATTAATATTGACTATTGTCATCCTGATTCTCCTCCCGACCAATCAGGAAGCGGGTCCTGAGACCTGTCACCTGATTGGCCGAGAGGAGAAGCGAGAAGAAGCGGCCACTGAGGAGGAGGAGATGCAGGGGAAGCCGCCGTGAAGCCAGGAGAAGGAGATGCAGGATGAAGCTGCCGCCCAGAGGAAGCGCTGCCTGTGACCTAGATGGGGTAAGTGCAGGGCTGGGGGGGAGTGCCTGTGACCCGACCAACCAAAGTGGGGGAGGTGGTGGCGGGTGGATTGTTTGCCGACCCCCCCAAAAATAATATACCACCAGCCGCAACTGGTTTTAGGTGTACTGCCTGGGCATCTGTCTTGCTTATCTTCTCCACTCCTATCCTCAGTGTGACTTGTGTGTCTATGAGGTCGGGTCTTGTCATTATGATACTAAAGTCAGTCTTCTGCAGTAAGTGGGCACAAGATAGTTGGCTTAGGGTGGCAGGAAGTGTAAATCTTGTCCTGGCTCTTTAGAATGGTTTAAAATACATCATTTCCTCAGTTTAGAGCACAGCTTATCAATCAGTTCCATATGTACCCCAATAGACACTTCAAGCATTTTTAGGGGTACAGCCACTTGTAAAAAATAATCCATTATTTATGCATTATATTGGTAAATTAAGTCTGATATATAACAGATTTTGACCTTGTATTCTTAAAAACACAATTTATTGTTTGTAAACATTTATACACAAAGGGTACTAATGATCAATGTCTACTTGTCATGGGGTGCAGTACAGGATACAGCAATGATGAGGGGGTGGTGGGAGGATCAATAAGTACAGTGGAGGTCACAGGAAATGGACACTCCCGGAAGTGTCTGTTTCAGAAAGAACTTCATTCGAGATTTCTCTGCATCAGACCAGTGTTCAGTGTTCAGGGACAGCAGGATAGGGAACTATTTTGCTTTCTTCTTTGCAAGCACCGATCTCAGCAGCTTTTGCTTAAAGCGGAGCTCCACCCTAAAGTGGAACTTCCGCTTATCGGATTCCCCCCCCTCCGGTGCCGCAATTGGCACCTTTCAGGGGGGAGGGGGTGATACAGGTATCTGCACCCACTTCCGGACGAAATATCCGGAGCTGCCCCGCCCCTATCCGGAGATGCCCCGTTGTGTCTTGGGAAACACAGTTCCCAGGACACAACGGGGACCAATAGAGACGCGCAGCGCGACTCGCGCATGCGCAGTAGGGAACTGGGCAGTGAAGACGTTGCGGCGGGGCAGCGAGAGACGAGCGGTCGCTCGTCACATTCTGCCAACACTGCTGGAACCTGGAACAGGTAAGTGTCCATTTATTAAAAGTCAGCAGCTGCAGTATTTGTAGCTGCCGACTTTTAATATTTTTGGTGCGGGTGGAGCTCCGCTTTAAAGTAGAACTAAAGGCAACATTTTTTTTTTTCACTTTTTATAGAGTAAGCCAGGATTATAAAGTGTATATATATTTCTGTGCTACTATGTTGGAAGTGAAAGATAAAGATATACTGCTGCAAGCATCGAATACGGGTCAAACCATATCCGTAAGAATTTTAAAACAAATGGGGGTTGGTTCTGCGCTGGTTGAAAAAGAACCAAGTAATCAGAGAAAGAATACTGCTAAAGGTAGCAGTACAAATAAATCATCAGTGTAAATAATAACCGCAGTGTGTGGTAAAGTGACTGGTAACAAAGTGCAAAATAGGTAATGTGAAAACACAACAATAATTGTTCTGTAGAAAAAAAAAAGGTGTACTGCTAAAGGTAGCAGTGCACATGCAAATGAAATCAATAAATAAACAAAAATAGATCAATAATATAAACAATATCCACAGTGGGGTTGATTTGCTAAAGGCAAATCCATTATGCACTACAAGTGCACTTGGAGGTGCAGTCGCTGTAGATCTGTGGGGAAGATCTGAAATGAGGGGAAGCTCTGCTGATTGTATCATCCAATCATGTACAAGCAAAAATGCTGTTTTTTTTATTTTCCTTGCACGTCCCCCTCGGGTCTACAGCGACTGCACTTACAAGTGCACTTTTAGTGCAATTTCAATTTCTTTGCACTTGTAGTGCAAAGTGGATTTGCCTTTCGTAAATAACCCCCAATGTCTCTTCCTAGTGATCAGGAACAGCGATCTCTCTCTCTACTCCCAGTCAGTCCCCTCCCCCTACAATTAGAAACAACTCCCTAGGACACACTTAACCCCTTGATCACCCCCTAGTGTTAACCCCTTCCCTGACAGTGCCAGTGGCTATTTTTAGCTCTGATCACTGTAATAATGTCACTGGTCCCAAAAAAGTGTCTGATTTGTCCACCGCAATGTTGCAGTCTCGCTAAAATTCGCTGATCACCGCCATTATTAATAAAAAAAGAAAAATAAAAATTCCATAAATCTTTATTTTTTCAAAATTGTCTGTCTTTTTTTTGTTAAAAAACGCAGAGGTGATCAAATACCACCTAAAGACCACCAACATTTTGAAAAAAAAATGTTTTTTTACTTATTTTTAGGAAAAAGAGGACGTCAATTGTCAGTTAAAGCGACGCAGTGCCGTATCCCAAAAAATGGCCTTGTCATTAAGGGGGTAAATCCTTCTGGGGCTGAAGTGGCTAAGGTTAAAATTATTATTGCAGTTAGTATAAAGCCTGAGAAAAGGAACATTGCTTAGATACTTGATTTCTATAACCTACGGTAATTGCAACAGAACCTGCTGGAGAGGTTTCAAGAATTAAGTGTAAGGATGAGCATTTATTTACATACATTTTGGAGAATATTCTTACCAGTTCTCCATCTTTCAGTCCAAGCTCCTGTTCCAACAAACATCCAATTTTTTCCTGTTTTAAAATGGGTAAAAAGGGGTTTAATACATGAGTGTGTGTGTATGTATGTGTGTGTGTGTATATATATATATATATATATATATATATATATATATATATATATATATATATACACACACACACACACTCTCAAATGTGAAGCATGCCACAAGAAAACTAAGTATGGTGAAGCAGGAAAGCTTAAAAAAAAAAAAATCTGCAAATTGCAATATATTGTAATGTAATATAATGTAAAATATAGACTCTGGATCCCTCTGACAAACAGTTACATTGCCTACTATGGACAGCTGCACCAGATTCTGTTTGCACCAGCCCTTGGCGTCTGCCAATTGGGTTTGGGGGCTGATGTCCGAGAAGTGGCAGCAGTTGGAGGCTCTTCTGAACAGCGATCTTTCTCAATTGCAGAGACAATCTTTCTAATACATTAGCAAAAAGACCTTTCAGAAGTTAGATAAACATTGTTTAACCCCCCTGGCGGTAATCCCGAGTCTGGCTCGGGACGGAAACTTCAGTACCAAAAGCGGTAACCCCGAGCCAGACTCGAGCTTGCGTTGCAGGATACAGGGGGAAGTTACTTACCTTGTCCCCTGGATCCTGTGATGTCTCCTCGCTGTGTGTGCGAGCCGTCTGCTCGCTCGATTCACACAGTGCCAAGTGCCGCTGATCTCCGTTCCCTGCGACGTTACGACACACGGGAGCGGAGATCAGCGCCAAATTCAAAAAAGTAAAAAAACACAATACACATACAGTACTGTAATCTTACTGTATAAAAAAAAAATACACATCCCCTTTGTCCCTAGTGGTCTGTACAGTGCCCTGCATGTCATTTTATATAATAAATAGATTTTTTTCTGCCTGGAAACTGGAGATTGTCCATAGCAACCAAAAAGTGTCCCTTTATGTTAAGTGGTTTTAGACCAGCTAGAAAAAAGCGATAATAAATCATAATCACAATTCGTCATCAAACACTAAATCTAATGACAGCGACAATTCTGCAACTGGGCACATTTTAGTGTTTTTGATTTGATTACATTATTGAATAATTTTTATATATATTTTTTTATTTTATTATAATTTATGATTTTGTGTTTCAAACTTTATCATACCCGGGATGTCTACTAGACTCTGGTTCAGACAGATTTAAGTGAGTTTTTCATAAGAATTGCATGCCTACAATATAAAAACGCCAAATTTCCTTGCAAAATAATTGTACCGCTTTCAGCACAAAATTCCAGACATAATCATACCGCCAGGGAGGTTAACTAGTTTGGCTCTAGAGCAATTTTTTCACGTTTTGCACACATGCAAAAAAAAAATCTTCATTTAAGGCAATACAATTACTTAAACCCCCAGAACATTATATATCTTCTGAAAGCAAAGGTCTTGTAGAACACAAATATGTAAGTTGCAATGTTTTATGTCATATGATATTTGTGTGTGTGCCTATGATATCGCAAAACACTCTGATACCCAAAAATCTCCAGAGGTGATGCTTTGAAAGCCTTTACATCTCATCAGTTTAGCATTAACCAGGAGCTCTTGTGCTAGAATTATTGCACTCGTTCTGATGTTTGCAGCGATATGTCACACGTGTAGTGTAATTGCTGTTTACATATGCGTGCACACCCTGGGCATGCATTTGCATATGCCCATGTATGTGGGGCGACAATATTTTTTTACATTTTTATTATAGTTTTATTTATAAATCTTTTTTATTTTATTTGTTATTATTTTTACTTGATTGCTATCTAAAAGGGTTAATAAACCATCATGTGATAGCACTGGGCAAATGACAGGTGCTCTTTATGGAGACATGAGGGGTCTAAAAAAAGCCCAATGCTTCCCCTGCCCCCCACCATCTAACGGAGCACAGATCTGTTAGGTTAGATGTGTTCCCTGGCTGTACCAGCCAGGAAATGGAGGACCGGTAATTGGAGGTCATAAAATCCTTTTTGCTTCTGATTTCTTTTTTTACATGGGGAATCAAGGCATGGATTTCTCTCGGTCTTTCCCCGCTCTCCATCTTGAACCTGGAGATGTGGTCCCAAGCGCCCGGTAAAAGTGAGAGGGCCCAGGAACCATAGGGGGCACTGGTGGGGGTAGGGAACATCACTCTGCCCACTCTGGCAAAGTGCTCGGCGGCTATAGAGCCATCAAATCACTTTCGATTTGAAGCCGGGAGCGGCCTGAACAGACAGAGCACAAGGTAGAAGCCATCAATTTGTGATTAAAGGTTCACTCTTTGTACCTCCAAAGAGCTGAAATAGTTAATACACTTTTAGTTGCATTTCAAAACTACACTGCACTGCAATACAAAATATGGCCTTTTCTCTGTCTACTGTGTTCATCTCACCAATCCCTACTGATTTTACTTATTGTAATATTTTGGTAACATGAAGAGACACATAGCAGCCAATTAGAGATGCTTTTACTGATGTCAGGACGGACAGGATGCATTCTAATTGGTTGTTATCTTATTGCAAAATGTTTTTAAGACTTTTTGGAATACATTGTAGCAAATGTTCATTTATTCTCCAGTTGTCACTTACCATGGCTGGTTAGGAACTGAATACACGTGAACAGTGTATAGTTGCCATGCTCTGTGGGCTTATTCAAGTAGACATTTCAAGTATAGCAAACTGGATGTAGAATATGGATCTACACCTAGTAGTCAGATTTCAACTCATTCCCAACACAGAAATGATTGATAATTGGTTGCCATTCTTTACAATACTTTGCATTCACATTATAAAAGGATCTTACCAATAGTGCTGTTGTTTCAGCGGCAGCATCAGTTGCACCACTGCTCTTTAACTATAAAACAGAAAATAATGAATGTAAATTATTATTTTATCCAGCACAGTGCTTATGGCATTCAAAATACTGATTCCAAGCTTTCTGTATTGTTTGCTGGATTTAGAGTAAATCAATGTTAAAGCTAACCTAACCTGGCCACAAATGTTCTTGCTTTCTTTCAATGAAAAAATGTAAAATAAAAAAAATAATATATTGTATAAAATTGCTACACAAACCATATTGTAATTTAATGTTACTAAAAACTGAAAAATGTATTTCCTGCTTGTATAATTGGCTGACTGGTTTTCTCAGAAATCTGCACTACAATGTCACATTTTAAGCATACCCTGCAATAGAAATGTAAATTTTGGTGAGATACTCCCCACGATTTAAATAAGGATTAAATACATCTAAATGGGTGCAGACACTGCAGCTTTCCTCATTAAGGCATTGGAAGTACACCAGGCAATCATAATAAACCAGATCCTTACATTCAATTTACAATTGGTGTTATTAAAGAGACATCTATTTCTTCAGAGCCAAAAAAGTTTGTTAAAATTCCAGCAATGTAAATTATTCAACCAGGGAAAGGAGGGTATTTTTCTCAACAAAAGTGTATGAGAAAAAGAATAAAAAAAAAAAATATATATATAAAACATATTTAACCTTCTTGCGCCTGCCCTATAACCAAATGACTGCTACAGCGTGGACCTTAATTAATAATAGATGAGACTCGGCTGATCACAGTTTGAAATAAGTTTGAAATAATGGCCCGATACCGGCCCCTTACCACATGATCAGCTGTCAGCCAATGACAGCTGATCACCTGATGTAAACAGAAGATCAGCAATTGGGTTCTCTCAGAGGGACAGTGCCCACCAGTGCCACCTACCAGTGCCACCTACCAGTGCCACCTATCAATGCCTCATCAGTGCCACCGATCAGTGCTGCCTATCAGTGTCGCCTACCAGTGCCAATCGGTGCCACCCATCAGTGCCACCTATCAGAGCCCATCAGTGCCAATCAGTGGCCATCATTGCCACCTTATCAGTACCCATCAATACAGCCTATCAGTGCCCATCAGTGCTCATCAGTGCAGCCTCATCAGCGCACATCAATGAAGGAAAAAAAATACCTGTTTTCAAAATTTTATAACAAGCTATGAAACTGTTTTTGTTTTTTCCCCCAAAAAATGGGCGTCGCTAGGGGGTGTCTTTTAGGGCTATAGCCCTAAATCTGGGGGCCATAGCCCGAGTTCCAGGGGTCCCCAACCACTACTGTGCTGTGGCCTCTCTGCAGCCGTGCAGCAGGCAGCACAAGAGAGCAAGAGAGCGGGCAGGCAGCAGGGGAGAGCCGGGCCGGCGAGAGAGAAGAGAGATGACCTTATTTTCACCACCCGCCCTGCATCAGCTCTGTTCCACCCTCACTGTGCAGCTGCAGGCAGCAGAGAGATTACATCATCTCTCACTGCCCGCCCTCTCACTGGTGTCCCTTTTGTAAGGAGCGGCTCTCTAGGAACTCTGATATAAGTTGGGGGCTCTCTGGGGACCCTGATGTAAGTGGGGGGCTCTCTGGGGACCCTGATGTAAGTGGGGGCGCTCTGGGGACCCTGGTGTAATCAAAAGGCTCTCTGGGGTCCCTGATTTAAGGGGAAGGCTCTCTGGGGACCCTGATGTAAGGGGGGGCTCTCTGGGGACCCTGATATAAGGGAGAGGCTCTCTGGGGACCCTGATGTAAGGGGGAGGCTCTCTGGGGACACTGAATCTGGGGTACCCAGAGAGCCTTAAAGGGGTTCTCTGGGGACCCTGATGTAAAGCAGAGGCTCTCTGTGGACTCTGATGTAAGGGGGCTCTCTGGGGACCCTGATGTAAGTAGGGGCTTTCTTGGGACCCTGATGCAAGGGGGGCTCTCTGGGGGCCCTGATGTAAGTAAAGGCTGTCTGGGGACCCTGATGTAAGTGGGGGGCTCTTTGGGGACCCTGATTTAAGGAGGAGGCTCTCTGGGGACCCTGATGCAAGGGGAAGGCTCTCTGGGGACCCTGATGTAACCCTGATGTAAGGGGAAGGCTCTCTGGGGACCCTGATGTAAGGTTGGAGGCTCTCTGGGGACTCTGATGTAAGGGGTGCTCTCTGGGGACCCTGATGTAAGGGGGGCTCTTTGGGGACCCTGATGCAAAGGGGGACTCTGTTGGGGGCTCTCTGGGGACCCTGATGTGGGGGGGGCTCTGATGTAAGGGGGGCTCTCTGGGGACCCTGATGTAAGGGGAAGGCTCTCTGGGGACCCTGATGTAAGGTTGGAGGCTCTCTGGGGACCCTGATGTAAGGGGGGCTCTTTGGGGACCCTGATGCAAGGGGGGACTCTGTTGGGTGCTCTCTGGGGACCCTGATGGGGGGGCTCTGATGTAAGGGGGGGCTCTCTGGGGACCCTGATGTAAGGGGAGGCTCTCTGGGGACCCTGATGTCAGTAAATGGGCTCTCTGGGGACTCTGATGTAAGAAGGAGGTTCTCTGGAGACCCTAATGTAGGGGGGGGCTCTATGGGGACCCTGATGCAAGACTGAGGCTCTCTGGGGACTCTGATGTAAGGGGGGCTCTCTGGGGATCCTGATGCAAGACTGAGTCTCTCTGTGGACTCTGATGTAAATGGGGAACTCTCTGGGGACCCTGATGTAAGGGGAAGGCTCTCTGGGGACCCTGATGTAAGGTTGGAGGCTCTCTGGGGACCCTGATGTAAGGGGGGCTCTTTGGGGACCCTGATGCAAGGGGGGACTCTGTTGGGTGCTCTCTGGGGACCCTGATGGGGGGACTCTGATGTAAGGGGGGCTCTCTGGGGACCCTGATGTAAGGGGGGCTCTCTGGGGACTCTGATGTAAGGAGGGGCTCTCTGGGGACCCTGATGTAAGGGAGAGGCTCTCTGAGGACTCTGGTGTAAGGAGGAGGCTCTGTGGGAATCCTGATGTAAGGGTGGCTCTTAAGGGACCCTGATGTAAGTCATTTATTCAACTAATGTCATTCTAAAGGTGTCTGTAATGTTGGAATGCACCTTTTTCTCTAAATAAAGAGTTTTTAAGAAAGCCATTTATGCTTACAATGTAATGTTTTTACTTATGTGTTTTTGCGCAATTGCGTATAGTTTAAGTACCGTTTTTTGTGCTTGTTTGCAAAATTAAAGTGGGCCGGTCTGGATGAAGTCCAGGGCCAAATTTTTGCCCCAGTCCAGCCCTGGTCATCACATCTAAGGACTGGTGAGCTGAACAATAATACAATATAATCATTTATTTTTGGGTTTACATACATTTTATCACCAAAAGGGAGTCTTAGTTTTGACTTGGGCAGAAGTAAAAGCCCCATGTACAGGTTGGGTGTAGGATCCAAGGTGCTCCACAGGAACACAAAAATCAATCCTAAGACTATCACAGGTCATGAGGATTATCAATAGACCCCACATGGTGCCAGCTTCTCAGCACAGATGTTACCTTAGATAGGTAATATATTTGTTTTTATTAATGATTTGATTAACAAAAAAAATCCCACACAGTATAAAGCAGTTTTATAAAACCACAGATTGTATGTAAGTAGTGACACACCTTTTTTTACTAACACAATGAACAATTAGATTATTTTGGTTTGCTTGGGGGAATATGCCCTAATATTTTTATGTTTGAATACGGTATAATAATATCTAAAAGGAATTACCTTACAATAAAGATCTGTCAGGTCAGCTAATATGGCCGGAGCAATATTCTGAAATGAAATACAGTTTACATAACTCATATCCACATGACAAACATTTATTGAAAAAGCACAAATAATAGCAAAACTGTTTATACCTTCATATATTTCTGTGTATAAATTATGACATACTAAGAGTTAAACACCAGGTAAATCTATATACTTTTTCACCCGCCAAAAGATTTTTCATTGTGTTTATGAAGTATTGAGATGAAAGCAACCTTAGCAGACCTGACTTTTCCCAAGAGATTGGTCACTAACTGTCTACTATTCTGCAGCTGTCACTGTCAAAAACATTTATGAATTGTATTGACTCATTAACTGGATTAAATATTGTTTCTTAGATTTGCAGGGAGTTCATCTTGATTAACAGGTTCCCTACTGGCTCACGTAGATATACTGCGGCACAATGGCACCACTGCACGAAACCCCGTACTGGTACGGGGTCTCCCTACCAGTGACATTTACACAGTAATCAGTGCATACAGTATTTATAGCACTGATCGCTGTATAAATGCCAATGGTCCCAAAAATGTGTCAAAAGTGTCCGATCTGTCCAACGCAATGTTGCAGTAGCGCTACAAATTACACCTCATTGCAATACTAGTGAAAAAAAAAAATTATTAAAATGCCATAAATCTTTCCCATAGTTTGTAGACGCTATAATTTTTGCGCAAATTTGCGTATTTGTGCAATACGCTTATTGCATTTTTTTTTACCAAAAATATGTAGAAGAATATATATTGGCCTAAACTGATGAAGAATTGTTTTTATTTTTTTTTTAAATAGGGATATTTATTATAGCAAACATTTAAAAATATTGTTTTCTTTTCAAAATTTACAGTCTTTTTTTAGTTTATAGCGCAAATACCACCAAAATAAAGCTCTATTTGTGGGGAAAAAAGTATGCAAAATTTGTTTGGGTACAGCATTGCATGACCACGCAATTGTCAGTTAAAGCGACGCAGTGCCAAATTTTAAGTGCTCTGGTCAGGAAGGGGGTAAAATCTTCCGGGGCTGAAATGGTTAAAATAGCATGAAGATATATTATGTCCATTACTCTCTGTGATAAATCTGTAAAAGTCTCTTAAGTAAAAATCTGTGTTTATATCAACCAATAATTCTAAACAGCACGACAGTCTATTTTTTTTTTTTTGCCATTTCTAATTTACAGATGATATGATATATACATACCTGAAGGACTTTCTTCAGGCAATCTGAATCAAAAAGTTTCCCTGCCTATTGGAGGATATGATTTCTAATTAGTATATATATATAGGTAATTACATTTTACATAAAGAAATAATGTAAAACATCATACAGTAAAGAGAGACATGCATAAGTAATACATAATTTTTAAATTACAATATGAGAAGAAATATTGTTGTATTTAATAAATGATATACAGCATGTTTTACATGAGCAGGGTGGTCTGTTTCTTCCTCAAACAGTTGTGGTGGTCTTATTGATATAGTGCTCATTTTTCTTATAGTCACACATATTTCATAACAATAATATACCAAATTGTATATACAATGTAGTAGTAGTAGGAGTAGTCCTTATTAATTGCCTAATAAAAATGTATTTACAGAGGAGTGCATTGGAAAATATAATGATATTTAACATAATAAACAAAATAAAATGTCTCAGTTGTCATTATACAGTTTTGGCCTTACCACTGCGCAAATAAGCTTTGTCTTTAATTCGTCTATTCCCAGTATTTGCTGAAAAAACAAAAGCCCAAAAAGATCATTAGTATATTTCTTTACAAAAATGATTATAGTAAGGCCAGTACCCTGTCCACATAGACTTCAATGGGCTGTATGCACACACCAACTAGTGGTTCAAGCCACATAAACACGCAGCCCATTCACAGACTAATGGTTCCAGCACACCTGTGAATGAAGATTAAAACACAAAAAGTATTCTTTTCCTGAGAACAATAATAATCTCATTCAATCTTCAAGTTGTCCCCCTTTCTACGTGTATGTCACTTATATGATTCTTACTCATCAGTCTCAGCTTTATTCCCTTACTTTCTTGGGACAGGTCCTCTATATATTGGAAGACAATGAACCAAGGGTTTTGATTTACTAATGTAATACAGATGGTTTACTGTGCAAATTAAACTTTTACTTAGCGTAAGCTGGCCATACACATGAGGAGTTTCAGAAGATTCCTGCAGAATTGGCCAACATTCAAGCCATAAGTGGTCCTGCAAGCACCATCCAGCTCAATAAGAGTTCATCTAAACTTGACTGAGCCACGTAGAAAATGATCAGCCCAACAGTGTCTGCATCCTATGAGATGTTCAGGTATTCAGGCAGTTGCAGGTGGTGTGATTGGTGAATATAGAAGGCCAGCAGTCAAGATGTCCTCAACCACTATGTGTAACTTGGATGGGGCAATAAACAGATTTTTCTATGTCAGGCTGTGGGACTGAATGAGATACACCAAGCCACGTATGGTAAGCCTTAGAAAACTAGATGAAGCTTTGTTCACTTTGAATGCCTAATAATGCGCAAAGGAAATAGACAAACAGGATTTTTATCTTCATGTGATCGGATGATTGCATTGAAAACAGCTTCACCTTATTCACTAAGCTAAGTCTCCATTTCTTTAGTAAATAAACAATTAGCGTTTCCCGTAGCAGAACATATTATTACTAGAAATCAACTAATTCATTCTTTAAAATCACCTGTCCACCTCCTCTTATTCTTAGGACCATGATACACTAGAGATCCTAAACTACTGATAGAGTAATTACTCAATGTGTTGCTTCCTTGCAGGTCTTATGAGCAAGCTGTCTCTGGCGAATGATATTTTGTAGTATTTTTGTCTTTTTGGCAGTTACGGCACAATTAAAGACATATTTATAAACGAGTGGATTTGGCATTAAACAATAATTCACTGCAGGTGAATATCCCAAGTGAATTTGTTTAAATATGCAGTAAACATTTCACCACCAGTGAATGTTCAGTAAATGCCACCTTCACTACCTAAATGTGCTGAGCTGGTGTAATTTTATGAATATGTGATGCATACTTTTGGGGGGTTTGTCCTGCATTTTACTATTTTAGTCAACCGAAGAACTGATGTCTCTGTTTTTTTAATTATGTCTATTCCAATGTATAACAAAATAGTAATTGCAGCACTGATTCAATAACACAATATAGAAAATGATTCAGTGTGAAAATCCATGCACAATAAATCATTCAATAAATATTATGATAGAATACATTTTTTTTTTTTCAAATCCACTGTGCACTACAAGTGCACTTGGAAGTGCAGTCGCTGTAGATCTGAGGGGGACATGCAAGGGAAATAAAAAACAGCATTTTTGCTTGCACATGATTGGATGATAGAAATCAACAGAGCTTCCCCTCATTTCCCCTCATTTCAGATTTTTCCCTCAGATCCACAGCAATTGCACTTCCAAGTGCACTTGCAGTGCAATTGTAGTACACAGTGGATTTGGCCTTGGTAAATAAACCCAACCGTCCTCCAAACTATATATCAATATATTTTTAACCAAAGTTATTTTTAAACTAAATAAGTTCAAATAAAGCAATCCAATGGTGCAATGATTAAAAAAATCCCCAAATTTCCAAATAAAGAAAAATCTTTGATCCAAGGTGACTACTACCACTAATACGGGAAAACACACTTACCAGAAGTGCATGCCTATCTCGCTACAAGATCAGTGTTTGCCTAGTCTTGTAGCGAGATACGCACACACTTCCGTTAAGTGCATTTTCCCATATTAGTGGTGGTGGTCACCTTGGATCAAAGATTTTTGTACACTTGGAAGAATAATATTGGTGATGGGAATTTTTTAGTTACTATACTGTTGGATTTATTTATTTGAACTTATTTAATTTAAAAGTATATTTGGTTAAAATATTTTAATGTATAATTTGGAGGACTTTAGTCAATCACAATGTTTATTGAATGAGTTATTGTGCATGAATTGTCACACTGAATATTTTATATTATTGAATTGGTGCTGTAATTATTATTTTGTTTTATTACTTAGGGGTTGGTATTTGTTTATAGCTGCTGGTTATTGGTAGAAGAATAAGTTATTTGGTTCACAGTTTTGCAATATAATTTTCTTACAATTTATTATATTCATCAGCGCTGAAGGGTTTATACACCTATTCCAATGGCTGAAGAATAAGTAGCTCTTACTTTATAGACCAATGGGCTTATCTGATACAGATATGACAATATACAAATGTGTCATATAACTAGATCAGATAAATTGCCTTGTAATGCGCTTTACACTGTCATCTTTTTTTGTAATAAATAAGCTTATACAAAGATCTGCTGCAAGCCCTCATCTGACTCCACCTTGTCCTGATTTACTGAGACTGATTTACTAAAGGAATTGAGAATGTTCACACTATAAATTGAATGAAGGTTCACTTCAACAATCCAATTATAAAAAAAAACAACTCCCTGTTCACTTATTTCATCTGCCCATGATTGGGTAATTTATTGGGGAACATTCTCAAATCATCCTCAGTATCTCTCTGACCGGCTGATATGAACAAACATAAATTAAGCGAGTGAACAAGCAAACTTACCAAAACCTTTATAACAACTTTAAGGGCTTCGCTTGCAGTTCCTCCAACTGGCACCAAAATACCTTCCTATAGACAAAATGCAACAGGATTATGTATGCATGTCAAATATTTCACTTAATACAGATAAGGTGTAGCTTTAAAAACTACAGATGATTTATATAGAATAACAAGTTAAAATTTCTGAAAAATGAACTTACATTTAAAAAAATAGATAAACATTTTCTTTTTTTGCATTGTAGATGTGTGTGTGTGATCAGTGCTCATTTAAGTTTCTAGTGTTGGCATTTTTTTCTTTTTAAATAATTGAGTACATTACTGTATCAGATTAGAAAGTGATCACATAATTCACAGTAACAGATCCCCAAAAAAACATGGAGATATATTTATGCCATTAGAAGCTTTGATGTTCTATGATCACAGGCACACACACTTTTTATATGTGTAGCGCTGGTATTTTTGCCTTCTAATGCTATGTAATGCTAAACTAAGGACAATGCTATAAAATAGTATTTGGCTCCATCTAGTGGTATAATTGTGAAATGGACTTTGTTTATTTTCTCATTTCAAGAGCATAGGGAAAGCCTAACAGGAAGTGACTTATTCGTTTTTTTTTTTTGCAAAAGGACTCACCTACCCAGAATGCCCACTCACTTACCTACAAACACTGAGTGGCTGAACTGCATGCTGGGTAGGATATAAAAGGCCCTGTGCGCTATCTTCTTTCTCTTGTTCCTGGGATGCATTGCCTGCCTGCAGGGCTCTGTGGGTGTGTGTGTCCCACAAAGTCGCGACCTACATCGTGCGGAGCGGAACTTGAAGCCAGAGGAGAAGTTTACACTGCGTGCTGGAGCAGCAGTGTGGTTGGATCGGGGAGGATCCAGAGGCACCTTGACAGAGGTAACTGAGGACTCCTGGTGACCTTGTGAAACGGAACAGCATGAAAGCGAATAGACTGAGATCTTGTGGAGCAGGGGCATCCATCCATCCGGACCTGGTGTGGTGAGAGGGCTGTTGCCCAGAAGTTTGTACTGCACTTCACACACTTAGACTGATCGCATAGTGTTGCTGGGACCGGTAGTCCTAAGGAACAGTTCAGTTCAATAGACTTGCACTGACATAGGCCTCAAGCCTGATTTCATTGCCAAGTAACTGCCGCTGGAGGTACATTCCCAGGGAAGGAGTTCACAAATACGTTGCACAATTGAAGTTACTGCTTTGTATTATTCTACACTGCTTTACTGATCGGAAATCCTGTGGATTATAAGTACTGCAGTATAAATGGCTAGCCGAAGAAAAGAAGACAAGATATTATATTCCTTACTGTAAGGCCTTACAGTGTTGCTGTTACCTACTAGAGACTGTAGGGGGAATATTGAGTAATCATACTGTCTTATCATTCTGTTCAAATACTGTGTAGCACATTACAGATCTCATAGTGTCTGCACAGTGTGCTGAAAGTGGGAAGGTGCCCAGTGCTGAGGTTGTATTGCCTGAGCATTAGTCCCACTTGGAGACACGCCTGCAGGAGCAATACAGGTAGCTCTCATGAAAGCCATTCACAACTATTTCCTTCAATATTGTATACCAATTATGATTCTTGTGTTTGATGTTTGAACCTATTCTGGTAAACTTATCTTTTGGTTTAATACAATCTGTTGTGAGGCTTGTTCATTCTCCAAACAGGTGCGGCAGTGTATACCCAGGTGACAACACAGGTAAAGTGAATATATTCTGTGACTATTCAACTGTCTTTTATTATTGGGTTTCACACCAACACTGTTACACAGCTGTGTCAAGCGGGTTGAGCCAAATCATTGAGGGTGGAAATAGCAGAGTACAGGCCCAATAAATTACCAGCAGCTCCTTCGGGGGTAAGTGCTACATATGTTTTTATTTTTGTCATGTAGACATTTACTATGAAAGATTGTGAACTTTGATATATATATGTACCATATGTGCGAATGGAATGATTTGCCATTTTTTATATATATATATATATATATATATATATATATATATATATATATAAACAATCCAATCCAATTATCCAATCCAATTCTGATAAATGCACACAGTTTAAGAGTTATTCCCTCTGCTCCCATAAATAGAAGATACGCTACAACACTTGTCCTGCAGAACCTCGGGTGATTTATTGTGCAGCTTGCCAACATCTGTGCAAATTCATGCACAGATGTCAATACAGCACAGATGTCAATGCAAGACGCACATGAAATCATCATAAATAGAGCAGGAACCTTTTTCAAATCGGTGCAAGTCAGAGTCACAACAATTTGAACAGTTCCATAGGCACAAATATGGTGCGATTAAATGATATTTGCAACCGGAAACATGTAATACCTGTGCACACATCCTTCTTCTACTTTGTATCAAAGAACCGCTCTCACAGAGAACGAAAAAACACATAGAAAAGACAAGTCCATATGGGACAGTATAGTTGGAGTGAATCTGGTTCTCCCTAAATTACAGACTTTGCCCTTTTTAGGTCTTAAACAATATGGATATTTTCCATGTTTGTCCTGTGCACATTGTTCTAACATGATTGAGGGTTCATCTTTTACATAAACACACACAGGCAAAAAATGAACATCAATGGGACACATGTCAGAGCTCTTTTGTAGTTTATACAGTAAAATGCCCCTGGGGTTTGTACTATATTGGGGAGAAGACACAGAGGATGAAATATAGATTATCACAACATAAATCCTCAAGCTCCCTGTTCCCAAATATTTTTCTTTTTTTGTTTCACAATAAATATTTTTCTATGCACTTTCAGACATTCTATGTCCCAGCTTAGATTTATAAACCATTGATCATGTTCATAGATCACGGAGGGGTGACAACAGGGAACTGCAGTTGAAATGCAGAGAGATTAAGCTGGCCATAGGTGGATCAAATCTCAACACATTTGGCAAGGAGCGGACAAAATTTCGATCCATCTGTGGGCAGGCTGGTTGTACTTGAAGTCAATCCATCAGAAGAGATCATTGTGTTCTGCTGGCCTGGAAGGCTCCTCACCAGCAGAACACAATAGCGCTGTGGTCGGGATTCCCCCATCAACACTGACTGTGATGAAAGGGAATCAAGTCATTTTTTTTCCTTTCAACCGTGGTGGAAAGAAAGAAAATGATATCATCTATGACCTGCATTAAATTGATGGTTGAACTGGACACTATACAGATCAAAGGGTTAAATTCTGACTTGGATTTATTCCTTTTCTTATGAGATTTATCAGTATTTATTTTATGTATATTTTTTACAGGTTTTACTGTGAATGAAGAATAGAGTATAAACACCAAGATAATTTGTACAGTTTATTGTACATAATACATAAATGTCATGTTTTTGGGCTCATACACACTAGCAGTTGAGTTGGCAGTAAAACCCCACATTTGAGCCATGGTTTTACCAGCCCCAAGCACTCCCCTTTTGCCTAAAAGACAGCAACCATGTGCACAACAAAAAAATTTGTTTATTTTCGTTTCGTTTTTTTCGTTTCCGAAAAAAAATCGTTTATTTTCGTTTTGTTTTTTCGTATTCGTAACGATTCGTACATTCGGTTGTAAAAATACAACAGTAAGTCGTCGGTGTTCGTATTCGTAATGATTCGTACATTCGTAAGAGTTATTTTTTTTCGTTGATTCATTTTTCGTTAGTTTAATTTTCGGACGCATTCGTATTTATTCGTACATTCGTAACATTCGTAGAGTCGTAATCGGAGCATAATTCACAATTTTATGTAATGTGTATGCTATTATTACATTTTAATAATTTACGCATCGAAAAAAAAAAAAGTTACGAATCGAAAAAAAAAGTTACGAATCGAAAAAAAAGTTACGAATGTACGAATTTTTTTGGTCAATCCATTCATTACGAATCGAAAAAAAAAAAAAAAAAGTTACGAATCGAAAAAAAAAAGTTACGAATCGAAAAAAAAGTCACGAATCGAAAAAAAAGTTACGAATGTACGAATTTTTTTGTTCAATTCATTCGAAGCACGTTAAGCAGCACCATTGTAAGGGTAACGGAAAATTACCAATTCAACAAAAAAAAAAGTTACGAATGTACGAATTTTTTTCGTTCGTTTTCGTTTTTCGGATTTTCTTCATTAGTACATACGTTGTTTCTAATTATTTTTTTCGGATTTTTGTTGTTTTTCGGATTCGTTCGATTCAAATGATTCGTTAATCGGATTCATACGATTCGAACGATTCGTTCATTCGTACGAAAACGAACGAACGAAAATAACGACAAAAAAAGAAAAATTAAAAAAAAACGAAACGAATTGCACATGTCTAGTGAGGAGGGGAGATATTTCCTTCTTACTGCCTCCCAAACATATTATCCATGTTGCTCTGTAAGAGCGGTTCTTTGATACAAAGTCGCGGAGGAATCTGTGTACAAGTGTTACATGTTTCCGGTTGCAATTAACATTTTAAAAGGAATGATCTGTTTCAGCTTTATACATGATTTCCCTGAGCAAACACTCTGGTGGTTCAAGAGATTGATATATCAAATGTGCGGCGCTTAAATACATACAACTAATATGCATATGTATCAAAAATGCCGCAAATAATAATGATGAATAGTGAATCTAGTGTACAAAAATGTGATATAGTATCGTGTGATACAGAAGTGAAATGTCCGAACACAATTTTCCAAATAAAGTGCACATGCTCCGTATATTTGCTCCAAAAATCAAAAGCCACTGCTTCCTCCTGGATATCAGCAGTCTTCTCATTCATAACACATGTGGAAAACAATGAAAGCTTGCAATAGTGTAATATTGTTTAAAACTAGTTTATTGCAATAAACCAGTTTTAAACGTTATTACACTATTGCAAGCATTGGAATAAAACGGTGTAATTAAATGGTGTAATACCATTTAAAGCTTTGGAATAAAAAAAGCTTTGGAATAAAACGGTGTAATACCATTTAAAACTGGTTTATTGCAATTACACTATTGCAATCTTTCATTGTCTTCCACATGTGTTATGAATGAGGAGACTGCTGATATCGAGGAGGAAGCAGTGGCTTTTGATTTGCATTGTGATCAGGAGGAAGGAGTGATCCTTGTATCTGCATTTAAGTCAAATTAGCAGCTACAGGAGAAAGGAAACACAGAAAGATCTGTTCAAGTTGATAATAATTATTATTTCAGGCTTTTATATAAAGCCCTTAAGGTAAGAGTCCATCTGGAGGGGGAGTGTGCACACTGAATGAAGATAGTATCACCATCATCACGTTTTTTGTCTTCACAATTGGATTTTTGAATTTTTATTATTAAGGATTTTTTGAGCAAATATACAGAGCATGTGCTTTACTTTATTTGTAAAATTGTGTTTGGACATTTCATCTCTGTATCACATGATACTATGTCACTCAGGATTTTGTGCAATAGACGGAGCACAAGCACATTATTACATCATTTTTTTTTGGACATTTATTCATTATTTTATATCACAGGATTCGCTATTCATCATTATTATTTGCTGCATTTGTGATACATATGCATATTAGTTGTATAGCTATTTAAGCGCTACACATTTGATATATCAGTTTGCGTTGTCACATTTGGGGAAGTGTGGGAAGTGTTGGCAGCTGTTTTTTATTTTATTTTACTTTTATTAATTTTATTTTCACTATTTTTATTTTATTTATTTTTATTTTTGTAGATTGTCACTTTAGGAGACTAGTTAGGCCGCTCACTAGGTTTTATACATCTGGTTCAAGAGATTGCATGGATTTATCACATGTAAAGTTTGTGTATTTTACAAATCCTTAAATAAATCACCCGAGGACCTTTCTGAAGTCCGGTGATTGGACTATATGCATCTAAGTATTGGGGCTGTGAGGCTGATGACATCAGGCTAATTGTGTGCTGATAGAGAATGGGAAGAGCAGTGAGCTGCATACTACTGTACTGAGAGGTGGAGGGATCAGCACTGCTGGCTCTGTTATGCTCTTGTATATTATACTCCTGTGAGTGTTTTTTATCCTTTTACTTTCTTCAGTAAAACAATGGTGAGCGCTATTTCAGTTTATTCTGTTTTATACGTGCTGCACTTGGCTCATTACCATGTCTGAACCTTGGATTGCTCTGAGTCTAAGGGATCACTGCAAAGTCAGTATTGGATTCCTTACTTTCCCTTAAAGAGAAGGACGCACTTTTGACTTTTACATTTTTAGGTCTGGATTGAAGGTGAGCTGCCTAACTTACGACTGGTGGTGATTGCACTGAGGGGTTGATTTACTAAAGGCTAATAGACTGTGCACTTTGCAAATTGCAGTTGCCCTGGGCAAGTGCAGTTGCTCCAGAGCTTAGTAAATGAGATATGGCTTCACTTTGCAAAGAGTACCCAATCCCGTGCAAGGAAAATAAAAAAATAGCATTTTTTGCTTGCAAGTGATTGGATGATGGAAGTCAGCAGAGCTTCTGCTCATTTACTAAGCTCTAGATCGACTGCACTTGCAGAATGCAACTGCACTTTGCAAAGTGCACAGTCTTTTTGCCTTTAGTAAATTAACCCCTGAGTGTATGCATGAGGAGGAGGTTCACTTTTATCACACCACAAGAATCACTAATTGTGGCAGTTTGGATAATTCACTGTCAATACACAGGATTATGTTGGTTTATGTACTTTTTTGGCACAAATATACTTTCAGTTACTGATGCACTTTAACCTCCCTGGTGGCATTCCCGAGTGTGGCTCTGGGTTACATTTCAGTACCAGTAGCGGTAACCTCCGAGCCACACTTTGCATTGCAGATTCCTGGTACAATGTACTTACCTTGTCACCAGGATTGTGTGATGCCCCTCCCCCCCTGCTGTGTCCTCCGCCCGATGCTCTGTGTTTTGGACTTCATTCACTGTGAGTGTTACGATGCATGGGGGCGGAGCGCGGCGGCAAATTCAAAAAGTACAAAAAAAATAACACATACAGTACACTGTAATCTGTAAGATTACATTACTGTATAAAATTATTTCACCTCCCTTTTTTCCCTAGTGCTTTGTTCAGTGCCCTGTATTCACTTTTATATTATATATACTGTTCTTTCTGCCTGAAAACTTGGGGTTGTCCATGGCAACCAAAAAGTGTCCCTTTACATTAAAAGTGGTTTTAGACCAGCTAGAAAACAGCGATAGTAAATTAGAATATATATTTTTATTATTTATAGTTATTTATATTATATCTTATGATTTTGTGTTTCAAACTTTATCATACCCCAGATGTCTACTAGACTCTTATTTGCACAGATTTAAGTGAGTTATTCCTAAGAATTACAGGCCTACAATATAAAACGCCATATTATCATGCAAAACAATGTACCACTTTGAGATTCAAAAATCTGATATAATCATACCGCCAGGGAGGCTACTGGGATTTCATGATTGGATGCACTTATGTATTATGTGTATATTATTTGATTTATTTATTTAAGTTTTATTCATTGAATTGCATGTTGCATTAAGCTACCATTTATTATTTCATATTTTTTTTCAGTTCATGGTAGCGCTGCACTAATGGGTCTAAAAATCAGCCAAAGTGGTACAGACCAGGTAATACACTGGGGCCGGCTTGCAAAATCGAGTGCAGCTCTACATGGTAACCATTCAGCTTCCAGGTTGTATTGTCAAAGCTTAACTGAACAAGCTGAAGTTAGAAGCTGATTGGATACCATGCACAGTTGCACCAGCTTCTGAGTGCTTCAGTTTTAGTAAATCTCCCCAGTGTGTGTATATATAGATAGATATCTATATATATATATATATATATATATATATATATATATATCTATATCTCACAAAATGTGTACACCCCTCACATTTTTGTAAATATTTTATTATATCTTTTCATGTGACAACACTGAAGAAATTACACTTTGCTACAATGTAAAGTAGTGAGTGTACAGCTTGTATAACAGTGTAAATTTGTTGTCACCTCAAATAACAGCCATTAATGTCTAAACCGCTGGTAACAAAAGTGAGTACACCCCCAAGTGAAAATGTCTAAATTGGGCCCAATTAGCCATTTCCCTCCCCGGTGTCATGTGCCCTGTCAGTGCTAAGACCATATGCCGCACACTGCATCAAATTGGTCTGCATGGCTGTCGTCCCAGAAGGAAGCCTCTTCTAAAGATGATGCACAAGGAAGCCCACAGTTTGCTGAAGACAAGCAGACTAAGAAGCAGACTAAGGACATGGATTACTGAAACCATGTCCCGTGGTTTGATGAGACCAAGATAAACTTATTTGGTTCAGATGGTGTCAAGTGTGTGTAGCGGCAACCAGGTAAGGAGTACAAAGACAAGTGTGTCTTGCCTACAGGCAAGCATGGTGGTGTCATGGTCTTGGTCTGGGGCTGCATGAGTGCTGTTGGCACTGGGGAGCTACAGTTCATTGAGGGAGCCATGAATGCCAACATGTACTGTGACATACTGAAGCAGAGCATGATCCCCTCCCTTTGGAGACTGGGCTGAACGGCAGTATTCTAACTTGATAACAACCCCAAATACACCTCCAAGACGACCACTGCCTTGTTAAAGAAGCTGAGGGTAAAGGTGATGGACTGGCTAAGCATGTCTCCAGACCTAAACCCTATTGAGCATCTGTGGGGCATCCTCAAATGGAAAGTGGAGGAGTGCAAGGTCTCTAACATCCACCAGCTCCGTGATGTCACCATGGAGGAGTGGAAGAGGACTCCAGTGGCAACCTGTGAAGCTCTGGTGAACTCCATGCCCAAGAGGGTAAAGGCAGTGCTGGAAAATAATGGTGACCACACAAAATATTGACACTTTGGGCCCAATTTGGACATTTTCACTTGGAGTGTACTCACTTTTTTTGCCAGCAGTTTAGACATTAATGACTGTGTGTTGAGTTATTTTAAAGGGACAGAAAATGTACACTGTTATATAAGTTGTACACTCACTACTTTACATTGTAGCAAAGTGTCATTTCTTCAGTATTATCACATGAAAATATATAATAAAACATAAACAAAAATGTAAGGGGTGTACTCACTTCTGTGAGATACTGTGTATGTGTGTGTGTATATTTATTGATATGCATGCATACATACATTTACCAGTGTTTGTATTTTTTTCCATGGGGTTAAGCAGAAATTATTTAATTTCTGTCATTTATCAAAAGTGCTGCCAATCTTTGTAAAAAAAGTTTCCATTATTTTTACTTACAAATGCAAACAGCAAAGCACAGTGACCAATTGACAAAAATGAATCATTTTTGTTTGCTCTGTATGCTGTAATTCAATGAAAGGCAAAATGTGATTGGTTATCATAGATTCCTGCACTTTGCACACCTTCATTGTTCATTGAACTGGTTTACTGAGTTGAATTTTTCTCATGGAGCAAAAAATGCTCACATTTGAATATCAACTCATGAAGAGAAGCAATTGAAAATAAAATTTGGATTTGAAGATTGAAGATTTTGCCTTGTGCATGATTGGATGATGCTTTATTGAATCAGGATTACTGAAATCATTTGGTTTTCTGCCATTTGCCATGTCTGAATGTGGCTCATGAGCTGGAAACACATGGCATACGTTATATTAAAATTAGATATAATAATATATAAAAATATAGGTAGCTGGAGAGAGACTTACCAAAGTATGACCTTTACCAACAATGTTATCAACATGGCAGCCTGTACACCTCTGTGACAAGAGTATAAAGTACATTGTTAGAGATGATAATAATAATAATAATAATAACAGTAATAATAAAATATGTAAGTGAAAATGGTAGATTAGGGAATTACGTACATTTTTGTGATTTGTGTAGTATCTTTTTTCCATGTCTATTCATTCTCTGGATTAAGATAAAAAAAAACTTTGTTTTCAGCTCCTTCCCCCATCCCCCATTATACTTACCTGAGCCTGATCTCTATCCAGTGCTGTACCTGAGAGCAGCGTCTCCCTCCACTCTCTATCTCCTCTCTGGCCATGGAGGCATCCATCGGCTCCTGATGCTGTCAATTACAGCAATTGAGCAAAGAACAGAGATGGGGCTAAGTTGTGCTGTGTGTGTTAATGGGCACACAGAGCCCATTTTAGGATCAATGAGCATTAATGCCCCCCTAATAAGCCACTTGCTATGGGGGCACTCAGAAGGGGGTGGAGGCAGGAGCACTGATGAGGACCCCAGAAGAGGAGGATCTTGGCTGCTCTGTGCAAAACCATTGCACAGAGCAGAAAAGTATATATGTTTATGATTAAAAAATGGTATTGTTTGGAAAAAAAAAAGAAATTCCCTTCACAGTACAATTAGCTTAAAGCTTAGGGGCAGCAAAACTCAAAACTCAAAGAAAAACAAAAACAAACAAAAACTTCCAGTCAGTAGGATGTGTCCCTTGTGCTGATTCCTTTTCTGGTGAAAACCTCCTCCACCCTGCGCCCTCCAACCCCACCACTCTAATCTTCCAGTGTGGTAGGGGTCAATATTCTTTTACTGGATAGACTTTAGTAAATATTTTCCTATGTTCATGTTGGTCATAAAAAGAAAAAAAATATATATTCTTCAACAGCTAATCTATACATAAAGTGTTAAAATTAGTACTCCGTACCATAAAATCAATGAATTTTTTTGCTCCAGCGTTGTAATTCGCTACATTTTTATCTTCCTAAAAAAATAACAGAGTCAAACTTACTACAAAGGAATGTCAGATCATCCACTGCCATTAATCATATAATACACAGCAAATGGTTTGCATAAAATTAATTGTATACAGTTATTGTAACCGCCCTATTAAAATTATATAATAAATCTCTTAAAGCAATTTCAAATCAATAAAACTTTAATAAAAGTCTTTGGCTGGGTGACAGCTGGTTTCTGTGCTCCTGTCTGCCAGCATGTTCTATAGCAGTGTTTCACAACTCCAGTCTTCAAGGCGTCCCAACAGGTCATGTTTTCAGGATTTCCCTCAGATAAAACTCAGATACTAAGGCAGTAAAACTGATCAAATCACCTGTGCAAAATAATGGGAAGCCTGAAAACATGACCTGTTGGGGCGCCTTGAGGACTGGAGTTGAGAAACACTGTTCTATAGTAAGGCTATTGGCCTAAAGTATCATGGCAAATGTAATTTTAAAAATGTATTCAGAACACCGAATCCGATCTGTTGTCAGTGATTAAAGTGTCCATTTATGAACCGATATATGTCACAATAGTGACTATCACTTATCTCCATTGTACAGAGGTTTATGTGGCTGTGATGAGGAGTGGAGATGTTGTTCTGTCTCCCACTGCAGCAAAATCAGAGGAAATGATCTCCCTCCCGCTTCTCCACCTCAGAGATGGTAATAGCAGGGAAAGAGAAGAGAAACAATCACAATGGATGTCACTGCTTGGTAGCTCCAGTAAAATCACCTTCATCATTCAGGTTATATATTTACCTATGTGTGTGTACTTATACAACTATAAATATACAGCATATGTATATATACATGTCAGTTTTTGTGGGGTGCAATATATTGCCATGCTTCTTATGGCCTATAAAAGCCAGAGACCTTTACACCCTAAAAACGTTTCCTATTACTTAGGGGATCATGCCCTTTATATTCCCTGGGATCTAATGGGGGTATATTTTCACACTAGACCTCAGTATATTCCCATCCTGTATGTGGACAGTAAAAATAACAATAATAAAAGTCCTATCGAAGAGGGACCCTGCATGGATAATTGTGTTTTTATCATAAAAAACATTTGGTTACAAATGTAATAGGAATTTTTTAATATAAATAAAAACAAATTTTCTTGCAAAACCCCTGCCCAATAAGTATTTTATTAACAATTGATTTTATTTTAACTGTCATTTTTCCTGCTTTCCCTGCTTGCTTCAATTTTTTTTATTGAAGAGAATTTTCTCCTCACTTCCAATACACATCATGGCCATTCACTGCATATTCCATTCACTTTTATTCTCAGTCAGAGAAGAACAATTGTTAATAAACACGCCCTCCTCTGAGAGATTTATATGCAGTGAATAGCTATGATATGTGCAGGACAGATTGCACCGTGTTAAATGGACACCTAAGAAAACAAGCAGTGCTTGACAAGATTAATTGCAAACATTAAAAACATCATGACTTTTATTTTTAAATCTTCTCTCTAACACCTCAACCTTCTGAACATCCTGGCTTTCTGTATTATTATTTTCTGTATTTTTGAATTGTTTTTTAAAGGTTAAACATGTTCTGTATAGGACCCCGCAGAAAAAAAGCAAATGCATTTCAGGGGCCTAACAAACTTCCCCTTCATCATGATTCAGGTCTGTTTTCATGGACTCAGATAAACAGATATCAGACAAATCTGTGGTTTTGCCAGTGTTAACCACTTGCCGACCGGCGCACGACGATATACGTCGACAGAATGGCACGTACAGGCAGGAGGGCGTATATATACGTCCCTCCTTTAGCCTGTCCGTGCCATCGGGAGCGCGCCGGGAGCGGCGCGCTCCCGCGCCCGTCGGGGCCCCCGTGAGTCCGATCGCGGTCCCCGCGGACTCGATCGCCGCGGGGACCCCCGCGATCGTCTCACGGGGCGGCTGAACGGGGAGATGCCGAGATAAACAGCATCTCCCCGTTCTGCCTAGCAACTAGTGACGCCGATCTCTGCTCCCTGTGATTGGAGCAGAGATCAGCATTCACTAGCTGACAGCCACGCCCCCCCCCCACAGTAAAAAACACACCCCTAGGCATACTTAACCATTACACTGCCCTCTTGTGGTTAACCCCTTCACTGCCAGTGTCATTTATACAGAAATCAATGCATTTAAATGCATTAATTGCTGTAAAAATGACAATGGTCCCAAAAATGTGTCAAAAATGTCCGATGTGTCCGCCATAATGTCGCAGTCACAAAAAAAATCGCAGATCTCCGCCATTAATAATAATAATAAAAAAAAAAAATTAATAAAAATGCTATAAAACTATCCCCTATCTTGTAAACGCTATAACTTCTGCGCAAACCGATCAATAATCGCTTATTGCGATTTTTTTTACCAAAAATATGTAGAAGAATACGTATCGGCCTAAACTGAGGAAAAAAAATGTTTTTTTATATATTTTTTTGGGGATATTTATTATAGCAAAAAATAAAAAAAATAATGCATTTTTTTCAAAATTGTCGCTCTATTTTTGTTTATAGCGCAAAAAATAAAAACCGCAGGGGCGATCAAATACCACCAAAAGAAAGCTCTATTTGTGGGAAAAAAAGGACGTCAATTTTGTTTGGGAGCCACGTCGCACGACCGCGCAATTGTCAGTTAAAGCGACGCAGTGCCGAATCGCAAAAAGGGGCCTGGTCCTTTGGCTGCAAATTGGTCCGGTCTGAAAGTGGTTTGAGCACATCAAAGGACCTGATGAAGGGGGAGTCTGTTTGGCCCCTGAAATGCATTGTTTTTTTTTTCTGCTATGAACCAGTTTTATTAATTAAAGCTTTGGTTGCTTGTTTGGTGCTCTCATTAGACTGTATATACGTTTTTATTGATGTCTGTGTCCCTGCTAAGAAGTTTCACCTTCCCTGTTTGTCCTGATGACCATTGACACAGGACATAAGGTGAAGGAAAATGCAAAATGTTACAGCTGTTACCAGGACACGAGTTGAGGGGAAATCTTGCAATGTGAGAACACCTGTTTCTATAACTGTAAATTCCCCATTATATAGAGATTTCCTCTCACTTCCTGATGCATCTTCAGAATGGAAATTAAATTGAAATCTCCCTTTTTGTTACACAGACAGCAAAAAAGAAGAAATAAAACAAAGCGTAGTGGGTACATTAAAAAAAAAGTGAGAGAGCTTGAAACATTTCATGCTTATTTAGTTATATCTTTATTTATTTATTTTTATAACTATTTAGTCTACTCTCCTGCTGCTAATAGGCTAAACACAAGTGAGCTGAGGATGGTGAAAAGTATTATTTTTTAGAATTAGTCCAAACCACATTATGAAGATAACATCTCTATTACACATCTCACATTTCAGCTTCACTTGTTATTCTCAGCTCTCTCCACTGTTTTACAGAAACTGCTTCACATTGGTGGCTGGTGATAAACTTTTTTGGGGGGTGGCAAACCATCCCTCCCCAGGTCCACACTCACGCATCCACTGATGCGGATTCCCAGGTGTTCCATCAGATTACCACTACTCTTCAGATCATGAAGTGTTTGGAATGCATAGCACATGTGCAGTAAGTATTTTTTTGGTCGGAATGTCACTTCCGTTATACAATCTGATGGGCAGTGGTAATTTCATAGAACACCAGCTTCCTCAGCTTCTCCTCCCGGCCAACCCAATCTGCTTCCTGTCCTGATTGGTCAGGAGTAGAAGCCGGAGGACAATAGCAAATATTGATTCACTAGTGTCACAAGTGGGTGGGTTTAGGGCTCTGCGCCCCAAGGCCAACCTTTTTCAAGCCAATTAGAGCCTCAGGCTCTAATCATGTGGCTTGAGAAAGAAAAAATTCTATGAGTCCAGCGCCCTGCATGCATCTCTGTATGCAAACTAGGGAGCGGTACCGGGGGGAGCAGCATCCCTTATGGACCAGACACTCCTGCTGCTTCATGAGACAAATAATCAAATTTTTATACCTAGTAGTAGATAACTTAAGGTGAATGTGATTAACTACAACTAAGTATACCATGACCTGGGTAAATGAGATGCTCCACAGACATTATTTGTGTATAGTGGCTCTTTATAAACAGTGCTTTCAAAGTAGGAAACACTTAGTTTCACTTAATTTAGTAACACCTTGTTATAGTCACAATAAAATGTACCTTAAATGTATTGTATGCACAAACATAATTGGCAACAGCGGGAAAAAAATATCCAAGTTCCTGAAAATGAACAACATATGTTAGTGATGATGAATATTTCCAACACTATTATCAAAGAAATGCAATGTAATAGTACAGGGTTATGACAGTTTGTTTGGCAAGTATAGCTTTTGAAATGAATGGAGCTAATTTAGTAATGGAATAGAGTCTGTTTACTTAGAAAAGTGAATGGTTCCTTAGCTTAGTAAAACAATGACACTGTGTTCACTTCAATCATGCAATCACACTTAAGCCGGCCATACATGGATCAAAATTTGGTCAGTTCAGCAGGGACTGGCTGAATTCCGATCCATGTCTCTGGGCTAGCTGATTGTACATAAGTCGATCTATCAATTGATTTGTGTACAGCCTGTTGTTTTTCCAGAACGATCAATGCCACCAGCTCCCCACCCGGCAGAACACAAAAGCTCTGCTGCAGTGATTACCCCATCCACATTGAGTGTGTGGATGGGGGAATCTGATATTTTCTTGTTTAACCCGCTGATTGAAGGAAAAATGATTAGTGTATAGGCTGCCTTAAATAAAACAATCCTGTGTATTAAATGTAAACACTTTTTTTTTTTTACTCACTTTGCTATGTAAACAGCCTCTCTATTTTTTTTTTAATACAGTAACCTTGTAAAAGTGAGGATTTTTTCACAAATTAAGGATAACATTGTTTTTAAAGGTAAAATTAAAGATGCAATATATCTGTAGATGACAAAAATGTAATACAATTTTGTTACAAAATGAACAAAATGTGTGTAAAAGAACAGTTCTATACCATAAGATATATTGGACCTACAACCCATTCTATATTCCAAATGTAAAATTAGAGGTGACATAACAGTATGATTTAGTATTTGAGCAGTTGTACTGGAGTTCACTTACCCATACAATGCATTACCCAGATTCCTATTGAACTAAATTAAGAATAGCACACTCTATCTTGTCTTGATGACAAATTGAACAAAAAACTATTTTTTATTTTCATTTTAAATACTACGTTACCTTTAGTCCTTGTGCCAGACAATTAGGGTCATCTGCTTTAGGATTTACTGGACATTTAGTACCTATAATGCAACATAGACATAGTTTATTGCTGCTTGAAGACAATCAAAAATGTGTCCACATTTTTCTAGCACTATAATACAAATCTTATTTAATGATTAATAGTGCGTAACACCATTACCATCATTACCGTCACTACCGAAGCTCAGACCGAACAGTGCAAAAAACAGGATGACCTTCATTGTACTGATTGCTGATTTCAACTCTGTGGGTGGTTTCCTGTACATCTCAGCTCCTCTTTTATACCTGTTAAAGTCAGTGACATCATTAAACACATGACATTGACACTGGCACATGTCCTAGACATCACTTTCATGATGATGAAACATCCAATTAGATCTGTTGGCAGCAGTTAAGAAAACAAACTGTGCTTGCCAAGACTACATTTAGGCATTCAAAGACAAGACCTTTTAGTTTTAATTTTGCTTCCTACTATCTCATCTGTCTGCACATCATGGCCTTTGTATGATTTCGTTGTATTTTATGATAATGTTTTTAAGTGTTAAGAATTTTCTGTACCAAGCTAAACCATTTGTCTTGGCACTTTCCTTTTTAATCCAACTAGACTTCGTTTTTATATTTTACAGGAAAAATACAACAGATGGTTCCAGAATAAGTACTCAGATATTATTTAGTGTATATTTTATAAAATGATATGGACAGTTTTAGGGACATCCTATTTTCCTGCATTCTTTAAATTGTCATGATCAGCAATGCACCTCATCATGCCCACCAGCCAGGTTCTCAATAATGTTACTAGGACTAGATGTGCTTATTAAAACAACTAGGAAGAGTAGTTCAAAAATGAGTAATACATCAAACTTTGACCTAAAACCTAAAAACATATAAGTCAATGAAAGTCCAGTTTTATTTAAATAACCACTTGTCTAGTATGTGTGTGTGTGTATATATATATATATATATATATATATATATATATATATATATATATATATATATATATATATATATATATATATATTCTGCATTTAGCCTAGACAAGATATTTAGTGTATACTCAATATTCAGTCAATGCAGGCAGTGTAGTTTATATAACACAGTGTCTTTGTGGTTCTATAACTTACTGTAAGTGGTTAAGTGCTTACATCACCAGGTGGCCCGCCTTTGGATATATAACAGCTGTCAGCACAAAAAAGCTGCAATCGTGCCATGCCTCCTATCGAGGTGGAGTTTTTCAGTTTTTTCTTTATCAGGTCGTCTGCGCTGTGAAAGATGAATGGACATTGCAGGACTTTTTTTTTTTCTTTTTTTAATAAAGGAATTGTTAAAAACTGTCTCCTGTCTTTTTTACAATGTACCCGATACCCATTCACATGGGGGGGGGGTGGGATCTGGGGGTCCCCTTGTTAAAGAGGGCTTCCAGATTCCGATAAGCCCCCCCGCCCACAGACCCCCACAACCACCGGGCAAGGGTTGTGGGGACAAGGTGTTTTGGGGGACCCCAAAGCACCCTCCCCATGTTGAGGGCATGTGGCCTGGTTACCCAGTACAGAAAGTCCAGATATGCTATTTGTTTTCATGGCTGATGAGGCTTTCGCTATCATCGAACATTTAATAGAGATGGCGTAAATTTTTTGAGGACACATTGGCTCACAATTTGGAACCTGTTGATTTCCCTCATGTCTGTGGTCTACAGTGGGTTTCAGAATTGGGGATGAATTGGCGGATTATTTTATGAGCCCTGCAGGAGCAGTAAGTTGGCAAGGAAATATGATTTAAAACATATATGTATCAAATAAAAATGATCATTACTATGTTTCATTGAATATTTTCTCATGTTTGCAAGTATATACTTTCAAAAATAATTGCATATTGTTATCGATTCTGAATATTTGTTTATTACTGTATTGATTAAAGACAATAAAAAACATGTTTACTTTGATGTTTATACTTTCTTTAGGAGTTCAATAATAACAATAATATACATAAATTTACAATGACTTTGGTTTGAGGGTTTGGGACTACCTGGACTGGGATTAGGGTTGGGGGTTTGGGACTAGAGGGACTGAGATTAGGGTTAGGGTTTAGGGTTTGGGAAAAGAGGGACTGGGATTAGGGTTAGGGTTGGGGGTCTGGGACTACCAGGACTGGGGTTAGGGTTAGGGGTTTGGGACTAGAGGGACTGGAATTAGGGTTAGGATTGGGGTTTGGGACTATTCTGACTGGGATTAGGGTTGAAATTTTGTGTTTTGGGACTATTTTGCTTGGGATTAGGGTTGAACTTTTTTGTTTTTTGGGACTATTCTGACTAAGATTAGGGTTGAACTTTTGTGTTTTGGAACTATTCTGACTGGGATTAGGGTTAGTTTGGGATTAGTGGGAGTGAGAATCACACTCCTGCTTATCTGACAAGGATTATGGGATTGGTACTGTATATACTCGAGTATAAGCCGATCTGAATATAAGCCAAGGCACCTAATTTTACCACAAACAACTGGGAAAACTTATTGACTCGAGTATAAGCCTAGGGTGAGAAATGCGCAGCTACTGTAAGTGGAAAAGAGGGTCAACAATGCCCATTTGCAGCCTCACTGTGTCCATTTGCATGCCTCACTGTGCCTATTTGCAGCCATAGGTCCCCCAAACTTCAAACTTGGTAGTTAAGGGTTTCTAAATGCCCCCTAGCTGCAGCCAACATTTGGGGTCTCTGGACCCAAAGGTTCCTGAAATGACATTGCTGCAGATGAACACAGTTGACCGACTTTGGGGCCCTGTATCGCGGGGTCACTTGGTGCTAGGAACCCCATAATATGTTGTAGTGCTAGTTCCACTGGGTTTGCATACCAAATTTGGGGTTCCTAGCACCAAGTGGCCCTGAGATACAGGGCCCCAAAGTCGGGTCAGAATTTTTTTTTTTTTTGCTGCAGAAAATTGCTTGAATCGAGTATAAGCCGAGGGGGGCACTTTCAGCACCAAAAAATGTTCTGAAAAACTCGGCTTATACTCGAGTATATACGGTACTCACTTTTGGTGGCTTTTTGTTTTCTTGGAAGGTCATTCCCTTCCTCAATATGATGTTCAGCAATGGCATACCATCCTAGAATTTTTGCTGTGGTTGGCATACCAGGGATTTTTGGTGTCCCAAAGTTCAGGGTGGTCCTGCATTGACTGAATAAACTCCTCCGGTTCTATTGCTGCTGCATTGAATCTGGATGGTCTTGCCACATTTTCTCCACTTGCATCCGGTTATCTGCAGCATCCATGCTCTCTTATCTCTCTCCTCAACACCTCTCAACATGATTTCCTGTATCCCATCATCCTACACTGCACTGCAGTCATGTGAACTTCAGGACAGTTTTAAGACTCTTTTCACGCTCCAAAGATGCTGCTTGCAAGACTTTTTTCAACGCCCCGCCAGCGCAACGCCCCAGTGTGAAAGCATCCATTGAGATGAATGGGAGGCAGTTCAGGCACTTTACAATCGCTATTTTAGTGCTAAAAGTGTTGCCGGTTCCTCACACTTTTTTCTCTGCAATACAAAGACAGATCCCAAAATTCATATGGCATAAAAAAAAAAAAACACCTAGATGTGCTTACCATATTATAGTAAGACATCACAAACGGGGCAGAGTAGGGCTTCCCAACATCCATACCTATTATTATGCCTCTATCTTGAACCAATTATACTACTGGTGGTACCCCTCCCCCAACAAAATCTGGTTGATTATAGAATCTCCACCTCCTACATCTAATAACTTACTAGACACCCTCCTTCTTATCACTGCGGGTTCTTCCCTCAGACATCTTCCTTCCCATCAGTCAGACCATCACTGCTGGCTTGGAAGAAACATACACTTGATACACTGACTAATCAACCCTCTCATACCCACTCTATTCCCCTTAAAGCACTAGTGGGTCCAATCCCAGACCTCAAGATCCAGCATTGGCACACATATGGAATTAACACTCTACCAGACATCACATCTCAAAAATCACCGAAAGCCTTCAAAGACATCCAAAATGAATTCCATCTCCCAGACTCAGAGGCCTTCACATATACAGTATAAGGATAAATCACTACCTTAAAGCCTCTGCAGACTCAATACCAGAAACATTCCACAACTTCTACTCCCAACCCACAACCCACATACCCAAAACATGTCATTTTCACAATGTAGGCAGCTTTAAATGACCACAGGCTCGATTCCCAAATTATCACCCTCTCAAAACCGTTTCATAGTTTGTTATAAAATATTACAAACAGGTAATTTTTCTTCTTCATTGATGTGTGCTGATGAGGCTGCACTGATAAGACAGCACTTATGGGCACTGATAGGTGGCACTGATGGGCACTGATGAGGTGGCAATGGTGGGCACTGATAGGTGACACTGATAGAAGGCACTGATGAGTGACACTGATGGGCAACACTGAAGGGCACTGATAGGTGATACTGAAGGACACTGATATGTGGCACTGATGGGCACTGATGGGTGGCACTGATAGGTCACACTGATAGGTGGCACTGATTGGCAGCATTAGTGGGAATTGATAGGTGGCACTGGTGGGCATCGGTAGGTAGCACTGATGGGCACTGATAGGGGCAGCACTGATAAGCACTGGTAGGTGGCACTCATATGCACTGGTAGGTGGGACTAGTGGGCACTAGCAGGTGGCACTGGTGATCACTGCTTAGCAGCAGTGGGTGTCTGTGTGCAAGACCGATGTCCCTCTGACAGAAGCCGGTAATCTGCTTTTTTTCCCTCCTCATGCTGTCAGCGTGAGGGGAAAAAAAGCTGGTTACGATCTTCTGATAACTTCATGTCATCATGGCTGATCACGTGGTAAGGGGCCAGTCTCATTGACTTGCTGAACACAGAGTGCGCCACTGTAGCTGTCTTTTGCCTATAGCGCGGGCAGGGGGAGGTTAATGCCAGTCACCCAGTAGGTAGTTGGATCTAGTGACACCCATGCTGTTTGCTCTTGCAGTTAAGAGTTAAAAATAATACAACTGAATTAACATTGCATGATAGATATGTATACAATAGCCACAAATAGTGTACAATGTCTGATCAGTATGTAACCCCGGGGGCGCCGCCCCCCTAATCCATGCCACCTGGCCCCTAAACTACATACAGGGCACCAGACAATTGATTTTTTTAAGTACATGATTAGAGCCTGAGACTCTAATTGGCTTCAAAAAGGGTAGGCTCGGGGTGCAGAGCACTGTGCCCGGAGCCCACCCAGTTGTGCGGGTGGTTTGTTTGTCGCCCCTCACAAAAAATAGAGCACCAGCCACCACTGGCTCTCAGTGTACATAAACCAATGGAAAAGCTGCACACAAAAACTATCCAACTACACAATATCCTAAACAATTTGTAAAATATAGGTGCACTTTCCCATTTAAGGCAATGAGAACTAAAACCACACCACCTCACAATTTATAAAAAATCAACATCAATAAGTGAAATAACAGATTATCATGAAAAATCATATAAATGACCTGCCCCTTTAAGGTAACAAGCAAAGTCTAAAGCCCCATACACACGCGCGGATTATCCGAGGACCAGGTCCGTCAGACCATGTCCATCATACTTTGTCTGATGTTGGTTTTGCGTACACACGGTCGGACAAAGTTGTCGGAAAATCCGATCATTCTGAACGTGGTGACGTTTGTTGCCTACGACGGGACTACGTAGAGGCTAGTAGCCAATAGCTTTGGTCTTGTAATGTGATCTGAGCATGCGTAGCACTTTGTCCGGTCGGAATTCGCTACACACGATCGGATTTGGTGTGATCGGACTTTGTTGTCAAAAAATCTATCCAGCAGGAGATAGGACTTTGTCCGTCAGACAATCTGATGGAAACTGTCCGATGGTGCCTACACACGGTCTGATTTTCCGACAACATTGTCCGATAGGACAGAATCCATCGGAAAATCCTACCGTGTGTATGGGGCTTAAAAGTGAAGACCACAAACAAATAACTGCAGTGAGGATTCCAAAATCACTCCACCAAATGTGTCCACTTCAGTGTCACACCAAACCACTGTGCCAAAGCTTGTTTAGCAGCAAGGTAGGATATCTGAAATACAAGAGACCAACTGTGCATAAGCTGTATTCAACATGGCACCACCGTCCACCATGGATCATCTGGCCACAAGTGGTATGCTCTGTAAAAGGAATCACATATTCCATGGGGAGAAGGCACAAGAGTAATCCTCATAGGGCAGCCATTTTAAAACCGCATGAATTCAATAGTGTCACTCACAATATAAAGAATGCCACAAGCATGTAGAGCATTCCGCCATGTTGCAGCCAATGAGCATGATAATGTCACTGGCCAAAGCTCCACTCAGCGACATTTTAAATTGAAGCATCATAAAAATACATATTTGGTATCCCAAAATGAAATAAACATATAGGGAGACATCCAAATGTAAATAGATATTTTTAAAACAGTGAAAATTAAATATGTAATTAATAAAATAAAAATGTATGAAAGTAAAATAAAATAAATACAGTGGTGTAAATAAATAAATAAACAAACAGTTAAACCACTGGGTTAGTTCATGCTACATAGAAATTAATCTATATACAAAATATCCACCTACAATCCTTTAGGATAGGCTATGGACCTCAAATGAATAAAAATATAATTAAATAAAATAGTAGGTTGGTTAAATAAATTTTAAGAGCAATATTAAGAAAAAGAATGAATTGAATACAGGCATGTGTATGAACAATATGTGTTATGTCTCAAAGGGCCACATGGAGGTGCCAGAGAGTAACATCCATATTATAGAAGTAGAGAGTTGTGACTCAGTCAATACTGGTGGATGGAAAATAACCCAATGGTTTAACTGTATTTATTTAAATCACTTTGTATTTAATTTTTACTGTTTTAAAAGTGTTTCTTTACATACAGATGTCTCCCTATATGGCTATTTTGGGATACCAAGGATGTATCTTTATGTAGATTTTAGAGTTGCTGGTCATTTTAGTTCCCTCTATTATAAATATTGTCTGTCCAGTTCACACCAGCGGTTTGAGAAAGGAGCGAGGCGAGGCAGCTTTGAAACATATAACCATGCCCCCTTGCATTCTACTGGCGTATGACATCAATTCTGGTCTGGCACTGCGTTCCACAGAGGTCCCTGCTTCCTGGTGTTGAGGCGCTTCTTGGTTACACTACAACACACGGCCAGTAGCAGTGATTAGCTTGCTGGCATAGACTTATGAAGACCCCAAGTCAGCAGACCTGTTGTGACTATGAGACTTGATTATAGGCATTATTCTTCATTGTGTATATGTGAGCTGTCTTTTATCCATTAAGCGAGGGGTGTTAGAAATCCATCAATCATTATCTACTCGTCGATTGTGGGCAGGTAATGGGTAGATTGCAAATCTTCCTTGGTGTTCTGTGAAACCTAGACAGGAGGGGTGGTGGGGGCAGCATTTACAGGAAGTGATCCTCTGTGTTTTCCTCCTGCAGCAGCTGAATGTCATCTCCTCCTCCTCTCCCTCCTGCCAATATTTAGGTGCTGTTAGAGGAAAATCCAGGGAATTGGTTCCAGTAAATTCCCCCCATGTGTGCTTCCCTGCCCCCTGTTTCTTCATAGTGCTGCATGATTCCCTCCTCACCTGCCTCTGCTGAAGATCATTCACTATATATATAACAGGAAGACACTCAGCACAGAGAGCTTCCCATTCATTCACAGCACAGTGCAGAGAAAGGGATTGATGAATTTGTCTTCAGTCCCTTTTTCTGTCTCAAAGTGAGACATTGGGGGTCTGTTTAGATGCCTGATATTTCAGCAAAGGACCCCCACAGGACTCCTAAAAAAATTGTAAAAAATGAAAAATAAAATAGTAAAAATCTACTGACATCATCCTCTAAGGCTGAGTTCACACTAGTTTCCCAGCATCCAGTTCGCATGACGGGAGATTGTGACCGGCTCTCAATAGAGCCAGTTTACACATCTCCAGAGCGAGCGAGAGGTTCTGTGCGTCTTTGGCTGCATTTCAGGTCTGAATTAAGACAACCATGTGGGTCTGATTTGTCCATGAAATGGAGAATAGGGACATACTGAGCCCCTGCTGTCAACTGCATCCGTTTGCAGTGTGAACCCAGCCTTAGACCCCTTTCACACTTGTGCGTCTTCAAAGTCGCGCAATTTTACCATGATTTTGCCACGATTTTTGCCGCAATTTCAAGTAATGCCTGTGTAAGTGGCATCAAAATCGGACCAAAGTAGTGCAGGGACTACTTTAAGTCGGAACAACTTGAAGTCGTACTAATATGAATGGCTGTCATTGGAAATCATGGGGAACGACTTGTCATGCTACTTCGCAGTCCCAAATTGTGGGACAAGTCGTATAATGTGAAAGGGGCCTAAGTTGGGTTCACACTGGTATGACAAAGCTCCGACATTGGGAGCTCATGTCGCATAACGTGTGAAAATCAATGTTTCCTTTATGATGTTAACTTTATAAGTGCCTTTCAAAATATCAAATCAATATGTTATATAATAGAAGAGGTGGGGGGGGGTTAGATGGGGTTGTTTGAGTTCAGAATATCTTTTATTTTTTTTTATTTTTTTTCACAAATGTGACATTTTGTATCATTAGCACATTATTATATCACACATCACAGGGTTGGTAATTGGCTCCAGTTCCCTCTTCCCCCTAGGAAATGGGAACCCCAATGAGTTCAGTTAGAGTAGGAAGGAGAACCCATACTACATAAGAGAGTGGAAGTTGTTCTTTTTTTTTTTTATTTGACTGGGGAGGGGAGGAAGGAGGGGTGAGAATGGGGGGAGGGGAGAGTTAGGGGAGGGGAAGGAGAGGAAGAAATGGGTGAGAAAGAGATATAAAGGTTTCTGTTGATGTGTTTTTATGTGTATAATTGTCTAAATAATCCCTGAGAAAGTAGTGGACCCATAATGATAACTGTATGAGGGTCTGAACTTTATTGAATATTGCATATAAGTATGAATATTGGTTTCTGTTTATTATGATATGATGCCGGGGTGTTTAAATTGGAGGGCAGAATGCCCGGGGGTGCGAGGGGTAGGAGTCCTCTCCTCCCCCAGGGGGCGGGGGGCCCGCGGGTCTGGCGGTCCTGGATGGCCGGGCCCGCGTTGTTCCCTCCTGCCCCATCCTGGGGGTGGAGGGAGGGGAGGTTATTGGTTTTGGTTTATTGAGATATAATGCCTGGGTGTCTACTTTGGAAAACTGATATAGAGTGAACTGTCTGGGGGTGTGAGGGGGGTCGGAGCTCTCTTATATAAAGGTTTCTGTTGATGTGCTTTCATGTGTTTAAGTGTCTAAAAAGTCCCTGAGAAAGCAGTGGACTCACAATGATAACTGTTTGAGGGGCCGAACTTTATTGAATATTGAATACAAGTATGAATATTGGTTTTGGTTTACTATGATATGATGCTGGGGTGTCTAAACTGGAAGTTGACTACAGAGCAAAATGGTCAGGGGTGTGAGGGGCTGGGGTCCTCTCCCCCCCCTGGGGGGGGTGGGGGAGCCCCGCGGGTCGGATGGTCTTAGATGGCCGGGCCGTGGGGTTCCCTGCCCCCCCGGGGGTGGAGGGAGGGGAAGTGGAAGAAAATGAAGGGCTGAATAAAAATAATCGGGCACTAGGGTGGTATATGGATGTTGTGTGGCCGGCTGGGGGGACGGGAGGGTGGAGCTCCTCGGCCAAATCCATATCAAGCCCCTAATTAGGTCCACACCCACTGGGCCATAGATAGAGAGGCTCAGTGGGTGCCTCCCTTAGGGGTTATCTGCAAGAGTTTTTTTTTTTGTTTCCTTTCTCTTCCTCTCCCCCCTTTGCTCCCCCCCTTTTTAAGATGGAGGGCGTAAGGGTAACCTCCATAAATGCAAAGGGACTTAATGTTCCGGAGAAAAGAAGGATGCTGTTGAATGATTTAAAGCGCCAACACGCGGATATAGCACTCATACAGGAGAAGCATTTCAGGACGGACGGACTTCCTTTCTTACAGAATATATTCTTCCCCTGTTCATACCATGCATATAATCAAGAAGCAAAATCCAAGGGGGTGTCCATTCTCATTTCCATTGGGATACCCTGGTCCCTGGTGGAAGAACGGGTGGATGTGAAAGGACGCTTCCTATTCCTTAAAGGCCACATCGGGGGAGTAAAGGTGACATTGGCTACGATTTATGCACCAAATATACACCAAGATGTCTTCATAAATAAAATCTTGAGAAAATCAGCAGATTTTTTCAGAAGGGAAGATGATTCTGGGAGGAGACTTTAATATATCTTTAAATCCCAGAATAGATACCTCCTCTGGGTCATCTTCCATCCCGGGTGGTATTAGGAAGGGTGTTATACGGAATATACAGGAGATGCAGTTGGTAGACGTATGGCAGATTTTCCATGAAGCGGAGAGAGATTACACCTTCTTCTCCAACCCTCATCAACAATATTCACGGATAGATCTTTTCTTTGTGCCACATTATCTACTTGCGTCAGTAATAGATGTGACTATAGAAAACATAACATGGTCAGACCATGCTCCGATTACACTTCATATTTCCCTGTCGTGCCCGGCTCGCTACATGGGGCGCCATTGGCGCTTAAACGAGAGTCTGTTACAGAGACCCGAAATATGGGAGGATATATTGAAGGAAATTATAGCGTACTTTCGAGTAAATGGCGCTGCGGGGAGTGACCCGGGCATGATATGGGAGGCACATAAGGCAGTAATGCGGGGAATTTTGATTAAACATGGCTGTCAACAGAAGAAAGCACGAGAAGCGCAGATAATAAAACTATCTGAGGAAATCCAGATTCTTGAACTCCAACACAAGAAAGTACAGACTCCACATATAGGGAAGGACTTAGCACATTTGAGAAGACAGATGACAGACCTTCTTTGCTATAAGGCTAAAGTGGCAATACAGGCAGGGAAGAAAGTAATGTATGAAATGGGAGATAAATGTAGCAGAATTTTGGCAGGAAAGCTTAGGGAAAAGGGGAGGACAGTCTATATACCCCATATAAAAGGAGGGAATGGACAGCTAATTTCAACACTAAAGGACATAGCCCAGAGGTTTAAAGAATATTATTCTTCTTTATATAATCTGAAAACACTCCCCTTACCTGTGGCTAAAATAGAGAAATAGCCAGATACACTCATGGCACATATTTCGGTTATACCGAAGAAGGGGAAAGACCCGGTGGAGTGCGGCAGCTAACGGCCGATCTCATTGTTGAATGTAGATCTAAAGCTTTTCACCAAGATATTGGTCTCCCATCTCCAGTTGCACATGTACCAACTGGTGCATCTGAATCAAGTTGGGTTTGTCCCCTCAAGGGAAGCGCGGGATAACTCCTTTAAAGTATTGAACTTGGTATATCATGCCAATCAAACAAAAACCCCTAGTGTCTTTTTGAGTACGGACGCAGAAAAGGCGTTCGACCGAGTTAACTGGCAATTCATGATGGAAGTCTTGAGAAATATGGGGATGGGAGAGGGCATGCAGCGGTGGATTGCTGGGATATATTCTTTCCCACAAGCCCTGGTTAAAGTAAATGGGATTTTTTCAGAACCATTCAAAATTTCGAAAGGAACGCGCCAGGGATGCCCTCTCTCTCCCCTGTTGTTTGTCATCTCACTGGAACCACTATTGAATAAAATACGACAAAATACGACAAAACCCCAATATCCAGGGACTTCAAATAGGAGACCATAACTATAAAATATCGCCTATGCCGACGATTAGATGTTTTCCCTGTCTAGGCCACATATATCACTGCCAAACCTTATGGAAGAAATTGAAAGATACGGAGAGATATCGAATCTAAAAATAAACTATGCAAAATCAGAGGCCATGGGGGTCGCACTGCCATTGCCAACACAGCAAACTATACAACCTAATTTTGGTTTTAGGTGGGTGACTGCAGTGCTAAAATACCTGGGTACATATATTCCCTCAAAGCTCGAGAAGACCTTTACAGTAAATTTGCCACCATTACTTAAGGAAGTTAGTGCCTTATTAGACAAATGGAAAAAGGGATTGCACTCATGGTTCGGCTGCTGCAATATAATTAAAATGAACATCTTGCCAAAATTTTTATATCTATTTCAGGCAGTACCTATAATATACCAATAGGTTTTTTTCGCCAGCTAGACACCCTATTTACTAAATTTATATGGGCGAATAAGCGACCAAGGATCAGCAGAAACCGTATGACAATTCCAAAGTGCCATGGTGTTTTGGCAGTCCCGGATATGAATAAATACCATCAGGCAGCACATATTGGCAGAGTGATAGATTGGTGTAGACACACAGAATTCAAATTGTGGACAGAGATAGAACAAAAGTTTAGCCCTATACCCCTGCGGAGAGCAATATGGTGTTATACATCACTACCAGGCTCCCTCAAAAATCATCCACCCATAGGTCCAACACTGCGAATTGGCTCCAAGATGAGCCAAAATCCTAAATATTCTACAACTGAATCTCCACTATTGCCCATTTTGGGAAATCCTAGTTTTAGGCCAGGACTGGAGCCGGGGGCCTACCACGGACTTATAGATCGGGGCTATATTCAGGCATCACACTTTCTTCAATCGGAAACTTGGCCCACGGTCGCCCTGTTGACGCAACCGGGAGGCCGGTATGAAATAAACCCTTGGCAGGTACTTCAATTGCATCATTTTTTTAACTTACTAGGACCAGCGATAAACTATCAAAGACAACTGACTAAGTTTGAAGTATACTGTGAGGAGAAGGAGCCTCTCCCCCGGACGATCTCCAAGATATATGCAATGTTGTTTGCACCTTCAGAAGATTTTAAGATGCCAGGGATTAGGAAATGGGAGGGAGACCTTGGGAAAGTATTTACACCTACACAACAGAAGAGGATAATACACCTTGCATTGAATTCATCGATATGCTCGTGGACCCAGGAGTCTAACTACAAGGTATTGACGCAATGGTATTATACCCCGTCAAGACTCTGTAAGTTCTTCCCAGATGCATCAGACCAATGTTGGTGGTGCAATAGGGAACGAGGGACTCTGATCCACATATTTTGGTCATGCCCTAAGATCCGACAATACTGGTTGGAGGTACAAAAGATTGCCCAAAAATTTACGGAATATCCAATTCCAGATGATCCTGCCTTTTTCTTACTCCATTGTTCAGAAATCCCCCTGCAGACATATAGGAAATCTATACTATGTCATCTAGTAAATGCAGCTAAGGCGGGAATTGCACTCGATGGAAAGAGCCTAGGCCACCTTCAATTGCTATGTGGCTTAATAAAGTTAGAGATGTTGGTGCTCTAGAGGACTTAGTCTTCTCAGCACAAGATAGAAGAGAGCAATACATCCAAACATGGACAATATGGAACATATTTGTTTACTCGGAAGAAGGGAGGAAACTACTGGGAAATATAACAGAGGAATAGGACCGTCCGTCCATTCCTGAACGTCTCCTTGAGTGCTTTTCCGAGTACTTTGAACTTTCTGGAAAGACCTGAATTATTGCGGAAGTCTTCAAATTCCCTGAAAGTTGGTACAGGGGGGGTTCACCCCCCACATCTGGGAGGGGGATTGGGAGGAGAGTTTTTTTTTGTTGGGTACAAGTTTGTTTTTCTCGCGGTTCTAATGGTTAGGGGTTTAGAATAATTGGGGGGGGGGGGGGGGGTTGGGGATTATAAAGGAAAAACAGAAGGAAGTATTAGAATGTATCTGGTTCTATGGGAAGGTGAAATAGAGATGTAAATAGAGAGAGGTGAAAAGACAGTGATTAACAGGGTGGACAAGAAGCAAATATATATATATATATATATATATATATATGTATATATATATTTATATATATATATATATATAAAAATATATATATATATATATATATATATATATAGAAAGCAAAAATTATATCGGGAGGGAAAATAAACCAGCTCAACCTGTAATAATAGGAGAGAAGTATGATGTATATTAATTCCGATATAAGTTGTAATGTCTACCTCACTGTGTTATTGAGTATGTACCCACTCTGTGGAGATTTTTCTCTTCCTATGGTTCCTTTTTCTTTTTGAGTGGCATAAATAAAGAAAGTAAAAAAAAAAAGAAAATCAATGTTTCCCTATGGGAGCCATCTTAACTGGTCCGACACAAGTCGGTCCGACTTTGAAAATGCTCCCTGCACTGCTTTGGTCCGACTTTGATCGTACTTCAGCACACTGAAGTCGGATCAAAGTCGGATCGCCGTCTTGACTGATCCAACTTTGACATACGACTTGCGCTCTAATGATCTTGAAGGAGAACTCCATGCCAACTTTTTTTTTTTTTAAACGGCTTGGGTTCCCCCTCCAAGAGCATACCAGACCCCCCATGAGGGGGTTTGGTATAGATACCAGATCATACCAGATCCAAAGAGAAGCTCGTTGACAGCTGATGACTTATCTGTTGTTAAGGACACCACAGCCAGCTTTCCAGCCTGCTTCTTAACAACCAGCTATTCATTGTGCACTGATTGGGCAAAGATTTGCCCAATCAGGGCTTAGAAAACACTGTGCAGCGTGCAGTTCATTGTGGGGCACTCGGTGAGCGAACCTCCTGCCGAGCGCCCCACAAATTCATTTTTTTTGCCAAACGAGCATTTGCAGAGCTTTCAGCAAGAGTTTTTAAAGATTTTAAAATACCTTTCACTTCCAGGTTGTAAATATTGAACACAGATCCTAATAGGAGTTCTAATTTCCACTTTAAACAAGCTGTTAGCAGGCTTCAGTGGGCTTTCAACAAGCTCCAAGAATATCTGAAATCTGCTAACAGCTTGTTTAAAGCAGCAATCAACACTACCATTAGAATTTGTGTTAAACATTTACAAACTGGAGCTGAATATGCTTCAATAGAGCTTTATGAATGCTTTGTTAAAGCTTTCTGTTCACACTGCTCTTATACAAGCTGAAGCCTTATTAACTCATCAAACGGTATCATCTTGAGGATTTTGACATCTAGTAGGTGCAGAGCACATAGTCTTTCATGGGTTATTGTGGTTCTCTATACTTTTTTACCAGTACTAATTTGCTGAATGACCTTTCTCCCGAACAACTAGTGTCCATCATGCTCAAATATGCTCATGCTCAAATATATTCTAAGTATAGATAGTATAGAATAAACAAATACACAAGGTGATCCTTATCAATTGTGCCCAATACCCAGAGATAGGACATGACATTGGTTGACAATGACTATGGATGCTTTGCGGTGATTGCAGCTGATTTTTCATTCATCCGATTTAGACTGAGTGAGAATGTGCACCGAACGTGCGCCACGCTGCTACAAGCATCATAATATAAGCGCGGTCACGCTATGTGACAGGCGCACTCTTAGTAATTAGATGCACGCATATGCACACATAATATCATATGCGCATGCGCAAGATATCCGCGCACATTTGCCCGAGTGTATCAGCCTTTTTTGCTGACACTCCATTAAGGTGTAGACAATTTGGACGCACTGCGCATGCGCGGGTGTCTATTTGTCACATATAAAAACACTGGTTAAAAAACAGCATTTTAGCCTCCTTGCTCATAATAAGAACAATGCTATGCCAGCTACTTAAAAAAAGTCTGACTGTGTCTCTGGCTGTTCCAAGTTCTAGGTAAGTGTCACTCAAACCTTTGAAATAAGTTTTGAAAAAAGTAAGAAAAGATGCTGTTTAGGGTGCAAGATAAACACTATTGACATGGGAGGTGTAATCATTGTAATATTGCCATATACATAGTATCCATTTGAATAGTCTTCAAATGTATGTAGGTATTGCCACATATGAGTCAAAAAGGAAAGTATGTTTCCAATATGAAGAAAAAAACATTTCTTTCTTTTGTTACTATATGAAAATAATGTATGTTTATACCACTCTCCCATGGATATATATTAGTGTGTAGTACCTACTAATGAACAGTTAATATATGGAAACAAATGTTCATCAAAATTTGTTTAAAAAAAAAAAAAAACAGATATAAATATGATACATACGTGTTCATGTCTTTTTTTCTATTTTGCAGAATTTACGCTATAATAGAAAACAGATATTCATCTTCAACAATATCCTGTAGATATATGGTTTTGAACCACCCTATATCCCTATCTACTATATTCCAATCACTTGGAATTTAATAGCCAGTAGGTTCATACACTGTGCAAAATGTTTGATGTGCTGTGATGAACACAATGCACTAGTCGCTAAGTCCGTCTGGAGGTGTGTGCAGTGCTGACTCTCATGAATCGTTAGGTTATCATGGTTTCTAATCATGGTTTCAACGATGATCTCAATTTTTCTGCCCCTATATAGGATGAAATGTGCGTTTTTCATCCCCCCTTCTCTTTTATTGTATATATTGTTCTAGATGTATAGATCTATGCACACTTGGATATCATGCATCTGTGTGCATACTTGTACACACCTACTGTATTATTATTTTTTGTTACTGTCATTATTATTATTGTTTCTCTTGATTTCAGACTATGCCATGTTAATTTCAAACCACTTTGAATGCCCCTGATGAAAGGACTGTACAAATTGTCCTGAAACGCGTCGGACTGAATGCCTACAACGCTGAAATGATTCATGTCTGTAAACTGCTGTTTTTATGACTTGTATATTCTTTGTGGGTGTGATGTCTGCACCGTAACACAAACAATCTTTTTTATATATAAATAAAATACCATTTGAGACAATTTTTGTCGATATTCTCTTTCCCGTTGCCTACAAAGTCCCTAATACCCATGTTGGGGGCTATTTGTTTCTTTCTCATAAATATATTCTAAGAGCTACATTAACCGCTTGCGGACCAGCCGCCGCAGTTTTACTGTGGCAGGTTGGCTCTGCTGCGTAAAATCACGTTATTGTACGTGATCTTGTGAGGTCCGGATAGCAGGCAAGCTCCGTGAGTCCGAGTGCGGGTCCCACGGATTCAATGTCCGCAGGGATACCCTTGATCGTCTCATGGAGAGGAAGAACGAGGAAATGCTAAAGTAAACAAGCATTTCCCCATTCTGCCTAGTGACACTGACACTGATCACAGCTCCCTGTGATCGGGAGCGGTGATCAGTGTCGTGTCACACATAGCCCACCCCCCCCCTGCACAGTTAGAACACATCCCTAGGACACACTTAACCCCTGCAGCATCCCCACCTGGTTAACCCCTTCACTCCCAGTCACATTTACAAAATAGTCCCAAAATAGCACCAAAAGTGTCCGATATGTCTGCCATAATGTCGCAGTCACAATAAAAATCGCTGATTGCCGCCATTACTAGTAAAAAAAAAAATTATAAATAAAAATGCCATAAAAACGATCCCCTATTTTGTAGACGCTATAACTTTTGTGCAAACCAATCAATAAATGCTTATTGCGATTATTTTTTTACCAAAAATATGTAGAAGAATACGTATCGGCCTAAACTGAGGAAAATAAAGTGTTTTTTTATATATTTTTTGGTGATATTTATTATAGCAAAAAGTAAAACTTTTTTTCAAAATTGTCACTCTTTTTTTGTTTATAGCGCAAAAAATTAAAACTGCAAAGGTGATCAAATACTACCAAAAGAAAGTTCTATTTGTGGGGAAAAAAGGATGTCAATTTTGTTTGGGAGCCACATCGCACGACCGCACAAATTGTCAGTTAAAATGACGCAGTGCCGAATCGCAAAAAGTGCTCTGGTCTTTGGATAGCCAAATGGTCCGGGGCTGAAGTGGTTAACACTTGGAAAGGTATCAGCAAGCCCGGCCTTCATCATGCAATAATACTGCCTGTTGAGATGGAGTGGGACAAGACTGGAGCTTGGCAAAGGCTGCAAAATGGACAGGTTCCTCAATGAAAGTTTTAAGGGAAAATAAATTTAATTTATTCTTTAAAGAAAGTCTGGTGCTCCCTCTGGCAGGGGAACCCGGGGCAATTGCCCCTTTTGACCTCTTATAAACCAAGAACTGTCAGCAGGAGGAACCAGTGAGAACTGGGGGGGGGGGACCCAGAATTCCAGCATCCCTGAAAGTGTTGGTTTCCTTCCAGACATCACATGAACATTTATTACATATTATTTTTTAAATCTTAGCATGTTACAGCTCATATTAGATTTTAGTGATTGGATTTACAAATACTTTAACTCTAAAGTTTTGTCCATACATCAAGTCACACTGTAATGGGTATGAAAATATTCACAATATGCAGGGTGTGCCATAAAAACAAAATGAAAAATACATACAATATTTGTTTTAATTAATTCTCTGTACACAAACTGTTAGTGAGAATTATGAGCAAGAAAGGTGTGGAGGCTACTATGATTAAATTGGCAGCAATGACATGCAAACATCCTGGAGAGATGCTGCCAGAAGTCATCACAAACATTACACTTGTTGCATCAGTCTTTGTTAACTAAGAAACATGTTCCATTATTACAGAGATTACACAAGAAATTACCAAATTTTTAGATTTAAAATGAAGGTAATGAAAGAAAAAGAAAAACATATGAAAATCTTGTTAATTGCAGAACTGATCCAGAGAATGTAAGGTCCAGCTTCATATATTACAAACAACTTTAGCCCATGTTGAGTAGTATTTGTAATCAGAAATGTAGCCTGAAGGCATTTTAGCTATACAAACATATTATTAACAAATAATGTATATAAACAAATAATTATATTACCAAGAAACATTCAATATACTGAGTCATGTTGCTTTAAATGTTTGTAATGGAATCCTAATACAGCTTGTTACATACACCGCAGCATGTCATGGGCAAAGAGAGTGGGCAGGGACAAATTATCCCATGGGGATTAACTCTGGTGTCCTTTTATTAAAGTGCGGTAAAATACCGCTATTTAGTTCTCAGGCATTCTCAGGGGAGATCGCTCTCCCCTGAGTGCCTGTTTATGATTGTCTGTAGATCGCTTCTCATGGTGAGTTGAGAAGCGATCTACAAACGCCGGGAACTCCTCAGAATTTCTCCTCACACTGTAATCTCGCGAGATGTAGCGGGATTACAGTCTGAGGCGATTTAAAACACAAAAGTTAAACACTAATTAACATATTATTCCCCTACATATTAATAAAATAATAAAGTAAAATCCCCCCTACACAATATACATTAACCTAATTATTAAAAAAACATTGTTTTTATCAATATTTAAAGATCATACATGTGCCTATTTAAATGTGAATGGTGTATAGTAAATTAATGTAATCCACATATGTAATGCAGCTATACACCATTCATATAAATGTAAAATACATTTCCTGTCGCATCATGGCAGCATACACTCTGGGTTGTGACTCCGCCTCCACAACCTGATAGGACCACATAACTATAAGATGAAGACACGGCCCCCGCCCCAGCATTCTCTTATTTTTCCTCACCTGTTGGGACGCACTGAACATCACCCCCTTACCGCTTCGCCCCAGCCAGGTTCTAGCCTCTCCTGGTTTGGAAGTCCTTGCCGGTACAGCCTCTAAAGGAAGCTAAATGGAAGGAACCCCACTCTGGTGATCTCAGGGGTATCGTATCTTTCTCAGTTATTATTACCTACTGCCTTTGTGTGGAACCTTAAACAGGTTTAAAGCACCATGATGACTGCCGCTGTGTAAAACCTTAAACAGGTTTAAAGCACCATGATGACTGCCGCTGTGTAAAACCTTAAACAGGTTTAAAGCACCATGATGACCGCCGCTGTGTAAAACCTTAAACAGGTTTAAAGCACCATGATGACCACCGCTGTGTAAAACCTTAAATAGGGTTTAAAGCACTATGATGATTGCCCCTGTGTAGAACCTTAAACAGGTTCAAAGCACCACCATACTCCTGACCTCGGTGGAAAGCCTTAAACAGGCTTAAAACACCATTTCATTATACAGTGTGACAGGGCAAACACACATCTTCAAGGTACATTTAAGCCTTAAATAGGCTTACCGTTATGCAGTGGTCTCCCCCTCCTGTTTTTTTTTTCTGTATAGTGCCTGTTTATGATTGTCTGTAAGTATTGAAGATTGAAAAAAAGAGAGCAATCCTAACGCTGCCTAAATGGTAACTCCTCAGAATTTCCTCAGAATTTCTCCTCACACTGTAATCTCGCGAGATGTAGCGGGATTACAGTCTGAGGCGATTTAAAACACAAAAGTTAAACACTAATTAACATATTATTCCCCTACATATTAATAAAATAATAAAGTAAAATCCCCCCTACACAATATACATTAACCTAATTATTAAAAAACATTGTTTTTATCAATATTTAAAGATCATACATGTGCCTATTTAAATGTGAAATGGTGTATAGTAAATTAATGTAATCCACATATGTAATGCAGCTATACACCATTCATATAAATGTAAAATACATTTATAATCATTCAAAAATAATTTTAATAAAGTATACAAGTATAAATATTTATTAATATATTAAAATAAAATATATTTCATAATTGATAAACCCCTGTATAAAACACCTTTCACACTGAGGTGGGAGCAGCGTCGGCGGTAAAGCAGCGCTTTATTTAGCGCTGCTTTACTGTCGTTTTAGCGTTGGTTTTCGGCCGCTAGCAGTGCAGTTTAAACACCCCCTAACGGCAGAAAAAGGGGTAAAACCACCCGCAAAGCGCTGCTGCAGCGGTGCTTTGCTGGCGGTATTGCCGCGCTGTCCCATTGATTTCAAGTTGAAATTGAATTATGAATGCTCCTTCACCGCTCCAAAGATGCTGCTAGCAAGACTTTTTTTGCCATCCTTCTAGCGCACCGCTCCAGTGTGAAAGCCGGGAATGGGGCCGTTTTTTTCAGGCGGTGTACAGGCGCTATTTTTAGCGCTGTACCTCCTGAAAACCGCCCCAGTGTGAAAGGGGCCTAAAGTTCTAAAAATAGCGCCTGCAAAGCGCCTTCAAACAGCCGCGGGCTTTCACACTGGAGCGGTGCGCTTGTAGGATGCTGAAAAATGTCCTGCAAGCCGCATCTTTGGAGCGCTGTAGGAGCGGTGTATTTACGATCCTTAGGCTGCTTTCACACTGGAGCGGTGGGGGCGCTGGTGGTAAAGCGGCGCTATATTTAGCGCCGCTTTACTGGCGTTTTAGCGGCGTATTGCGGCCGCTCGCGAGCGGCCAAAAAAGGGTCAATACCGCCCGCAAACCGCCGCAGCGGCGTTTTGCGGGCGGGTTCGGCGCGCTCCCCCATTGTTTTCAATGGGACCGGGCGCTATAGGAGCGGTAAATATACCGCTCCTATAGCGAGCCAAAGATGCGGCTTGCAGGACATTTTTGAGCGTCCTGCAAGCAACAGCTGTTTCGGGTCGTTTTGCAGGCGCTATTCTTAACACAATAACGCCTGCAAACCGCCCCAGTGTGAAAGCAGCCTAAAGCGCCCCTTCCTATTGAAAACAATGGGGCAGCGCTCCGAACCCCTCTGCAAAGCGCCACTGCAGTGGCGCTTTGCGGGTGGTTTTAACCCTTTTTCAGTCATTAGCGGGGGTAAAACCCGCTAGGGTTCGAAAAGCGCCGCTATAACGACGGTAAAGTGCCGCTATAAAAATGACATTAATAATAGCATTTAAATGCAGGTAGAATAATATATATACATATATATATTTATATCTATCTATCTATCTATCTATCTATCTATCTATATATATATATATATATATATATATATATATATATATATATATATATATATATATATATATATATATATATATATATATAGCATATAGCATATAGCATATATATATATATGTGTGTGTGTTTTTATTTCAATGTGTATGTGTATATCTATCTATCTATTTATATATATATTTTTTTATATATATAGATATAGATATATATAGATAGATAGATAGATATATATATATATATATATATATATATATATATATATATATATATATATATCTATATCTATATCTATATCTATATATATATATATATATATATATATATATATACACACACTTTAGATTGCTAACCTGCTCGTTTTGGGGTGTGTAATGGTGGGGAAGATGTTCTCTCACGGTATGGCTGCTCCTGAGAGAAAGAAGGAAGTCAAAAGACTTCCTGCTTTCTCCAGAATACTGAGGCAGCTTCCCGCTTCTCTCTCTGATTCTCCACCTCTGAGATGGTGAATCAGAAAGTGAGAATCCTGTCACAGATCGCCAGTGAGTTGCTGAGATCGCACCTTCATACACTGGCCGTTTCTGTGACAGTCAGTTACAGATTCTCACTGTGCTGAGATAATCAGTGGAGAACATGTTCTCATCTGATTACCTCATTTTCATACACTGGTAAAGACCTGAGATCAGCTGTGAGACTTGGGATCGCAGCTGATCTCAGTTTCATAAAAGGACACCTCTGTGTGTCCCCCAAGAGAAAAAAAGACTCCTATGTGATGATGGTGATCAAATGAACTTAGTGCTGATATCAGAGAAATGGGTAAAAAGGAAGAAGGAAAGAGGTAGGGGTGGAGGGGAGAAAAAGGAAGGAAGAGAACATAAAAGTAAAAGAGGGAGAGAGAAGGGGGGAGGGGTAGAGGGTAGGAGAAAAGAAAACGAAAAGAGAGGGTAGAGAAAGGGGAGTGAGAAAGACTAGTGGAAAAAAAAGAAAGGAGAGTGAGAAAAGAGGGAAAGGGAGGAAGAAAGGGGAGAGGGAAGGGAGAGGGAAACAGGAAAACCAAATAGGAAGGAAGGGAAGGAAAAAGAGGGGAAGGAAAGGGGTGGGAGGGGGAGGGGAAGGAGAAAGGGGGAAGTGGGGGAAGGGAAAGAGGAGGGAGGGGGGAAAAAAAAAAGGTGGGGGAATGGGGAGTAAGACTTACCTTAAACAATCAAAATGGGCCAGAACTGGGTCAAAAGAGTGTCCCAACTTACAAGAAGCAAAATTGAAGAGTGAATCAAGCCACACCTAAACTTTTGCTTATCCTTGCAGCATAGATGGAACTGTGAAAAACATCTATATGAAAACCTACCCCCCCCCACCCCCTTCCTTCCCCTCTTTTTCCTTCCCTTCCTTCCTATTTGGTTTTCCTGTTTCCCTCTCCCTTCCTTCTCCCCTCTCTTCCTCCCTTTCCCTCTTTCCTAACCCTCTTTTCTTTCTGATAGCACTGATAGGCAGAGTTCCTTCTTAAGATGTTCCATCCCATGTTACTACGCACTCAATCTAGCTACACCTAAATAATGCTGCCCCGGGTGTCCTGAACAGATAAGGTAATAAGGGGAATAGTCCATTCTTGGAAAGACTTGTACGGAGAAGTCCATGTCCTTGGGATGCCGCAATGAGTTGATGTTTGATCTTGGATCAAAGGTCCCAATGAACTCTTGCAGTTGCCCCAAGTTCTGTTTTGTCCCAGCTCCCCTGAGATCTGGACCGTATTCCCTTTTATGTAAACAGAGGAGGGAGGCTGGACCCCCAGCAAAAAGCCTGTGAACAAAAACTGGGAAGGCAGCAAAACATTAACTCCATTACCCCTACATGGGCAGCAATGCTTACTAAACTGGCAGTAGACCACCTGCCTACAGACTGAACACAATAGAAGACAATGCAGATTCCAAAATCTATGTTGTTTAGCATGGATTGGGGAATCATGTGGACTGTGGGGCCGAATGAGAGAAATCAACAAGTGTATAGCTAGCATAACTCATATTTCCAGGAAATAAGTTAATGGTGATTCACTGGAGGACTAAAATGCTTATAAATATTTAGCTCTACCATTCACCATCATCAGAATGAAGAAAAACAGCCCCAGACCATCACACTACCACCACCATATTTTACTGTTGGTATAATGTTCCTTTTCTGAAATGCAGTGTTCCTTCTACGCCAGATATACTTGGACACACACCTTCCAAAGAGTTCCACTTTTGTCTCATCGGTCCACAGAATGTTGTCCCAAAAGTCTTGGGGATCATCAAGATGTGTTGTGGAGAAATTGAGACGAGCTTTGATGTTCTTTTTGCTCAGCAGTGGTTTTCTCCTTGGAACTTTGCCATGCAGGCCATTTTTGCCCAGTCTTTTCCTGATGGTGGAGGCATGAACGCTGACCTTAACTGAGGCAAGTGAAGCCTGCAGTTCCTTGGACGTTGTTGTGGGGTCTTTTGTGACCTCTTGGATGAGTCGTCGCTGCGCTCTTGGGGTAATTTTGGGCGGCTGGCCACTCCTGGGAAGGTTCACCACTGTTCCATAAAATATTTAGCTCTACCATTCACCATCATCAGAATGAAGAAAAAATATTATGAAAGAATTCAGAGCCTTTCCCGATAAAATTGTATACAGGATTGCTAGAGCAGACAAATAAATGTAGTATTATACAAAGTGCTATGTTATACAGACTTATCACAGCTTTGTTCATTGGAACAGTCAGATATACAGCAGTGACAGAAAGGTTTAGAAGACTGATAAAGATATGTTCACCTATAGGTGCTGACAGGCTGGTGCAAGGATTTTTGACACCCTAGGCAAAACCTAATTTTGCCACCCCCTTGGCTCCGCCCCTGACTCTACCCCCTTTGCCCTGCCCTTGTAACACATGTGACCTACCTGACTATTACACTGACCTACCTGACCCCTACACTGACGTACCTGACACATACAGTGACCCACCTACCTGACCACTACACTGACCTACCTGACACATACACTAACCCACCTACCTGACACATACACTGACCTACCTGACCCCTACACTGACTCACCTGACCCCTACATGGACCTACCTGACCCCTACACTAACCTACCTGACAAATACAGTGACCCACCTACCTGACACATACAATGGCCCCCCTACCTGACTAATACACTAACCTACCTGAGCCACCTACCTGATGCATACTCTGACCTGCCTGACCGATACACTGACCTATCGGACCACTACACTGACCAACCTGACACATACATTGACCCACCTACCTGACACATACACTGACCCACCTACCTGACACATACACTAACCCACCTACCTGACACATACACTAACCCACCTACCTGACACATACACTAACCCACCTACCTGACACATACAATAACCCACCTACCTGACACATACACTGACCTACCTGATCCCTACACTGACCTACCTGACATACAGTGACACACCTACCTGACCACTATACTGACCTACCTGACACATACAGTGACCCACCTACCTGACACATACACTGACCCACCTACCTGACACATACACTGACCCACCTACCTGACACATACACTAACCCACCTACCTGACACATACACTGACCTACCTGATCCCTACACTGACCTACCTGACATACAGTGACACACCTACCTGACCACTACACTGACCTACCTGACACATACAGTGACACACCTACCTGACACATACAGTGCCCACCTACCTGACACATACATTGCATCATGGCTCTCTCAGCAGAGCACGCTGTGATTGGTCAAAGCATGCAGGTCAGGTGCATGCTTTGGCCAATCATCAGACGCTAATGCATTATGGGGCATTCCATGGCTCTCGGATTTCCTGTGAACTGCCCATATGTTCAGTTTGTTTTAGAACAGACGAACACCCGATGTTCGAGTTGAACTTACGTTCGACTCGAAAAGCAGGCTCATCCCTAATAAAGACCATCTGTGATGGGATTAGCCATTGGTCAGTACTACCTCATTAGCTAAACCATTGTGTAATGTTTTGGGTAAATATTTGGGTTATTGTGTATGTAAGGGCCTAATATACTTCTCAAATGTATAAAAGGCTGTCTTCTTGTCCAATAAATCATTCCACTTTTAAGCTGTGTAACTGAGCTAGTCTCGCCTAGTTTTTAGTTACAAAATATGGGCTGTAATATCTGATATCTGATGTTCAGACTGGAGGAGGCTGTATGCTGACGGAAGCACTCAAGCAGAGTGAGGGACATTCTCACTAGCCACTTTATCAGGCACACCTGTTGAATTGCTTGGTAACACAAATTGCTAATCAGCCAATCACATGGCAGCAACTCAATGCATTTGGGCCTCTAGAAGTGGTGAAGACAACTTTCTGAAGTTCAAACTGACTAACTGACTAACTGTCAAGATCGTGGTGTCCCTCCCTCTCTCAGACACCCCTAATGGGAACACTTTTGTGTCTCGAGAGGAGAGAGGAATAGGGACCACCTTGTAATGTGTTAGTATGAACTTTAACTCTCATAACATGTGAATTGTATAAAATTCTTATTGTACGTGGTATAAACCAAACCAGAGTGAACTATTCATATTTCTCAGTCAAGAAAAAAATGGATAAAAAGTATACCGTGCTAAATGCTAAAAAAATGACATACAGGTAATAAGTGATACACTGGTAACAAATAAAATTAATCAAACAGTCCCCAGTGAAAGTCCCTAGCTTGTGCTAGTGAAACAATATACAATGCTGTGACTTGAACAATAGATGGATGATTCTGTGCTTCTTAAGTGCTTTAAATAGGGTGCCCCCCCCCCTAACAGTCCCCAGTGAAAAGAAGGTGCTCGTGCTAGTGAAACAATATACAATGCTGTGACTTGAATAATAGATGGATGATTCCGTGCTTCTTAAGTGCTTTAAATAGGGTGCCCCCCTAATAGATGTGCACTCACCCCTGGGAGTGGACCAACTATCGCTAGTTAGATCAAATTCACGTGTTGGGCGACCCCTATGGATATCCTCTGGACCGATGATTGGCAACGGTGAATGTTCCTCATATGAATAGATATAATAGAAAAAAGCCTCATTGCGCAGTACCGTTGATAAAGAGCTTTTTATTCCAAAAAATATAAAGGTTTTCAACTCACATATATGAGTGCCTAATGTCCTGGCACCTGGAGTGAACAGCAGGTATAAGTAAATCTGTGAAATCCGCCTGGTTGGTTCATGCAGCTGCTGGCTCAGAAAAGGCTTGATTTTCAGATTTCGGTTACGGTTACTTCCTGAGGACGGCCAATCTGATAGGACTTTATCGTGACACACTTCCGCCCACACATTCAATCTGAAAATCAAGCCTTTTCTGAGCCAGCAGCTGCATGAACCAACCAGGCGGATTTCACGGATTTACTTATACCTGCTGTTCACTCCGGGTGCCAGGACATTAGGCACTCATATATGTGAGTTGAATACCTTTATATTTTTTGGAATAAAAAGCTCTTTATCAACGGTACTGAGCAATGTGGCTTTTTCTATTATATCTATTTATATGAGGAACATTCACCGCTGCCAATCATCGGTCCAGAGGATATCCATAGGGGTCGCCCCACACGTGAATTTGATCTAACTAGCGATAGTTGGTCCACTCCCAGGGGTGAGTGCACATCTATTAGGGGGGCACCCTATTTAAAGCACTTAAGAAGCACGGAATCATCCATCTATTATTCAAGTCACAGCATTGTATATTGTTTCACTAGCACAAGCACCTTCTTTTCACTGGGGACTGTTTGATTAATTTTATTTGTTACCAGTGTATCATTTATTACCTGTATGTCATTTTTTTTGCATTTAGCGCGGTATACTTTTTATCATTTATTAATTGCTCACACCAATTTCACACTGCAGCTGCTTTAATTATGTGGTAAAGCAATTCGTTCTCTTTATCCATATTAACATATACATGAGGTTTTTTCACTTATTTTCATCCTTTGGCGCTTTGGTTAATTTTTATATGTTTTCACAAGAAAGAAATGGAGATGAGTTATGAGGGCGATTAGAACCTCGCTGCTCTAGACCATTGTGACCAGGGTTTCCATACCTTTTGTGCTTTAGCAGCTTGACCGTTGGTGGCGGCCATCATTGTTTCATAGCTGAAATGAAGGTTCGCTAAGTCGATAGTGCTTGCAATGGATGGAACCTGGTCAGATTTCCAAAGTCTTGTTAGACTCAGTCTGGTGGCTGATAGGATATGGGTTGTAACATGCCAGAAAGGTTTAGGGATTTTTTCGATAGTTAAGTTTAGTACTGCAAGATCCGGAGAGGGAGGTATTTGGCTATTAGTCACGTCGGAAATGATTTTCACAACGGACTCCCAATATTCCTGGATATAGCTGCATCACCAGAAAATGTGTATTGTGTCACCTTTTGCTGATTTACATCTCCAACAGGTGCATGGATTTTGAGGGCTAAAGGATGCTATTTTAGCAGGTGTCATGTACCATCTAGGCAATATTTTTTGGGTGAGTTCCCAAAGAGCAGAGCATTTTGTAGCTTTATAGATGGTTTGTAAAGCTTGCTGCCATTGTTTGTCAGAGTAGCAGTGAGCCAGGTCTGACTCCCAGTGGATATGTGGTAGTGTTTTAGTAAATGTGTCTTTTTGGTGTAGGAGATTATAAAAGTGGGATATGCCTCTTGTCTTGGAGGTAGGATTCGTTAAGAATTCCCATGTTGTTGGGGGAATGACATATAGAGGAAGTGGCATTGCTTGTAGGCAGTGGTTTATTCTCATGTATGTGAAGAACTCTGATGGGGAAGATTAAATTCCTTTTGCAGGAGGGAAAAAGTTTTGGGTTGTGTCCCTTGTACCAGGTCTTGTAAAAAGCTAATTCCCTTTGGGGCCCTGTGGGTCAATGATAAGACTGGTGATAGGTGGTGAAGAACTTCTATTGGCATTTGGTTGGATTGGTTAGTGGGGGAGTAGTCAGTATGTTGTATCATTTTTTTTTGCATGTTTGGACCGATACCTTCATGGTAGGAGAGCTGGTGGATGGGATGATGGTTCCTAGGGGAGTGCTTAATAGCTATCTCTATAGATTCGGACGAAGGAGGGAGATGTTTTCTATTTGAACCCATAGTGTGATTGTTTGGGTTTGGAACCAGTCTGGTAGTTGGGCTAGAATAGCCGCTAGATAGTAGTCTTCAAAGTCAATGGACTCTGTTCCACCCGATAATTTGTGTTTAATGAGTTTCGAGTGTGCACATCTGGGTTTTCTGCCTTTCCAGATATATTTGTTGAAAATAGTTTGGAGGGATCTAAAGAATGAAATGGGAATGGGGAGGGTTCTAAATAGGTACAGTATTTGTGGTAGGCACGCCATTTTAAATGCTGCAAGTCTCCTTGACCATGAAAGTTCTTGTTTCGCTAATAGTTGTGATTCTGTTTGCATTCTGCTGAGGAGGGCTTTAAAGTTGGTGGAGTAAAGGCTTTTAACCATTTTTATTAGTTGGACTCCTAGGTAGGAGATATCCTTGTCTGCCCGCGTGAAACAGTGTTTTAGTTGGAGCAAGTTTTTGGTCGTGGCGTCTAGTTTTAGGTCAAGAATATATGATTTGGTTGTGTTCATTTTATAGTAGGAGACCTTACTGAACCAGTTCAGTGTTTTTCGTACCTCTGCCAGGGAGGAAGTCGGGTTTGTAAGGATTAAGATCACATCGTCTGCAAAAAGACTGATTTTGTGGGATGTTTTACCTATTGTTAATCCTGAGATTGAGGGGTTTGTCCTGATGTGTTCCGCCAGAGGTTCCATGATTTGCTTGCGTCTATCTAGCAAGGTTACTTTGTGGTATAAGCAAGGAAGCTGAGACCTCTACAGTGTGTAAAGGTGCTGTTACTATACAAAAATTCTGTAACATACAAAACTATTACAATATTAGGAATACAAATCAAGACTGACAGATATCTATGACAAGCAAAATGCCTAGCAAATAAACAGCCTATGGTCTGTAACAGTAGAAATACACTTAAAAGTTATATAGTAATATGACCTGACACAACCTGGTTATAGCAGTGGCGAGCCTCCATCCCTGATATATGTTGAACGACAGAAAAGAAAAAGGAATGGGACTTTGTGTGAGGCATGTCACTGAATGGATACCTTATTCATAATATTCATTGAATTTTTTATTAATTACAAATCACGTTATAAAAAGTGTTAATCTGTGATAAAGGACACAATATACTATGATACACTTGTATGGATATACAGTTATTATACAAAATAAAATACAGCATTATTGGCAGTACAGTTACATAAAAACACTCATCCATATATAAAGGTTCAATAAACATAAGCAATTGCTCATGGTGAGCCAAACTTGTCTGGGCATCAGATCGATGTATACTCAACGCATGTTTCATGGCTCATGCCAATCATCAGAAGTAAAATGCTCTGAAATTAAATTAGTATTATCTATAAATATAGGATACCCTTTAAACGGAGAACCATCTCTCCTAAAAAGGACTATAACTTACAATACGGCCCAGTATTGATGCCTAGCCTATGTACAAGGGAAGATAGGGGACAGGGATGGTGATCTCCCATGGGGGCTAAGGTGAGGAATCTCATACAGACCAGAGACAGCAGCCAGGTGAAGACCAGGCGACCATGTCACGACCATGTGAATCTGGTGTATGCTTAACAGTTCACAATGCTCTGCAAAGATATAGAGATGAAACCATGTGAAATGAATATACTATTAATAGGATGAACCTATGCCTGTGAATGAGTGGTGGTTTGTAATTACTGCAGGGATATGGTATGTACTAGCCAAGGGGACTACAACCAGGGAAAATGTGTATACATATACCCACAACAGATAAATTCAAAACCAAACCCACCATATGGTGGTGAATTGTGAAATGTGAAACTGAAATGAACCCAAAAAGTGTTGTGTGTAGGTATGAATGAAACTCAATTACCTTGTGCATGATTCTATGGTCGTATGCATGCCTGGAATCCCGCTTGTGGGTGGGTCCCCACCAAAGTCATCATCCCTGTCCCCTATCTTCCCCTGGACATCACTGGGCATCACTACTGGGCTGTATTGTAAGTTATAGACCTTTTTTGAGAGATGGTTCTCCGTTTAAAGGGTATCCTATATTTATAGATATTACTGATTTGATTTCAGAGCATTTTACTCCTGATGATTGGCATGAGCCATGAAACATGCGTTGAGTATGCATCAAACTGATGTGAGTTAATTGTTGCAAGTATTTCCTGTTCTGTGAACGGTTCATTCAAGCATGTTAAATGGCTAGCAGTCAAAGATGGGAGACTGATTGTTGTACAAATTGGTTAATGTCTTCACTGGAGGGTTGGGGTGTCGAGGAGTCTTTTTTAAGGTTATATAAATCACTATAATAGTCACATATGTCCTGGGGGTTGGTCAATTGTTTGTTTGTGTGAGAGTGGTAAAGGTGAGATATTTTGGTCTTGGATCTTTTCTCTTTAATATGCCGTGCTAATCTTTTCCCTGCTTTGTTTGAAGTGGAATTTATGGTAGCTTTCAACTTACGTTGAAGGAGTTGATAGGAGTTCATAGGAGGGTCCAGAGTTCCTGCCTTAAAGCGGAGTTCCACCCTAAAGTGGAACTTCCGCTTATCGGATTCCTCCCCCCCCCTCCGGTGCCACAATTGGCACCTTTCAGGGGGGAGGGGGGTGCAGATACCTGTATAATACAGGTATCTGCACCCACTTCCGGATAGCTGCCCCGCCCCTATCCGGAGCTGCTCCGCCCCTTATCCGGAGCTGCCTCGTTGTGTCTTGGAAAACACAGTTCCCAGGACACAGCGGGGACCAATAGGCATGCGCAGTAGGGACCGGGCAGTGAAGACGTTGCGTCTTCACTTCCTGATTCCCTGACGGCGGGGCAGCAAGAGACGAGCGGTCTCTCGTCACATTCTGCCTACACCGCTGGAACCAGGAACAGGTAAGTGCCCATTTATTAAAAGTCAGCAGCTGCACTATTTGTAGCTGCTGACTTTTAATATTTTTTGTGCGGGTGCAGCTCCGCTTTAAGGACATTAGATGTGCTGCCTGTTAAGGATGGGGGTTGGCTTTATGTTGTGTTTCTAGAGATGCAATCTGTGATGTGAGTGTGTCAAGGCACTGCGTCCCTCTTTTTATGATGTTATGATGGGAGCCTAGTTTCATCCATACACCACATATGAAAGCTTTGTGAACCTTCCACATCATGTTGGGGTCATCCACCAAGCCATCATTGAGTGAAAAGATTTCCAAAATTTGATCTGTGATCTCTGGCATATAATCAGTATGTTGTAGTATATAGTTGTTTGCACGCCAGAGAAATGCGTTACGATGATGTTTGGAGTCTTCAATAGTTTTTGAGATTGGAGCGTGGTCCGACCATGTTGTGGTGTGGATTGCAGATTCACATATTTTTTGCAATAGCCATTTATTGTTAAGGAACATGTCGATTCTTGAGTATGAATTGTGGTGGAAGGGGAAATAGGTAAAGTCTCTCTCGGATCCATGGTGACACCTCCAAACGTCAAACGTCAAATGTCATGTGATGAGATACATTTTTTCAGGGGTGATTCCCTTCTTTTTGCTGCAGTGTTGGTATCCATTAGAGATGGGCCGAACACCCCCCGGTTCGGTCCGCACCAGAACCTGCGAACGGACGGTTTGGTCCGCACCAGAACCTGCGAACGGACCGAAAATTTGCGCAAACTTTAGAACCCCATTAAAGTCTATGGGACTCAAACGTTCAAAATCAAAAGTGCTAATTTTAAAGGCTAATATGCAAGTTATTGTCCTAAAAATGGTTTGGGGACCCGGCTCCTGCCCCAGGGGACATGGATCAATGCAAATTTTTTTTTAAAACAGACGTTTTTTCAGGAGCACTGATTTTAATGATGCTTAAAGTGAAAAAAAAGTGAAATATTCCTTTAAATATCGTGCCTGGGGGGGTGTCTATAGTATGCCTGTGAAGTGGCACGTGTTTCTTGTGTTTAGAACAGTCCCTGCACAAAATGACATTTAATGGAAAAAAAGTCATTTAAAACTGCTTGCGGTTTTAATGTAATGTCTGGTTCCGGCAATATGGATGAAAATCATTGAGAAACATTTCATGGGTAGCCCCCCTGCCCATTACCAGCCCCTTTGGGTCTTGTACGGATATTAAGGGGAACTCCGTACCCAAATTAAAAAAAGGAAAGGCGTGGGGCCCCCAGGCTCAGAACTCAGACTCAGAACAGCAGTATACAGGCGGTGCAAACAAGACAGGGACTGTTTGTAATTTTGAACTGGTACATTTTTAAAGTGTAGCTCCAGTCAAAAAATCTATTTTTAAGCTTTTTGGAAAACATAGTGAAGGGTTATCACCCCTGTATAATTTTTTTGGCCATCCATCTTTTTTCATCTCACTTCCTGTTGTCTCCTTCCGTTTGCAAGTAGGAGACGTTTGTAAGTTGGATGTTTGAAAGTAGGGGCCTGCCCTATATGCTCTGCAGAAATTTGGCCCTAAGGTGTTGGTGCTGCCACAAGTTAACACTGTAAACCCTCAAAGTGACTCTTGGCGGGCGCTGGAGCGCCCTGCTGTGAACTATTATATCAAGAATTTTAATTACATGCCATTGTTGAACAGTGGTAGAAAAATTGGGCCTTTGGTGGTGGTGGTGGTGCTGGTGCCACAACACTGTAAGTCCTCACAGTTACTCTCGGTGGGTGCTGGAACGGGCCCTGCGGTGAAATATTATATCAAGAATAGGGATGGGCCCGGTGTTCGATTCAAACCCATGTTCGAATCGAACATCGGGCGTTCGCCCGCTCGGCGAGCCCAGAACTATTTGGGCCGCTCGCATCAAATTCGTGTGATGCGAGCGGCCCGCAATGCATTGCGCCAGTCGCAGTGCAATGCTGGCTGATGATTGGCCAAGCATGCACTGTGACCCCACATGCTTGGCCAATCACAGCGTCGGCAGCGAGGAGAGCCATAATTGGCTACAGGCAGGATGCCTGTAGCAAACTATAGCTCAGGGGCTTTAGTACACGCCCCACGGTATAAGAGGCCGCCGCAGCGGCGGCCTCGCATATTGTGTTTCAGTGTCAGCTTGTCAGTGTGCTGCTGACTGCTGACAATATGTGCTTTATTTCTGGGGATTTGTGTGTGCTTGCTGTTAGTACAGCATTGCAGTATCACATCTGGGGGGTGTCTATAGGTTGCCTGTGAAGGGGGGCAGGTTTCCTGTGCTTAGCTATTTAAAAGCACTCGTGGCTAATGAATTGATGGCTCCCGTAACACAGAGAACTGTCATTCATTGATAAAAAAAAGCGTGGGGGTCCCCCCAAATTCAATAACCAGGCCCTTCAGGTCTGGGATGGATATTAAGGGGGACCCCAGCCAAAAAAAAAAAATGGCGTAGGGTCCCCCTCAAAATCCATACCAGATCCTTGAGGTCTGGGATGGATTTTAAGGGGAACCCCAGCCAAAAAAAATGGCGTGGGGTCCCCCTCAAAATCCATACCAGACCCTTATCCGAGCATGCAACCTGGCAGGCCGCAGGAAAAGAGGGGGGACGAGAGCGGCCCCCCCTCCCGCCTGAACCGTACCAGGCCACATGCCCTCAACATTGGGAGGATGCTTTGGGGGTCTGAGACCCCCAAAGCACCTTGTCCCCATGTTGATGAGGACAAGGGCCTCTTCCCCACAACCCTGGCCGGTGGTTGTGGGGGTCTGCGGGCAGGGGGCTTATCGGAACAAGGGGACCCCCAGATCCCAGCCCGCCCCCTGTGTGAAATGGTAAGGGGGTACAAAAGTACCCCTACCATTTCACCAAAAAAGTGTAAAAAATTGTAAAAATGACAGGAGGCGGTCTTTGACAATTCCTTTATTAAAATCTTCTTTCTTCCTTCTTCATCCTTCGGTTTCTTCATCTTCTCCTTCCATCATCTTCTTCCATCTTCTTCCATTTTCTTCTTCCTCGGATCCGCTTCTTCTTGCTGGTCTTCTCGTCCTTCTCGTCCGTCATTTCACACAGGGGGGGGGGTCGGGATCTGGGGGTCCCCTTGTTAAAGGGGGCTTCCAGATTCCGATAAGCCCCCCCGCCCGCAGACCCCCACAAGCACCGGCCAGGGTTGTGGGGAAGAGGCCCTTGTCCTCGTCAACATGGGGACAAGGTGCTTTGGGGGTCTCAGACCCCCAAAGCATCCTCCCAATGTTGAGGGCATGTGGCCTGGTACGGTTCAGGCGGGAGGGGGGGGCGCTCTCGTCCCCCCTCTTTTTCTGCGGCCTGCCAGGTTGCGTGCTCGGATAAGGGTCTGGTATGGATTTTGAGGGGGGCCCCACGCCATTTTTTTTGGCTGGGGTTCCCCTTAAAATCCATCCCAGACCTCAAGGGTCTGGTATGGATTTTGAGGGGGACCCTACGCCATATTTATTTGTTTTTTGGCTGGGGTCCCCCTTAATATCCATCCCAGACCTGAAGGGCCTGGTTATTGAATTTGAGGGGACCCCCCACGCTTTTTAGAAAAAAAAAATATTTTTTATCAATGACTTTCAATGAATGACTGTTCTCTGTGTTATGGGAGCCGTCAATTCACATTAGCCACGAGTGATTAGCTTTCTTTCCTGCAAAAATGACACTTTTTGCAGGGACAGTTCTAAGCACAGGAAACATGCGCCCCTTTACATGCATACGTGCATACACCCCCCAGGTACGAAATTTAAAGGAATATTACACTTTTATTGTTTCAATTTTAGCATTATTAAAATCACTGCTCCTGAAAAAACGACTGCTTTTAAAAAAAATGTTTGCATTGATACATGTCCCCTGGGGCAGGACCCCGGTCCCCAAACACTTTTTATGACAATAACATGCATATTAGCCTTTAAAATTAGCACTTTTGATTTCGAACGTTCGCATCCATTATAACTAATAGGGTTCTAAAGCTCGCACGGACTTTAGGTCCGTTCGCGGGTTCTGGTGCGAGCCGAACGGGGGGGTGTTCGGCTCATCCCTAATCAAGAATGGTAATTACATGCACCTGTTAAACAGGGGCTGAAAAATTGGGCCTTAGGCACTGGTGCCACAACACTGCAACACCTCATAGAAACTCTAGTTGGAGAGCAGGAATGAGGCCTGCTGCAAAGTATTACATCAAAAATTGTAATTACATGCCCCTGTTAAACAGGGGCAGAAAAATTGGGCCATAGGCACTGGTGCAAAAACACTGCAACACCTCATAGAAACTCTAGTTGGAGAGTAGGAATGAGCCCTGCTGCAAAGTATTGCATCAAAAATTGTAATTACACGCCCCTGTTAAACAGGGGCAGAAAAATTGGGCCTTAGGCACTAGTGCCACAACACTGCAACACCCCACAGAAACTCTAGTTGGGGAGCAGGAATGAGGCCTGCTGCAAAGTATTACATCAAAAATTGTAATTACATGCCCCTGTTAAACAGGGGCAGAAACATTGGGCCATAGGCACTGGTGCAAAAACACTGCAACACCTCATAGAAACTCTAGTTGGAGAGTAGGAATGAGCCCTGCTGCAAAGTATTGCATCACAAATTGTAATTACACGCCCCTGTTAAACAGGGGCAGAAAAATTGGGCCTTAGGCACTAGTGCCACAACACTGCAACACCCCACAGAAACTCTAGTTGGAGTGCAGGAATAAGCCCTGCTGCAAAGCATTGCATCAAAAATTGTACTTACATGCCCATGTTAAACAGGGGCTGAAAAATTGTGCCTTAGACACAGGTGCCACGACACTGCAACCTCTCCCAGATACTCTAGTTTGAGTGCAGGAATGAGCCCTGCTTCAAAGCATTGCTTTAAAAATTGTAATTACACGCGCCTGTTAAACAGGGGCTGAAAAATTGGGCCTTAGCCACTGGTGGTGGCACCCAGAACCAAAAATGTTCTTCCAAGCTATCAGCAGGATCATTGAGGAGGAAGAGCATAGTCAGTCAACATAACAGGATAGTCACTCAGCATCAGCATAGGCAGTCTTGAAGGGATGTGACATTTCAAAAAAAATATTCGGTTACATCAGCTTCAGGTGCTTGGTAGCTGGTGGTGATCCAAGACTGATTCATCTTTATGAAGGTCAGTCGATCAACCGAGTCGATGGACAGGCGCACCCTGTGATCGGTTACAAAGCCTCCAGCAGCACTGAATGTGCGTTCCGAAAGAACGCTGGATGCAGGACAAGCCAGTAGCTCAATTGCATACTGTGCAAGCTCTGGCCAGTGATCCATCCTCAAGACCCAGTAACCCAGAGGATTTTCGGTGGGAAAGGTGTCCAAGTCTGACCTTGTCCCTAGGTATTCCTGCACCATGTAAATCAGACGCTGGCGATGGTTGCTGGAACCGATCATACCTTGGGGCTGCGGACTAAAAAATTGTCTGAATTGTCAGACGGACACCTCCACCGCTCCTTCTGCGATTGACCGAAGCCTCAGCAACACGTTGTCCAGGACCAGGAGTTTGTAACCTCCCAGTCTCTGGGAAAGCGTTGCACAGACCTTTCTGCAAGGCCTCCCTGAGATGTCTCATCTTCTGCTCCCTCTGCAATGGCAAGATAAGGTCCGCAACCTTACCCCCTTACCGTGGATCAAGGAGAATTGCCAGCCAGTAATGATCCCTCTCCTTGATCCGAAGAATACGAGGATCCTTCTGCAGGCTTTGCAGAATCAGGGAGGCCAAGCTGCGTAGGTTAGCTGAGGCATTTGGTCCGGAGTCCTCTGGGTCACTAAGGACGACATGATCAGCAGCCACCTCCTCCCAGCCACGTACAAGTCCACGGGTTTCTTGGGACTGTAATTCATCCCTAAAAGCCTGCTGCTGCTGATGCTGAGTGCCAGCCTCCACCTCCATGCTGACACAATCCTCCTCCTCTTCCTGTGTGATCGTCGGGACAGCAGGAACACTGTCTGGATAAAGGGGGCCTTGAGAGGCAAGGAAGTCCTCCTCTTCCTGCCTCTGTTCTGCCTCAAGTGCCCTGTCCATTATTCCACGCAGCGTGTGCTTCAACAGGTGGACAAGAGGTACAGTGTCACTGATGCATGCACTGTCACTACTCACCATCCTCATGGCCTCCTCAAATGGTGACAGGACAGTGCTTGCATACCTAATCATGGCCCACTGGCGTGGGAAAAAAAAACGAGCTCCCCTGGCCCTGTCCTGGTGCTGGAGTCGCACAGGTACTCATTGATGGCCCTCTGCTGCATGTGCAGCCGCTGCAGCATGGCCAACGTTGAGTTCCACCTGGTGGATATGTCACAGATAAGGCGGTTCTTGGGCAGGTTCAACTCCTTTTGGAGCTCAGCCAGCCGAGCACTGGCATTATATGATCGTCGGAAATGCACACAGACTTTCCTGGCCTGCCTCAGGACATCCTGTAAGCCCGGGTACCTGCCCATGAACCGCTGCACCACCAAGTTAAGGACGTGAGCCACACAGGGCACATGGGTCAGTTGGCCCTGTCGGAGGGCGGAGAGGAAGTTGGTGCCATTGTCGCAAACCACCATTCCTGGCTTAAGCTGGCGTGGCATCAACCACCTCTCAGACTGCCCCTGCAGAGCTGACAGAACCTCTGCCCCAGTGTGGCTCCTGTCCCCCAAGCACACCAGCGCAAGCATGGCATGGCATCTTTTTGCCTGCCTACTTGCGTAGCCCCTTGAACGCCTATGGAGCACTGCTGATTCTGAGGACAGAGGCCATGGAGGAAGAAGAAGAGGAGGCGGTGGAGGAGAAAGGTGTGTCACAACCAGTAGTAGCATTTTGAAGGCATGGTGGCGTGAAAGCGTGGGGGTGGAACAACCTCCAACACTACTGCACCTTGTCCTGCATCCTTCCCAGCTGCCAGAAGAGTCACCCAATGCCTTGTGAAAGATAGGTAATGTCCCTGTCCATGCCTGCTGGACCATGAGTCAGCGGTAATATGCACCTTACCGCTGACCGCCCTGTCCAGCGAGGCATGGACATTGCCTTCCACATGCCGGTAGAGAGCCGGACTCATCTTCTGTGAGAAAAAGTTGCGTTTGGGAACCTGCCACTGAGGAACCGCACATTGCACAAACTCACGGAAGGGAACCTGAGTCTACCAACTGAAAAGGCAGCAGTTAAAGTGCTAGCAATTTAGCCAAGCTAGCATTCAACCGCTGGGCATGTGGATGGCTGGGAGTGAACTTCTTTTGACGGTCCAGCAGCTGGGGCAGGGAAATTTGCCTGGTACAATCGGACGTTGGTGTACTGCTAGCAGAGTGTCCGCAAGTACCTGGCTGTGACACACCTAATTCTACACCTTCATTCCTGTCAGTGCAGGTTTCAGAGAGGACTGAAGGTATAGTGGGGTTGGAGATCCCAGCTGATGAGGAGCAAGGAGAGGTCCGCTTTGTTTTTTGGTGTGGGTCTTTAAGGTACGCTTGCCAACGAGCTGCATGGCAGGTCAACATATGTCTGGTCAAGCATGTGGTGCCCAAGCGGCTGATGTTTTGGCTACGCGAGATACGCTTGAGACATATGTTGCAATAGCAGCGGTGCGATCTGATGCACTTGTCTCAAAAAAGGCCCACACCAAAAAAGTTTTGGAATAACACGCAGAGGCAGCACCCTGCACAGGCAGAGCTCTGCGGTGTGATTCAGTCGGTGTGCTGCCCTTAAGCTGGCTCCCGGAGGACATCCTGCCTCATTGGAGATGTGCCTCCTCCTCCTCTCTCCTATCAGGCACCCACGGGGAGTCAGTGACCTCATCATCCCCTCCCTCTTCATCACTGCAGCAAACCTGGCAGTATGCTGCAGCTGGTTGAACATGACTGCCAGATTTGCTGTCCTTCTTGAGCATCCCCTCTCTCTGGGCTCATTGTGGGCCGTTCGCGCCACACGAATATGCCGCGAACGGCCCACAAAGTTCTGGCTATGCCGAACATTTTCTGGAATTTACACCGCTTTTAATTTATGACTGCCTATCTCATTTCTTGAGGTGCTAAAATGGCAGGGAAGTACAAAACCCCCCCAAATTACCACATTTTGGAAAGTAGACACCCCAAGCTATTTGCTGAGAGGCATGTTGAGCCCATTAAATATTTTTAATTTTTTTAGTCCCAAGTGATTGAATAAAGACAAAAAAAAAAGAAAAAATTCAAAAAGTTGTCACTAAATGATATATTGCTCACACATGCCATGGTTATATGTGGAATTGCACCCCAAAATAAATTTTGCTGCTTCTCCTGAGTATAAGGATACCACATGTGTGGGACTTTTTGGGAGCCTAGCCGCGTACGGGGCCCCGAAAACCAAGCACCGCCTTCAGGATTTCTAATGCCGCGTACACACGTGCGGACTTTTGCCGGCGGACTTAGTCCAGCGGACAATCCGCCGGACTTTCCAGCTGGCTTCGCCGGACTTTCCGAGCGTGTGGACTTGCCCACACACGTGCGGACTTGCCCACACACGCGTGGACTTCTCCGGCGGACAATCCGCCGGCCAAAGTCCGCGGGACTTTTGAAAATGAACGGACTTGCCCACACACGGAGCAGTCCGTTCATTTAGAACGTAACTTCAGGTTACGTAGCTAGCATAGGCAGTAAATGCCGCCGCGCTAGCTCCATAACCTGGCATGGATTTAAAGGGACTCCCCACGCCGAAAAACGGCGTGGGGGTTCCCCCCAAATCCATGTCAGACCCTTATCCGAGCACGCAGCCTGGCCGGCCAGGAAAGGGGTGGGGACGAATGAGCGCCCCCCCTCCTGAGCCGTACCAGGCCGCGTGCCCTCAACATGGGGGGTGCCCTGGGGAAAGGGGGGCCGTGCGGCCCCCCCCCACCCCAAAGCACCTTGTCCCCATGTTGATGAGGACAAGGGCCTCTTCCCGACAACCTTGGCCGTTGGTTGTCGGGGTCTGCAGGCGGGGGCTTATCGGAATCTGGGAGCCCCCTTTTATAAGGGGGCCCTCAGATCCCGGCCCCCCACCCTATGTGAATGAGTATGGGGTACGATGTACCCCTACCCATTCACCTAAGGTGTAAAATGTAAAGTACAAAAACACACACACTTTTGAAAAAATATTTTATTGCACTGCTCCGGGGGTCTTCTTCCGTCTTGGGGGTCTTCTCGCCGGACTCCTCCGCCATTTACCAAGCTCTTTTACCGAGCGGAGAAGTCCGGCTACCTTCTTCGTCGTCGCCGCCGTCGTCTAGGGGTCTCGATCCGCCTTCGGGGGTCTTCCGGGGTCTTCCGGGGGTCTCTTCTGTTCTTGCGGCGGTCGTCGTCTTCCGCGCCGCCTTCTTCTTCTTGTTCTTCTTCTTGTTCTTCTTCTTGTTCCGATGTTGACCCGTCGCTCTCTCTGCCCGGAATGGCAGAGCCGCGCTGCGCTGGGACTTATATAGGTACATGGGGACAGGGTCACATGCTCATGTCACATGGTGACCCCGCCCCCTTGCAATGTCACAGTCCCGGAGGACTGCGCTCGTTCGTCCCCACCCCTTTCCTGGCCGGCCAGGCTGCGTGCTCGGATAAGGGTCTGAGATGGATTTGGGGGGAACCCCCACGCTGTTTTTCGGCGTGGGGATTCCCTTTAAATCCATGCCAGGTCACGGAGCTAGCGCGGCGGCATTTACTGCCTGCGCTAGCTACGTAACCTGAAGTCACGTGCTAAATGAACGGACTTGCCGATGAGCGGCAAGTCCGTTCATTTTCAAAAGTCCCGCGGACTAGCCTACTAACGGCGGGATTGTCCGCCGGACTGCCAAGTCCAGCGGATAATTTTAAAACCAAACTTAAAACTTTGGTCCGCCGGACTTTGGCGCCAAAAAGTCCGCCGGCGCCCACACACGAGGGGATTGTCCGCTGGACTTGAGTCCAGAGGATAATCCCGCGGGATTGTCCCTTCGTGTGTATGCGGCATAAGGGTGCAAATTTTTGATTTCACTCCTCACTACCTATCACAGTTTCGAAGGCCATAAAATGCCAAAAAAGCACAAAACCCCCCCAACTTACCCCATTTTGGAAAGTAGACACCCCAAGCTATTTGTTGAGAGGCATGGTGAGTATTTTACAGCTCTCATTTGTTTTTGAAAATGAAGTAAAACATTTTTTTTTCTTTTTTCAATTTTCAAAACTTTGTGACAAAAAGCGAGATCTGCAAAATACTCACCATACCTCTCAGCAAATAGCTTGGGGTGTCTACTTTCCAAAATGGGGTCATTTTGGGGGGGGGGGGGGGGGGGGTTATGCCATCTGGGCATGCCATGGCCTCTGAAACTGTTATTGTCAGTGAGGAGTGAAATAAAAAAATTACACCCTTAGAAAGCCTTAAGCCTTAGAAAGGTTTTTGGGGTCCCGTACGCAGCTAGGCTCCCAAAAAGTCCCACACATGTGGTATCCCGTACTCAGGAGAAGCAACAGAGTGTATTTTGGGGTGTATTTCCACATATGCCCATGACATGTTTGAGCAATATATCATTTAGTGACAACTTTTTGTAAAAAAAAAATATATATATATTTTTTTCATTATTCAATCTCTTGGGACAAAAAAATAAAAAATATTTAATGGGCTCAACATTGCTCTCAGCAAATAGCTTGGGGTGTCTACTTTCCAAAATGGGGTCATTTGGGGGGGGGGGGGGGGGGTTTGAACTGTCCTGGCATTATTTTATGCACAACATTTAGAAGCTTATGTCACACATCACCCACTCTTCTAACCACTTGAAGACAAAGCCCTTTCTGACACTTTTTGTTTACATGAAAACATATTTTTTTTTTTTGCAATAAAATTACGTTGAACCCCCAAACACTATATATATATATATATATATATATATATTGTTAAGGCAAAGGCCCTACAGATTAAAATGGTGGGTGTTGCATTTTTTTTTTCCACTCAGTATTTGCGCAGCGATTTTTCAAACGCATTTTTTGTGGAAAAAATACACTTTTTTTATTTTAATGCACTAAAACACACTATATTGCTAAAATTTTTGATGAAATAAAAAATATGATCTTAGGCCGAGTACATGGATACCAAACACGACATGCTTTAAAAGTGCACACAAACACGCAGTGCCAACAAACTACATACATTTTTAAAAGCCTTTAAAAGCCTTTACAGGTTACCACATTAGATTCACGGAGGAGGTCTACTGCTAAAATTACTGCCCTCGATCTGACCTTTGCGGTGATACCTCACATGCATGGTGCAATTGCTGTTTACATATGATGCCAGACCAACGCTTGTGTTCGCCTTTGCGCAAGAGAAGGGGGGGCAGGGGTGTTTTTTTTTTTTTTTTATTTTTTTTTTATTTAGCTTTTTTTACTTTTTTTTAAACTGTTCCTTCCATTTTTTTTTCTTTGTTATCATTTTTATTGTTATCTCAGGGAATGTAAATATCCCCTATGATAGCAATAGGCAGTGACAGGTACTCTTTTTTTGAAAAAAATGGGGTCTATTAGACCCTAGATCTTTCCTCTGCCCTCAAAGCATCTGACCACACCAAGATCGGTGTGATCAAACACTTTCCCAATTTCCAAATGGCGTGGTTAAAAGCAGTCTAGAGGCTAATTACCCGCTAGAATTGCTTTTACATGTAAGCTGATCACTGGCTGAAAAGAATGATACCAAGATGATACCTAAACCTGCAGGCATCATTCTGGTATAACCATTCAAAGTCCAGCAACATACTGGGCATATATTGTAATCTTTTTTTTTCATGCAGCCTCTTGGCTGAACGAAAAAAAGAGATTGATTGGTGGGTATGCCCACCATTAGAATACCTCCCTTCATCCACCCACTTCTAATGATGGGCATACATGCACCATTTATATATGCCGAAGCATGGGGGCATCCTCCCGCAAAAGTTATGCCATGTACACACGGTCTGACTTTTCCACAGGGCAAGCCTCCGTCGGAATTTCGACCGTATGTACGCGGCATTAGGAGCCAATTGCTCCTCCGCCCCTGCTGCCCCCCATGCTTCGGCATATATGCTCTTTTTTTAACTGTGGGGGTGAAATCACCTCCTACAGCGCTGGAGTCACGGCTTTATGTATCGTGGGAGCAAACGCTGTTGCTGTCAAGATAAATAAATCCGCGCTGCAACTGAATGGCACACCTGAAAACAAAAAAATGGTTAACAATAAAACACAGTAAACAAAATTACATACCTGAAAAGCAAGCATGATAAAACATAATAAAACATTGCAGAATAGAATGGAGTAAAAAAAGAGCAACAATAGAGAGAGAATAGAGAGAGAGAGAGAGAGCGAGAGTACAATAAAACGACAACTATTTTTGTTTTTTTTATTTTATATTTTTTTGAGATTCACAGGTAAAAAAGCTCCTGACGCGGGCGTGGCCTGGCCGGGATCCGAGATGGCAGCTTGAGGTGAGAGCTCCCGCACAGTGAGGACTCATTAAGCTGATTTACCGGGATATAACCACTCAAATAACGATGGGCAGATCCAATAGAAGCACCTCAACCCCCAGAGCGGTGACCGACCCGGGATTCCAACCCGGCAAGAATATCCCAGAGCTTTTCCGCTCACAGAGAGCTGGAAAGCACGAGGCGCCACCAGTACTGCAGGCCTCACAGGCCCCACAGGCCTCTTCTCCTCTCTCCCATAGCAGCAGCAGTTCTGCATCGGGGATGGAAAGCAATGGCAGCTTCATTCACCCCCCAAGCCTCCTGGATTTGCAAAATGACCTGCAAAAAGTTGCCCTGGACATAAGATACACCATCACAGCAGCCATATCTGACCTGAAGGCAGACATCCAAAGCATGGCCCACAGACTGACGGATGTGGAACAAGCCTCTCAAGCACAAGCGGTGGCTATCAGGCAAGTCCAAAAAACTTATGATGCCCAACTACCACACATATTCGAGCTCCACCGCCAAGTGGAGGACCTCGATAACAGGGGGCACCGCCATAACGTACGGGTGAGAGGGGTACCGGAGAGTATTGAGGCTCCAGGACTGCTGCAGGCGATCTGTGCTATTTTTAATGATTTACTTGACTGCCCGGTTGACACCCCTATTGAGTTGGAAAGATTTAATCGTGCATTGAGACCCCCACCCCAGGACACTGAACCACCAAGAGACATAGTTTGCTGCATAGTGAATTTTCCCCTGAAGGAGGAAATACTACGCAAAGCCAGACTAAGAGGCCGCATTATGTTTAACGGCGCAGAAATCAAGTTATTCCAGGATCTATCGCAAATAACACTACAAAACCCGAAGATCCTTACGCCCCCTGCTGGATGTTCTCCGCTCTCGCAACATACCTTATAGATGGAAGTTCCCGTTCTCTCTGTCGGCCACCGCTAGAGGGCGCACTGCCATACTCCGAACCCCAGACGACCTTCCAGCCTTCTGTGAGCAACTCGACATCCCGAACATGGACCTTCCGGATTGGTGCTCCTTCTATTTCCCGTCGGAGCCATGGAAGCAAGTCACGGTCAACCCATCACCGAAGTCGCAGAGGCAAAGATCCAGGCGCCGCAGACTGGACCCTTCGTCTCCGGAGAACCGTCCTTCCCGCCGAGACCACTTCTCACGCAGCCCGAACCAAGCCACGCCGAGACGGGACCGTCAGGAGGCGTAAACAGAGGCAGCCGTTGTGATTCTAATGCCTCCCGATTGATCAAGTTCTTACATCCGACCTACCGCTCAGGTAATAATGTTTTGTTTACACCTCATTTGCTCACGCTACCCCGGCTTAATCTTCCTTTGAAACTTGGGACTCCTCGGCTGCAGCCTTCAGATCCTGCACAGCGCCTGCTCCTCCAGCAATTCAGCCCAATTTAGATCGTCTTGGGTAAATATTACAGTTGACTATACTGACACTTTTGCCATATACCATGGAACGTTTAGTGCTCCGTAATATTTTCTCTGCCCCGAATGTTCTCCCCCCCTTTTTGTTGTAGAAGGGGGTCATTGACCTGATGCCCCATATGTTGCTCCCGGAATGAACAGACTCATGCTTTGGAAGAACATCTGCACTGAGGGGGAAGTGGAAATGCAGACATAACCGGCAGCATGACCGATTGTGGTACTTTAGTTAGCCTATACCTCTTGCTTACTTAAGTTTTATATACATGCTGCTGCGATATGGGGGGTGACACTCTACCTCCGGCTGAGTTCGGAATCCGCTAGGCAACACAGGCCTAAATTACTAATATCAGCAGGGTGTTACAAACTGCTTGTTTCAATACCATTTGGCCATAACTGGCAATTAACCCTACCCCTAGACTTTTCGGCCTGAGGAGGGTGTCACCCCTTAACCTGTCGTACTTACCTGTCTCGTTCTAGGCTGTATTTTTACCGCTTTACTGACTATATGCTGAACTCACATATGCTATGTGATTGTTAACACGGACCTGCACGGTAGCAAATATTTACCATACCTGATTCCCTGCAACCCACCCATTTCAGAGACTACCCCGTCTGTCCTGCCACGAACAGGCTCCACTCATTGACCACCAGATGGTCCTTAAGGGTACCCCCTATGACAGACAACTATGTCACTGGAAGAGATGCCGGTTCCAATAAAACATGAGCCATATGCACCCCCCCTTTCTCTCTTTATCATTCCCTACCCCCCCTGCATCCTCCTGGTCGTCGAGGGATATACTCAATTATTTACTAGTATGACTTTATCAGGGATGACCTTGGTTCAGCATGCAGTAAACTGCTGAGCTCCTTATATTTGAGCCCATCTCAACAACAACTTTAATGCACAGATGGCTTCTGACAGCTCTACTAGCCCCTACAGAGGGGAGTAGGGTATAAAGAGATCTGGAGAACCCTCAAACTCATTACCCAACTCCTCTAAATGACTTCCATGCAGGAGCTAGGAGCATGAGGAAGCAGTCATATGTTCGAGGAGCTTTATAGTTCTGTAGATAAACGGAGATTTTACATTGAGGTTTTGTTTTTGTCCTGAGCAATTTTGTTAAATACACTTGCAGAGTTTATATACTATGTTTTATTTACCGTTTTAAAGGTACCCGCTAGACCTTACGCCACACCTGCCATACAGGGAAGCTTTCCCTATGCCCCGGTTTAAGTTAATACCCAAGGTGGATACGACCACGATACCCACCTTCAGATATCTCACTTATGACCTTATGACCTTATGACCCCCTAGAGTCCTCACTGGTGCACTGGCATCTGGACCCTCTCAGTACTCAGTTCCCCACACAGCAGTCCATAAGGACGTTAGCTGACTAGCCAGTTGTATCATATACGGTGGATTAGATTTCCTAGTCCCACCTCTGGTATCCCTTCTTACACACTATTTGTGTAATCCACATACCCCCCTCCCCTTTTTTTTCTTCTTTTTTCTCTCTTTTTTCTCCCTCTTTTTCTTCCTGCTTGTTCTTACCTCTTCTTCCTCCCTCCCCCTAGCCCCTTGTGATCCTTTTCCAACCTTTTACCTCCCCTGATCCCTACCACAACCTCCCGACCCTTGGCCCAGCTTTCCCATTCCTGACGAATCTTCTCTCCCACCTCCCTGGGGGTCGCCTCCCCACCCGGCCGAGAGATTCAACCCCATCACCTACTAGAACGCGGGATAGCCCAGGTTTCACAATGCAAGACCCTCAATCCTTTGAACAGCAACTCTCTTTGAGATGTGTCTCACTGAATGTCAAGGGACTGAATATCCCTGAAAAAAGATCACAAATGCTATCAGAGCTGACCAAGCACAAAGCACACTTTCTTTTTCTTCAGGAGACGCACTTCAAAACGGATGCTATCCCCAAGCTGATGAATCAGATATACAAAACCGCCATACATGCTACGAACCCGACTGCTAAGACTAAAGGAGTGACCATCCTAATTTCCAAACATGCTAATTTTACACTCTCAGATTCACTAGTAGATCCTGAAGGTAGATACCTATTTCTCAAAGGTACCTACAGAGCTAAGCCTATCACACTGGCAAATATATATTGTCCCAATGAACACCAGGTCTCCTTTTTTAGGAAAATAGGTGACCTCTTATCGTTTTTTCAGAGAGGCATGGTCATAATGGGAGGGGACTTCAACGTGCCTCTCAACCCGACCTTGGATTCATCCTCGGGTTCTTCCTCCCTTCCCTTCAGGGCGCTTAGACAGATGCAGAACCTCACATTACATGATTCTTGGCGTACCCTGCACCCTCAAGATAAGGATTATACCTTCTACTCCCCCCGCACCAAAAATACTCCAGGTTAGATTATTTTTTTTTTTTCTCTCCCAAGCTGACCTATCCTTTTTGTCCCAAGCCTCAATAGAACCAATGTTTCTTTCGGACCATCACCCTATTATGATCACCCTTACTTTCCCTGACTCTACCAAAAAGACGAGATCCTGGCACCTTAACGCGTCCCTTTTGAAGGACCCGGAAACAGTGTCCCAGATTCATTCTTCTATTCAGCGATACTTTGCTGAAAACACCACCCAGGAGGTTACTCCTGTTACTCTCTGGGAGGCCCACAAGTGTGTCATTAGGGGGAAACTTATCTCACTAGTTGCGGCGACGAAAAAAAGATGGCAAGAACAGATTAATAACCTGATAGGAAAAATTAAACGCCTAGAGATAGCCCATAAGCAATCAACATCATTAGTGACTCTCCAAGACCTGACCTTTACCCGCTCCCTACTGCTAGACGAACTGGGCAAACACACACGACAAAGGTATGTCCTGAAACAACGGGTATTCTACGAGCAGGGCAATAAAAGCGGGAGACTGTTAGCCCGCACAATACAGAATGCCAAATCATCCTCCACGGTGCATCACATTCGTGACAGTCAGGGTTCGACCTACTCTAAGAATGACAACATAGCCAAGCAATTTGAGTCCTTCTATTCCAATTTGTATAATTTAACGCAGGGAATGCCGACCCCAGAATCAGCTGATTTCCGGAAGGCAAAAATTAGAGAATACGTGAATGAGTTCTCCCCCAGACCAATTACTCCCCAACAGGCAGATTCCATGAGCGGCCCCATCTTGGCGGAGGAACTTGCTGTCGCCATGAAACAAATGAAAACAGGCAAGAGTCCGGGCCCAGATGGGTTGTCACTCATATACTACAAAACCTTCTTGGAAACACTATCCCCAAAAATGCTATCCACATTCAACTCCCTAGCTGATCCATCTTCACAACCAGGTAGGATGCTAGAATCCCATATCGCTGTGATTCCTAAGGAGGGCAAAGACCCTGCACAGATAGCCAATAATAGGCCAATTTCCCTCCTTAATGTGGACATTAAGCTGTAAGCCAAAATATTAGCAAATCGCCTACTGCCTTTCTTACCCTCACTTATAATGCCTGACCAGGTTGGCTTCATCCCTGGTAGAGAAGCCAGAGATAACACAATAAGAACGCTTAATTTACAGCACTGGTTAACCTCCTCAAAGACACAAGGCTTCCTTCTCTCTTTGAATGCGGAGAAGGCATTCGATAGAGTGACCTGGGACTACACGCGTGAAGTGCTTAGGGGGTTGGATTTCCCCCCGCATGTGTGCTTATATAGAAGCTCTGTACAAATCACCCTCTGCGAGGGTCAAGGTCAACGGTCACCTATCGGACGCCTTCTCTATCTCTAATGGGACACGACAGGGATGCCCGCTCTCCCCGCTCATCTTTGTGCTCACGCTTGAACCTCTCCTCAACAGACTAAGATCTAACGATCGTCGTTGGCGTCCCGGCTGGTTCGGATTGACGTCGGACGTGCTCTGACGTCATCCGATCGGGACATAAGAAGCGGCGCCGTGGCTTCCACTCTTCACAGACGCCCTGTGAAAGCGGCGGCCACACACCTGCCAGACAGCCGCACTATTGTTCCTCTGGAGGTATACCATCCTAGTTCACCCTCTCTGCAAGGTAAAGGCACTTCACTCTCTTTATGCCCTTTTAGGCGTTATGGGGTTCTGTATTCTAAGGGGGTAAAAAATGTTTAGCTTGTATTTTTAAACAATACTGCTATATCTAAATTTTCAATTCTTTTGCCCATCATATTTTAAGTTTACTTATATCTAAATGTGGCCTCTGGGAGATATTTCTCTCCCAAATGGTCACACTATCAGGCCTCTTGTTTCTAATTTTGGCATTAGGCAATATGACAATACTAACCTTACATGCATAGCAGATAATCTATAAGCACCTCTATATCCATATATCCCCTCAGTACGAACTTTTCCGTTTGGGTATCAAGTTTTGGGTCTCCAGCAGAGTGAAGCATTCAGCAATCTACTATACCTCTTACAAATACCTACTCCAGTAAGTATTGTGGAGTACATATAGAGAGGCTATTTTTCAGTGAACATATAATACACGATGTTCTAACTATTTAATTATTTGTCCATTATTATTTTTCTGCCTTGCTCCCTTCCATCTCTTCTTTGCATTATTAGTTACCATTTGTGTCCCCATAACCCTGTCCCTGCACAGCAGCGCCGAACCTCGAGGGTCTCACTGGTTGTGAGTACACCCGCTAGAGGTGGTGACGCTGCTCTTTGGTGGCCTACGGTGTTTGTCTTTCTTCCTCCCCCCTCTACTTTTTTAGGGGGGGTCTCGTGTAACCATCTGGGTGGCCCACCGGCGCCAGTGAGGGGAGAGATTCTGGGTCAGGGCTCTGCATCACTAGGTGAGCCTCACTACTATCTATGTCAATGTTTATTTATTTTGATTATTGTATGTTTTTTCTTGTTTTCCTCTCTCTATTTGGGTAAAGGAAAATAATTTTTGATAAGATCTAACGCAGACATAAACGGAATCCAAATAGCGAACCGCAAATTTAAAGTAGCAGCGTTCGCAGACGACATTCTTTTATCCCTAAGAACCCTGCGCATTTCTCTCCCTAACCTATTAGACGACATACAACAATTTGGATCCCTTTCGGGTTTCAAGATTAACCATTCCAAATCGCATGCCCTTAATGTCTCCCTCCCCCCCAGGAAGTCTCCCACTATAAGGATGCTTTTCCATTTACATGGAAAAGCGATTCCATCACTTACTTGGGCACCCAAATCACCACAAACATGTCAGACCTCTACAGGTGCAACTTCCAGTCCACCCTCTCTAAGATTCAGACAGACCTGCAAGAATGGGCCAACTTAAACGTATCTTGGTTTGGGCGCTCGGCCCTCATCAAAATGGTGATACTTCCGCGAGTGTTATATCTTATGCAGACGGTCCCCATTCATTTACCGTCATCCTTCTTCAAATCATACCGACAAGCGTGTTCAGCATTTATATGGAGGAATAACTCCACACATTAAGTACACACGTCTTACACGATCAAAGGCAACAGGGGGCATTGGTCTACCAGACCTCCACAAGTATTACCTTGCGTGCCAACTTACTAGGATAGTGGACTGGAGGGTGCACAAAAGAGAAAAAACCTGGGTCCCTTTGGAGAACGCTTTCTCTCCTATCCCTCTACATTCACTTCCTTGGATCTCAACCAAACACTGGCCACCGACCCTGAAAACTCACCCACTTATACACCCCTCAATAACAGCCCTCAAATCTTTGCTAGGCTCTACTAACTTTACCTCACACCCTGGACCATTAACTCCCCTAAGGAATAATCTAGACTTTCCTCCTGGGGAATCACACTCATTCTTACTGAACGAATGGCCCCATGAGGACCTGCTAGCCCACCACCTGATACACAATGGACAGTTTAGATCTTTCGAGAACCTAGTCTCCCAATCCCAGACCGAGTCATTCCCATTTTGGACTTACAGACAAATACGACACTTCCTCCTCTCTCAAAACCCTGTGACGACATGGAACAGACAACTCACACTGTTTGAATCCCTATGTTCCCAAACATCACCGCAAAGGCACGTTATCTCTTATATTTACACCCTACTTCAAGAATCTTCAGGCAGAAACCAGACAACAGACACAAATTGCTTATTCTGGGAAAAAGATCTAAAAATATCAAAAATCAGATGACAATTGGACAGACATCTACACACACGCACATAAAGGAACAATGAACATGGCACCACAGGAGAATGGATACAAAATTATCACCAAGTGGTATAGAACCCCCGAACGCCTACATAAATTCTCCCCTGACGTTCCGAACACATGCTGGAGATGCAAATCTCATGTGGGCACAATGCTCCACATCTGGTGGGAGTGTGCCCTCCGCCAACCATACTGGAGGGAGGTGCACTCTCTTATAGAACAGGTCACAACCTACACCTTGAGCTTCGAACCGTCTCAGTTCCTCTTACATCACACCACCTTACCCAAACGAACCTACTACAAATCATTGGCTATGTTTATGGTCAACGCTGCCAGACTCTGTATTCCAGTACACTGGAGATCTACAACACCTCCATCAATTAGAGAATGGTTACAAAGAATTTCCAGAATAGAAGAAATGGAGGAGCTGATTCATATTTCTCAAGAGAGAGTGCACAAATTCACGAACACCTGGGCCTGTTGGATCCATTTCAAATCCTCTGAGAAATATAAATCTTACTTTCCCAACACACAGACTAGCACTTGAAAAGCATGCCTGACTGCTTCACATTCAATGTATTGACCTCAGCTTGTGGCTACAGTTATCTTTATTCAGTTGTAGTGTTCATATTTTCAATAAACTTCTTTTTTAAAATTAAAAAAAAAAAAAAAAAAAAAAGAAAAAGAAAAGCATGCCTGATCTTTAGACGACCCCCCCATCCTCTTACAGAGGATCCTGCTGGGTTGAGAGGCGACCCCCCCAATACACCGTTCCCCTTCCCCTTCTTCCCCCAATCTGACCTCATTCCTATCTTCCACTCTTTTTCCCTTCATATTCTGCTCTCCTTTCCCCTATAACCATAACCTACTCGTTTAATAATAATAAGGGATTCACTGATGAGCAGAAGACCAAGGGAAATCACTAATGCAAAACCATAGCTGGACCTGGTATATTGGTCCCATTGGTATTATATATGTTAGGCACACTCCCTGTTCTTCATTAAGTCCACTATTTTGTATATATATATAGTATTGTCCCTATGTCAACAGCCTTACTACAATGTAACTGTATTTCATTGCTTGATCCTGGATCCCGTGATACTTTGTACATTGTTCAATTGTTTTTCAATTCATGTTTTTTCAATAAAATCTTTGTGGAAAAAAAAAAAAAGCTCCTGACTGTTAGTGACTGAATCAAAACGCTACCACAAAAAAAATGTTAGCGATCGCAGGGATCAGGCCTGACTCTGCGAACGCTGCAGTTATGTGTGCTTAGTGTTTTGTAAGTGACAGTGATCGATCGATACTGCACTTGGATGGACTGGGCTGGGCTGGGCTGGGTGGAAGGGAAAAACGCAGGTGCTAGCAGGTATCTGGGCTGATCCCGCTAACAATGCGTTTTTTGGAACCCTAAACTGCTGGGACGCTAGTATAGATCTGATCAGATCAGATATTGATCTGTTCAGATACTGTACCACTAAGGGAGGTGTATGCTTTGCGCGTAGGTGTTTGCGGTACTGGTACTAACCTGGGGCGACGCAGACCTTATTTGACCCTAAAACCTAATTGATATCACCCGCCGGGCGATCAGGGGGTTAAACAGTTATTGGGTAATAAATGGCGGGTGCCCTGACAGTATAAAAAACAAACTAACTAACCAGCGTCACCCGTAACAGTTATACGGTGATCACTGGTGAAAGGGTTAACTAGGGGCAAACAGGGGGTTAAACCCTTTATTAGGTAATATATGGGGGTACCTGACGCTATATAAAAACCTGACGGGGAACCTAAATAACTAAATAACTAACTGGCTAACCAGCGTCACCAGTGACACTTATACGGTGATCACTGGTGAAAGAGTTAACTCTAGGGGCAATCAGAGGGTTAAAACCTTTATTTAGGTTGTAATATGGGGGTACCTGACCTATAAACCTATTTATGAACCTATATAAACCTGGCGGTTAACCTAAAAAAAAAAACTGGCTACCTAGCGGCACCAGTGACACTAATGCAGTGATCAGAAAAACGATTGCTTAGTGACACTGGCAAAAGGGGGTGAAAGGGTTACCTGGGGGGCAATCAAGGGGTTAAACCTTTATTGGGGGGGTAGGGGGCTACCTTAGACCTAAAGGGGCCTAAAACTAACTGCCCTGACAGTTATTACAGTCACACTGACACTAAATGCAGTGATCAGTAAATAAATCATCACTGCATTCAGTGACACTGTGACTGGGGGGGCAGGGGGTGATATGGGGGTGACAGGGGGGTGGAATGTGTACCTATGTGTCCTGGTGTCAGTGTACTGTTGGTGCACTAACCTGGATGTCTTCTCAGCTCGGCGTCCCGGTCAGATAGACCGACACGCCAAGCGTGACATCACTTCCTCTGCCTGTATTTACAATACACAGGCAGGGGAAGCTTTTCATTCGCCAGGAGCGATCGCAAGGGGATGGCCAGAAACCACTGGCCATCCCCTCATCTCGGATCGCTCCTGAAGCGATGCCGACCGTCCCCGCCGGCAGGGGGGGTCCTATCGGACCCCCCACCCGCCGGAAGAATGTCGCGTACAGGTACGGGATTTTGCTTGTACGTGCCATTCTGCTGACGTATATCTACATGGGGCGGTCGGCAAGTGGTTAATATCACCCTGTCACTACATTTAAAAAAAAATAATACCCCTTAAAACACAATATGCACTTCCTACATGATCTTCAGTAAATATACTGTAAATGCCCAAATGTCCAATATTTCCAGGTACCGTAAAAAAAAAAAAAATAGTAGTAAATAAGAGCTACGCTACTACTCCATGCTGCTATAATAAACATATAATATAGAGTGCAAGTAAATACCATGATGTGACCTAATATCCTGTGTGGAACAGTAGCTAAAGTAAGATAATATGGAAGTAAATAAAGAGACTCTGTTGCCAGACCATTCTTTTTTTTTTTTTCAAAAATGACCCCATAAGATTACATGTAGACTTAAAATATATATATTTAAAAAAAAAAAAAAACTGAAAAGCCTGTCTTGTATAGACACTCAGAAGTGTTGAGACTGTTACTGGGCACCACCATCTTGGATGTCAAGTGACACTCTTCACTTCCCCTGCAGCTATGCACATATAAGGTTATGTAGGGAGGAGAGGGGCAGATAACCATAGCCAGCAAAGACCATAGTTAGACAATACCTGAAAAGAAGAGCACTTTGATGTGAGAGGAGGCAGTACTAGGAATGGATATTTCCTGAAGAAATCAAATTATCTAGTGAGTTCAAAGGATAATTGCAACTGAAAAATACTGTTTATGAAAAAAAGCACTAAATTGCAACTGAACCAAATTAAATCTGTTTATGAAAAAAAGCCACCATGTCTGACCATACTAGCACCGTGTCCTGGAATGTCACCCGCGAGTAAGTAAAATCAGCTTTTGTCCACAATCAGGTCCCTGACTGCCCGAACTCCCAGGTCGTTACCACCTGCGTGGATGACCCGACCCTCCGGTGGACTGTTCAACCACGCCAATCGCTCAACCTCTGATACCACCCTGCTCCACAGCATTCCTTGTCTACCCAGCCACCATATGGTCGCCTCTCTTCTAGAAATTCCCAACTGCCTCCCACCTGGTCCCGCGTCCCCTCTCCGTGCGCCTCAACACACATATGAGTCTCTGAGAGTCCAGACGAGGCGTATGAGCCCTCCTTCTGAAATGACAAACATAGTGTATTGACCTGCACCTTCTGTAACCGGTTCCAGGTACTAAAACAGGCAGATATCCGTATCAACAACTGCATATACACATATATATACACACATATATATATATATAAATTTATTTATTTATTTATTATTTTTTTATTTATTTATTTATTTATTTATTTTTTGCAGCCACCTGAGGCCGAATATAGGTTCGGAATCGCTTAGATTCCCATCTCCCCCTCCGACGCACATCCACCTCATCCAACCCGTACCTGGCGGCGTCAGTGGCCGCCACCCTGCGGAAGGAGTGTGAAGCGTAGGCGTAACTTTTCGATCCCCACATCCACAAACATTTCCTCAGAACCGCCACAAATCAAAACTTTGATAGCTAAGTTCCATCCATATATCACAATAACGGTCCATCCCCCCGGTCTCACCCCAACAAGAAAACTTCCCACCCCTTGAACCGGGCATACCACACATCCCTGCAGGGCATACCAACACCCTTGTAAGCCCCTACCCTTATGGTCCGTTGTAAGATTTCCGCACCCGAACCGACCTTATCCCCCAAACTTAACGTCCTGTACCAACCAACCCCCCGCCACCCTTTTTATGGCCTGCCCAACTCCCCAATTCTAAGAAACCCCCAAAAATTGCCAGCGAAAAACCACCAAAAACAACATTCTTTACACTCTGCTTTACATATCCAACCCACCTGTCCCCTTAATGCCAACAGGTTCGCCACCGCAATTGGACGCCGAGCGCCCCTGCCCCCGTGCCATCCAGCAACCCTTGATTGCCTGCTTAACCCAGAAGTCTTCCGTCAAAATCCTCCTTCCTTTCCAATTTAACCAAAGCGCCAACCCCAGCCAACTTCTTTTCCATGACTGGCACTGACTTACCCGCTTCCATAGTCCTGAAGACAAAATAAAGCAACAACAACCTGACCGTTAGATCCTACAACGTGACCTCTGCCCCAGCCCGTAAATCAGTCCCTTCCATCCATAACTTTTTATAAGCTGCCTCATGTACTGACCGTTGTATCCATCACGTGGCGGTACCAACGCCAAGTCCCAAATCCAGCCCGGGCACAGGACACCCTCCTTCTTCACTTCCGGTGACAGCTACCTGAACTTGTCCCACTGAACGCTCGACCAAACGTAAGCCAGATTGTTGTCCTCTATCGGGCTACGCCCAGCATAGAGAAAGATCCTAAACTGCATGCAGCGCAACGCCCACTGTCCTCCACCGTATGACTGGTGGCGGACCTACTGACATGCTGTAGATACACCTGTACAACCCCCATGATGTCCCAGCTGAACCGCAATTTTAGATTCCGGCAGGACCGCCCCCCCTTTCCAATGCCAGCACCACTTGAAACAGTTCCAAGAGCACCAGGTTTCAGAAGAAAAACCTGCTTCCCTCCACGATTGTGGCCATGGTTCCGCACTCCAATGCCCTGGAAGACCGCCCCATAGCCCTTCAATACCGCGGCGTCCGTCGCCAATTCCCCAATGAAGTTGCTCACTGGTCCCGCCACCCAAACTGACCTGCCATTGTGCTCTACAAGGAAATGATACCCGACCTGTAGGCCCGACCTATGGCCCCTTGTCCTCCTAACGAAATGTGTGGGGCCTTTTCCCCTGCCAACATCCGTCAACCAAAAATCCGCCACATGAGAATGATCCTGCATGCGTAATTCAATTTTCCTAACCATGATTGCAACATGCGCCCATTCACTTTCCTCCAACCATGGATCTCCCGAATCTCCTTTTAGTTAGGTGCCAGAGGCCCCCGACACCTCTCCGTAATGTGCCGCAACGTTGACAGTAGTACCGCCCACTCCTCATAAAAAGGAGGGCCCACACTGCAAAAAATCATCCAAATAATGAATGACAGCATCAATCCCTGTGACATCTCTCACCCCCATTCTATAGACCAACTACGCTGCAACCTAGCGCAAGCGATAGAACCACCCATTGTCCACCGCCCAACTACGAAAAATCGGTCTTGCCCACAGCAACCCGCCCCCCGAAAACTGTGTTTTTACCTGCAGGTTGGTGACAGGTTCTCTTTATTCTAAACCAGGTTAGGACTTGGAGTAATACAGCAATTAAAATGCTCTGTGTATTTTAGGAGGTATTGTCTTAGGCATCAAATGTTGTGTACTGTTCAAGAACCAGTGACGGAAATCAAACTCTTCCTGATGACTTCTGTACTTAGTAAAGATGCCTTTTTCTCTTGCCTCTGCCAAATAAATCCAGGATATATCATTTCTTAATTTGCCACCAAGATATTTTTTTATTCTTACACAACAAGCATTTGCCCATAGGCACAGCAATGCAAAAGCGATATCTGAAAGATATTTTACTTCGTTTTTTTTTGCACCAGACCCAGATGTATCTGCTGTAGTCTTTATGACTTTGTTCTGACCCATCTACACGGCAACAATAGGATCTAAGCTTTGGAATTCGATAGCTCAACACCTCTATAACCATGGTCTCTAAACAGTGGCCAGTGGGCAAGATTGCAGCCATTTGCTTGCCTTTATCTGGCCCTTGGGGTGGTATTCTTCCACTGACATCAACAATGGGGCACTAATTCTCCCACTTATACGGGCACACCCCTGATACCAACAAAGAGGCACTACTCCTACCACTCCTACCAATGATGGGGTACTATTCTTAATCCTACTGACCACAGGCGTTTTATTTATTTTTTCAATCCCACTGACCAGGAAGTAATTCTCATACAAGTACATGGTACAGCAGGCACTGTGTAGCTGGAATATGAAGTGTTGGGGTAACCAGCACTTATAGGTAGGGTTGCAACGATACCACTTTTAAGTACCGATACTTTTTTTTCAAGTACTCACAGATACCGATTACCGATACTTTTTTTATGTCACGTGACAGTGGCACTAATATGTAGCGCTGATAATGCGTAGACTGTGTCAGTAGTTTTTTATTATTATTTTTTTTTGGGGAGGGGGGAGTGGACCGTGCCAGTGTGTTTTTTATTTTATTTTTTTATTATTGTTACAATCTATCAAGCAAGAATTCCCATCAAAGAGAAAAACTACAACTAAAACACTGCTGCAAAGCACTGAGAGGTCATACCATAACCACAAGGAAAATTAACAATGAAAAATGGTGCTGCGCAGTTGGAGTGATAATATACTGTGGATAATACGTGGTAAATGACCTAATATATCTCATGTACAATGGACAGTGACTAATAATAAATCAATATGTGTCACACATATACCATATATAGATGAATGAATGATGAATTAATGTTCAATACTTGCAAACAATTGGTTAACAAGGAAAAAAGTGAAAAAATATATATAAAAATAATGACAAAGTCCTTTAAAAAAAACGATTCATAGTCCTCTGAAGAGTGATTCACAATCTTCCAAAAAAAGTACTAGATAATAAAGTGAAACGCGGTGTTGTACTGTTGGAGTGATAATATACTGTGGATAATATGTGGTAAATTACCTAATATATAAACAATAGACAATGACTAATAAACAATCAATATGTGCCACACGTATACCATATATAAATGAATGAAAAAAATAGTTAATGTTCTAGACTTGTAAACAATTAGTAAACAACGAAAAAAATGAAAAAATAAATAAAATAATGACAAAGTCCTTTGAAAAGTGATTCACAGTCCTCTGAAGAGTGATTCGCAATCTTGCAAAAAAGTACTAGATAATAAAGTGCTCCATGAAGTAAACAAAGAATAAAAGATAAAGTGACTTCCTTTCTTCTGTGCAAACACCATATAAAGTGCAGTGTGCTTTTCTTTACTGGTGAAACCCTTCCGTGCTGTGCACTGTGATGATGGATGGCCTCTTACCTGAAGGCTGTGGGATAACAGCATGTATGTTTTAATCACAGATGGTTCTTGGTAGTGGTTGAAACTCCTATGCTTGTATATTTCCAATATTGGAATGCCAGTCTGATCCTTTTCAGTCTAGTGCCACTTTTTACACATAAATGTGTAACTCCCGCAATACAAGTAAATGTAAGATGGCAAGGGGGAGAATAGAGGGATCCCAGGATAGTGTAGTATGTTTTAAAACAACTTGACTTATTTAATAAATACGGTGGATACAGGTACTCACATTCACAAGATAAATTAGTCATCAATGGTTAACATCTAGTCTCCTCCACGGGGGGCGTGGTATGTGATGGCGGAGTGGGAGTGAGACATCAGCTGGAGTCCTGCTCGGATCAATCTTTGCATATCAAACGCCTATCAAAAGCCTAATACCTAACGGTAGAAATGTAGCACTAATGCCTGACACCTGATGCTTGGTTTTCGGCAAGCTGGCAGATGCTTCCTGTGACTCCGTTTGATAGAGATCATAGAGACCTGGGATCAAGATTGCTGCTATTCACAGATCTGATCTGTGGTGGTTACCTGGCCCTCCGTCCTGTCCCGTTCTACTATTCCATTGTGTCTGCAGTGCTTCGTTTTGTTGTATCCAGCTCAAGCATAGCGCTGTGCTGTCATCTGGGTAGTGTTTCGGTAGGAGGTGCCAAGAGGCTCTAGAGGACCCTGACGAGCAGCAAGAAGAGCCACTAGCGTGGGCCCTATTACCTGTAGTACACTGCTTACCAGCTTCTACCCCCAGCGAATGCCAGAGTGTCCTGGGCTCTGAGGCGCCACGAAATCCGAAACCGCCGAGCTCCCAAGTGCTGGTCTGACGTCAATGCCTGCGTGCTCGCCTGTGTGCGAAGATATCCGAGGAGACCTGAAAACACTCAATGCTACCTGAAGCTCTATGCTTACGGCTCTACCTAGAAACCCCACTGCCGACACCACTGCCGCTATACAAACTACTGCTGTTGAAGGGACAGCTACCCGTCAATCTTTGGTGACCCATTCAGGTGAGCGGGCAGGGTGGGCTATGCAGGACTTACAAAGTGAGAGTATATTGGGCAGTCAAGACATTCACATCCTGGATACTATGGACAGTGGGGGTAAAAGTAACACCAATAATACCATCAATATCAACAGTACCAGTATTACCGATAATACCAATAATACTAAAAATAATACTAATAGCATCCACAGTGCTGATAGCTGTAATAATACTATGCAGAGCACAATAAAAAACGCAGAGATGCAGCAATCATGTGTGGGACTGCCAGGACAAACAGGGGTTAGAAAACTCTTTCGGCCTATCTGGGTTAGTTGCGCCAACTGAATTAATGGCTCCACCAGGCAATTTTAAATCAAAGTCCTTTTTATCTACATTATCTACTAAATCAGATATGGACCGTATGAGTGTCACTTTACAATAGGTGCTTAAAGAAGAGTTCAAGAGTAGCTGTATAGCCTCACAACCAGGGTAGATATTGTTGAACAAAATCGGGTTACAGCAGAAGAGCTTCCGTGGAGGCCAAGTTAATCGCACAATCACAGTTTCTTCACAACATGCAACTCCAACGAGATAATTTAGAAAATTGGAGTAGGAGAAATAATTTAAAACTTCGGGGGATCCCAGAAGCCATAACATTAAAAGAGCTACGCCCTAATGTAATAGCTATACTGAACAAGATCCTGGGAAGAGATCCATTAGCTGACATTGAATTGGATAGTTGGATAGTCCACCGGATACAGGGTATGACACCCCTTGATGGACGGAAGACCTAGGGACACCCTCTGTAGGGTTCATTTTTATACTGTTAAAGAGGAGATTATGCGCAAGGCGTGGGCGATGGGTACTGTCGAATTTAAAGCGGATCCACACACACAAATTATTTTTTTTTTCCTAACAGTTTAAAACTTCTATCTTTCTAATGTCACACTCACTTTTATGGGTCCTTTCCGGTCTCCATGTACGTTTTTCTATCAAATTGTAACTTATAATAATAATGTACAGTAGTTTTCATCTTGCTTGTGGGCATTTGAAGCCCACAAGCAATCACTTCCTTGTTCCAGTAATGTGTATGTACCAGCATGCTTTGCTGGTTCACACGCATGCTCAGTGGCAACTGCGCCGAGCGGCGTAAACATCTCTGTTGCCACCACAACGGGTGGCGGCTTAGGAAGTTCCCCTCCCCATTGTGATGTGAAGCTCTCTCAGAACGGGGAGAGCAAGAAATCCCGCAAGATTTTGCGGCGGCTCTCCGCACTGACTCCTTTGATGAATGACATGAGATCCCAGGAGACAGTGCGGCGGGGACAGGAAATGTACCCGCAAAATCCCCACCCACAGCCGCAGACAGATAACAAAGGGAATATACACAAGGCCACCGATCTAAAGGTACGCACAACAACAACAACAACAAAAATGTCCATTGAGCACTGTAGGCTACATTTGGAAACAAGTGAGCTTAACTAGAAAAATTGTGTTCAGATCCTCTTTAATGGAGTAACAATACAGATTCTACCGGATCTGTCAAGATATAGCTTACAGATGCGTCGTAATATGAAGCCTCTTCTAGACAAACTACGTGAAGAAGAAGCCACATACAGATGGGGGTTTCCATTTTCTTTGTATATTTCGAAAGGTCAACAGTCGTTTGCATTATGTGCTCCGGCCCAACTACCTGAAATGTTTTCCAAATTGGATATTCCACCTATTTCGCTTTCGGATTGGACTGTGACAGAATGAACGTCTGTAAACTTAACATATAGGTTATCATAGTATATATAAACCATCTTTATTATTTAGAAAAACTGGGAGGGCTTCCCAGGTATGTTATAGTATAGGTACAGATATAGGTATAGTGTAGCTCAGTATAGTATAGCACAGTACAGGTAGAGGTGTTAAGAGGAGATTGGGTTATTGTTTGGTGCTACTGGGAGTGGAATTGGATATAGCAATTAGTAATCAGTAATTAGTAACTAGCTATAGTAATCACTAGAGTTTTTTTTTCCTTCTTTCCTTGGGGTTCTGGCTAGGTTAGGCCAGAATTATGTTGATACCGTTTTCTTTGAATAAAGAGAATGGAGTTTCCTTTTTTTTTTTTTTTTTGTGGTGGGGGATGAGATCTGTGCGGCCTTTAATGGTTGTTGTGGTCTTTCCCTCTGCCCCCCATCCTATCCCCCTTCCCCTGTTTGATGCCCCCCCTCCCCTGCATTTTATCCCATGCTAAAAGAGTTGACCATTTTGTAAATTCTCATCCACCCTTTTTTTTTTTCTTAACGTATAGATAGCCCCCTGTAAGGGGAAAGAGGGGGGAATCAAAGGGGATATATCCTAAATAATATTAAAATGGTTAATGCCTAGGTAAATACTGTTAAATAATATCAAAAATGCTCCGGATGATAATACTGAGGGATCTGGCTATGTGGGCAGGGAGGGGTGTGGGGGGGAGGGGAGATTTTTTTTTATTTTTTTAATGAGGGGCTATGAGTAAGAAAGTACAGATGATATGCGCCTATAGATTAAAAAGACTCAATATGATTGTGTTCTATAAAATACTGTATTTATCGGCATATAACACGCACTTTTCCCCCCTAAAAACAGAGGGTAAATCCTGCCTGCGTGTTATACGCCGATATATTTTTTTTTTACCAATGGGGGGGGGGGCGGGTATAGGGCGGTCCGCCTCATTAGGAGGGTGTCGGGCCGGCCACCCTGCCCCTCCTGGCCCTGGTTCAAAAAATAACACTGCCAGCCCTCTCCCACACACCGTATCCCCCCACGTCACCCCGGATGCCGGTACCTATAAACAGAAGCCGCTTGTGTATGTGTGTGTATGTACGCATGTGTCTGTGTGTGTGTGTATGTGTATATATATATATATATATATATATATATAATATATATATATATATATATTGTGGTAATGTGGTACCCCACCAGTGCATGTACCCAGAATTCCCAACCAGATGGGTAGAGGGGCTCATGGGTAGTTGCTTGTTTGAGAGGAAACTAGCTTTTCAGTTTCCTCATTATTTAGTAAAGTCCGCTTTGGGACCTGCAGCCTGGGGATTTCTTAGAGATCCGGGTGGGATGAAATCCCCAGTCCTGGGTCCGGAATTTGAGACTCACCAGCACACTGATTGTTCAGGTGTGTGTTGGCCTCATAGTAGAGTCAGGACCATGGTTCTGGACTCCACCCCAGAGAGACAGGAGGTCTCTAGGAGTCCAGAGAGTGCAGGTGTGCACTAATCAAAGCCAGAGACCCAAGTCTGAGGACCAGTACAGCAAGAGGATGTAAGCTGGGTGCACCAAGGTGTTTGCTGGAAAAGTCTGTAGGAGACAGACAAGGGCCTGTAGGGTAAGGCTAGAGCAGATGATATGCGCCTATAGATTAAAAAGACTCAATATGATTGTGTTCTTATAAAATACTGTATTTATCGGCGTATAACACGCACTTTTCCCCCCTAAAAACAGAGGGTAAATCCTGCCTGCGTGTTACACGCCGATATATTTTTTTTTTTACCAATTATAGGGCGGCCCGCCTCATTGGGAGGGTGTCGGGCCAGCCACCCTGCCCCTCCTGGCCCTGGTTCAGAAAATAACACTGCCAGCCCCCTCCCACACACCATATCCCCCCACGTCACCCCCGATGCCGGTACCTATAAACAGAAGCCGCTTGTTCTGGCTGCACTCCTCCTCCCGCTCCACCTCCTCCCGGATTGTAGATTTTGATTTGAGGAGGCGGCTTCTGTGTGCCTCAATTGAGATCTCTCATGTAACCGGTCATGTAACTCTCCTCTGCTTATTAAAAGGAAGAGGTAGTGGCGCGCAAGAATAAACTAAGTATTAAAAGACAAAAGATAGCAGATCATAGACATAAATAGACAATTAAAACTCCGGGTACATAATATGGCATATAAAAAAACAAGCAAAGTGCATAGCGTGATGTGATAAAACCAAATCATATGATAAAAGCAATCCTGGTTAAAAAATGCATCATAAAAGTCGCATGATGTGACTGAATAAATAACAGTGCATCCAAATGTGTGTATAAAAAAAGTGTGATATATAAAAGGACGTGATGGAAATCCTTAAACGCATATGGTGTGCATCCAAGGATGTGAAAGAAGAAGTGATCCAAACGGATAAAAGCAGTATATCATATAAGTGATATAAAATAATATATAGTGCAAAAGAGCAGAAGAGACTATAAGATCTCATGTAAATTAATATCCAGATTAGTAGCAAATCCGTGCCAGCTAAATCATAATGGCAAACTAGAGTGAAAGAAATGGTAAATAGCGATTAATAAATCGCAGAAAGTAAAAGTCCAAATGGAAAGTCCATATATGGTATAAATGCAGGGTGACTTTGATATCTTCTATCCAGCAGGGGGCGAGCTATCAGTGCTGAGGTATCCAGTGGTGATCAGGGATAATCTATAAATCCTGTGCAGTGATCCGTGTGATTCTCTCGTGAAATCCTAAAAGGGATATGGGTGGCCCCTTACCTTACAGCTGTAAGGTTACAGCAGTGTAATCTAGGTCTTTGTGGTCGTCAGAGACCGTCCTCCCTGGGGTGTCTTTCCGTTTTTTTTCCAATGTCTTTCCCAGGTAGTTCCCTTCAGCTATCCTCCTTATCCAGGCAGGGGCAGGTCAGGGGGGTTTGGGGGGGTTTTCACCTCAATGTGCACATGTAATAAGATAGCCTCATAGTGTAGTATGTAAATAGTAAACAGGTATTTATTGCAATCAAAACAGTATAACAGATAAAGATGGGTACTCACATTCAAGCAGTGAGTGCAAATACAGGGTAAAAACGAGCCTCGAGCTCGGTGGCGTCACTTCCGGTAGGTCACGTGTCCCGACGCGTGTTCGTCACTTGCCACGTGACTTCATCAGGGGTACCTAGTGTCCCTACCGTGGTCTTTAAATAGGCTGTGTAAATGCCAATTAGCGGCCATTTTGCCGTAGCGCCGATCACCGGAAGTGGTCACAGATACGTCGCCGGAAGTGGAACGGCGGCCATTTTATTGGTTGTTGGGCCGCACAGTGGTAAACATGATGTGGTGTCAGCAGAGTATGTAACGCAAACCCGGAAGTGGTGGTGGTTAACTCTGACTGATACACAGCACCCATTGTGTTGCAGCAAACGAAGTTTTTGATTTTATGGTTAATGCCAGTGCTGTTTGATACAAAATCTTTTCTTTTTTCTACTGGTCGTTTGGTTGTTGTGCACGCATAGCAGCGTTTGCACGGGTAGAAACCCTCTCCTGTAAAAAAAGTGAATCCTTTGCTCGGGGGATCTGGAATATTTTTAACCACCTTGTCTCTGATTGTTGGGGCTCTTCTGTATACAAATTTCGGATGATTTGGAAGAATTTCTTTTAGGCGTGTGTCAGCTTGTAGAATGTTCCAGTTGCGTCTTATGATTTTTTCTATTTGCTTATGTTGTGCACTGTAGTCTAAAATGATGGGCACGGTGTCTTGCCAGATCTTTTCTTTGGGTTTATCCATAATGAGATCATTCCTATTCATTGTTTCTATTTCAGCTATATTTCTGTCTAGCATTTTGTTGCAGTAACCTTTTTCGATGAATCTCATTTTCATATTATTCGCTTGACTCAAGAAGAGGTCATTTTCTGTGCAATTGCGTCTAAGGCGCATGAGTTGGCCCTTTGGGATATTATATATCCAGTTTTTATGATGACACGTGTCGACCGGTAAGTAACTGTTCCGGTCTACATCTTTGAAATGTGTTTTTGACACTAATTTTCCATTTTGCTGCCCTATTTCCAAATCCAGAAATGTGATCTGTTTATCACTGATGTCCCATGATAGTATTATGTTCCTGTCATTTTTGTTTAAATTTTCTAGGAAGTTGGTTAATTTTCTCAGATCACCTTTCCACAAAATAAACACGTCATCAATATAGCGACGATATATCTGGAGCTCCTCTGGTCTATTTGTGAAAACTGTTTCATTTTCCCATTTTGCCATAAAAAGGCCTGCTACGCTGGGGGCAAACTTAGCCCCCATTGCTACTCCTGTACGCTGATGGTAATAGTTGCTGTTGAACTAGAAGTAGCTATTTTTAAGACAGAAATCCAAGCTCTTCACTAGATACTTTCTTTGTATACATGGGAGTTTTGTGTGTTTCCTGAGTCCCCATTTGATGGCTTCACATGCCTGGTGGTGTAAGATTATTGTATATAGTGACGAAACGTCCGCTGTTGCTAACAGCCATGGTCCTCCATCTAATGGTGTAGCATTTCATATTTGCAGAATTTGTTTCGTATCGCGTAAGTATGCTGTTGTGTTCTGTACTGCGGGTTGGAGAAAGAAGTCAATGTATTCACCCATCCTGGATGTCAGTGAGTCAATTCCATTGACTATGGGTCTTGGAGGAGGGTTGGTCTTATCCTTATGGATTTTGGGGAGGATGTAGATAATAGGTGTCCTGCATGCCTCTGGTATCAGATACCTTGCTTCCTTTTTATTTAGGATATTTTTCTTGAGTCCCAGGTGTACGATTTGGTTCAGAGCTTTTCTGCATTTGAAAACTGGGTTTCCTTAGAGACGTGTGTATGTTTCCTCATCCTGTAGGAGGGAGTTTACGCTTGTGTTATATTGTTCCTTGGTAAGGATAACAATGCCCCCTCCCTTGTCTGCCGGGCGTATGACCAGGTCTTTCCTTTTGGTGAGTTTACGGATCCCACATTTAATGTGCTTTGGGTCTAGATGTTTCTTGATTTTCAGGTCCTTCAGTTCTTCTAGTACGATTTTTTTGAATACTTCGATATGTCTATTATCTTTTGCCACAGGGTTGAATGTAGATTTGTTTCTCAGCGTGCTATGGAGTATTTCTTCTTCTTGTTGTGCTGGAATTGGTCTGCATGGATTATTTAGCATATATTTCTTGATGTTTAATTTCCGGCGACGTATCTGTGACCACTTCCGGTGATCGGCGCTACGGCAAAATGGCCGCTAATTGGCATTTACACAGCCTATTTAAAGACCACGGTAGGGACACTAGGTACCCCTGATGAAGTCACGTGGCAAGTGACGAACACGCGTCGGGACACGTGACCTACCGGAAGTGACGCCACCGAGCTCGAGGCTCGTTTTTACCCTGTATTTGCACTCACTGCTTGAATGTGAGTACCCATCTTTATCTGTTATACTGTTTTGATTGCAATAAATACCTGTTTACTATTTACATACTACACTATGAGGCTATCTTATTACATGTGCACATTGAGGTGAAAACCCCCCCAAACCCCCCTGACCTGCCCCTGCCTGGATAAGGAGGATAGCTGAAGGGAACTACCTGGGAAAGACATTGGAAAAAAAACGGAAAGACACCCCAGGGAGGACGGTCTCTGACGACCACAAAGACCTAGATTACACTGCTGTAACCTTACAGCTGTAAGGTAAGGGGCCACCCATATCCCTTTTAGGATTTCACGAGAGAATCACACGGATCACTGCACAGGATTTATAGATTATCCCTGATCACCACTGGATACCTCAGCACTGATAGCTCGCCCCCTGCTGGATAGAAGATATCAAAGTCACCCTGCAATTATACCATATATGGACTTTCCATTTGGACTTTTACTTTCTGCGATTTATTAATCGCTATTCACCATTTCTTTCACTCTAGTTTGCCATTATGATTTAGCTGGCACGGATTTGCTACTAATCTGGATATTAATTTACATGAGATCTTATAGTCTCTTCTGCTCTTTTGCACTATATATTATTTTATATCTTATATGATATACTGCTTTTATCCGTTTGGATCACTTCTTCTTTCACATCCTTGGATGCACACCATATGCGTTTAAGGATTTCCATCACGTCCTTTTATATATCACACTTTTTTTATACACACATTTGGATGCACTGTTATTTATTCAGTCACATCATGCGACTTTTATGATGCATTTTTTAACCAGGATTGCTTTTATCATATGATTTGGTTTTATCACATCACGCTATGCACTTTGCTTGTTTTTTTATATGCCATATTATGTACCCGGAGTTTTAATTGGCATGTGACCCTCAATGAAACATCGGAGTTAGTTTCGGTATGCTGGCGCAGGATTATTTTTATCCCATTTTTCTCCTCTGCTTATTGATGGTCACATGACTGTTCTCCTTCCGCTCCGCCTCCTTATTTGTTTATAGCTTTTGATTGGAGGAGAGCGGGCATGTGACCCTCAATGAAACATCGGAGGAGAATCACATGACTGAGTCCATGAGAGAGCGGCTTTAATTGAGGTACACAGAAGCCCCCATCTACAATGACCGGGACACAGGAGGGGCTTCTCAACCCCTAAAGGTATGCTGGCAGCGCTGTCCCAGGAGGCTTGTACTGTGCAGGGATGCTGTGCAGGGGGTCTGTGTTGTACTGTGCAGGGGGTCTGTGTGATGTGCAGGAGGTCTGTGTTCTATGCAGGGGGTCCATGTGATGTGCAGGGGGTTCGTGTGATGTGCAGGGGGTCCGTGTGCTGTGCAGGGGGTCCGTGTGCTGTGCAGGGGGTCCGTGTGCTGTGCAGGGGGTCTTTGTGCTGTGCAGGGGATCCGTGTGCTGTGCAGGGGGTCCGTGTGCTGTGCAGGGGGCTGTGGAAAGTTTTTTTTTCCTGAAACTTTCCTCCTAAAATCAGGGTGCGTGTTATACATCAATAAATACAGTAAGCATCAATAGCCAATGTAAAGGGTCTATGGGAACTGAATCCTCTAGGATTGGATACGAATATGTATATACAGTGGTGTGAAAAAGTGTTTGCCCCCTTCCTCATTTCCTGTTCCTTTGCATGTTTGTCACACTTAAGTGTTTCGGAACATCAAACCAATTTAAACAATAGTCAAGGACAACACAAGTAAACACAAAATGCAATTTGTAAATGAAGGTGTTTATTATTAAAGGTGAAAAAAAATCCAAACCATCATGGCCCTGTGTGAAAAAGTGATTGCCCCCTAAACCTAATAACTGGTTGGGCCACCCTTAGCAGCAACAACTGCAACCAAGCGTTTGCGATAACGTGCAATGAGGCTTTTACAGCGTCCTGGAGGAATTTTGGCCCATTCATCTTTGCAGAATTGTCCTAATTCAGTTACATTAGAGGGTTTTCGAGCATGAACGGCCTTTTTAAGGTCATACCACAATATATATAAAACATTTTTTGGGGGTTTTATCTCTCCCCCTTTCCCCCGCCAATTGGTACGTCCGCTCAGGCAATAGATCCCTGGTTTTATTATGACAAATACACGCCGTCTAACGCTAAACGTCAACGGATTGAACATACTGGATGCATATGATTACATACATAATGCAAACACAAGTTGTATTTATACAAGAGACACATTTAAAAACGGGGAAGATACCGAAATTTAAAGATGAACGGTATACACAGGTATTCCACAAAACAAACCCCGACTCCAATATGAGGGGGGTGAGTATCCTGCTTTCTGGGACGGTCCCGTGGTCCTTTGTTGAACAGATGATCGATCCGGAGGGACGGTATTTTTTCTTAAGGGTGACCTAGCTGGCCATCAAGTTACTCTAGTCTCTATCTACCTACCGAATCAAGCTCAGCTGAGCTGTTTGGATGTTATTCTCAATACTCTACAAAGTTTTAAGGAGGGTGGAGTGATACTGGATGGAGAGCTTAATGTGGCTCTTGAACCACTACTAGAAGTGTCTAAATCTGCTTCATATCTTTCATATCAATATCTCAGATGGGTAAAAAAAGCTCTCCAAACCGTGCGCTTGGTAGACATCTGGAGAGTCCAACATCCACTGAGCGTGACTATACTTTTTATTCAAAGCCACATGATGGCTATTCCTGTATCGACTATATATTGGTATCCCAATCTTTACTACCTGAGGTAGTGAACTTGTTAATCGGAATACAAATGATGTCTGACCATGCTCCAGGGTCTATAGATCTTCAGCTGGTTAAGAAGGTTACTAGACCATGGTCATGGAAACTTAATGAATCATAGATGCAGGAAGGCCAAATGCGAAATTACCTTTCTAGGGAATTGACCATAATCTTTAAAGAAAATGATACGGATGAAATTTCCCCATTTACATTATGTGAAACGCATAAATGCGTTATGCAGGGCATACTTATTAAAAAGGTCACTGAAGTACGGAAAAATAGCGAAGCAGCGTTTCAAGCCCAGTCAAACCTAGTGGCAGACTTGGAAACTAAGCACAAAAAATTATTGTTACAGCCTGTAGCAGTAGATCTCAGGTTAGAGAGAGAAAAATTATATTCTTTGATGAGATATTGAAGGCTAGGAATACGTATTATGAACAAGAGAATAAATCAGGTAAACTGTTAGCATACTCACTTAGGGAAATCTCTCGGAGGAACTATGTCCCACATATCGATTCCGATAGTGGGAATCGTAGTTTTAAATCTAATGAAATTGCAGAGATCTTTTGAGAATACTATCTGTCACTTTACAATCTGCAGACTAATACTTTGTGTGACCAGACATTAATGAAGCAACAAACAATTAGAGATTATCTCTCCTCCTCAGGATTACCGTCAATTCCTGAGGATGCGTCGGAATTACTAAAATGCCAATTTCAATCGACGAATATATGAGGGCAATTAATATGCTTAAGCCTCATAAAGCCCCTGTCCCCAACGGCTATACGGTAGTATATTAAAAGGCATTTGCCTCTATTTTAGGCCCTAGATTTATAAAAGCATTTAACTCTTTGTTAGAATATCGGCCAATACCGAGAGATACTCTTAGGGCACACATCACAGTTATTCCTAAGGAGGGTAAGGATCATGCTCAATGTAAGAATTATAGACCTATTTCTTTGTTAAATGTTGATTTGAAAATGTTTACATGGATTTTAGCCACTAGGCTACAACCTCTCCTTCAGAATGTCATCCACTCTGATCAGGTAGGCTTTATGCCTACCAAAGAGGCAAAGGATAACACTACTAAAGCCTTAGATATTATCCACTGGGCTCATTCTCGCAAAATACCAATGTGGTTATTATCCTCTGATGCTGAAAAAGCCTTTGACAGAGTGGACTGGATATTTCTAAAGGAGACGTTAAACTATGGAATGGTGTTTAGTAAATGGATAGAGGCCATATACTCTGATCCATCTGCGGCGGTAAGAATCAATGAGGTGACCTCCTCATATTTTAATATGGACAATGGTACTAGACAGGGTTGTCCACATTGATTTTTATATTAACCCTTGGACCATTTTTACGACACGTCCAACAAAGTATGGATATTCAAGGCTGTTTGATCAACAAGTCGGAGCATAAAGTTGCGGCCTTTGCTGATGATATACTATTCTTTATTACATCGCCAGAAACCACGTTACTAAATTTATTAAATGAGTTTGATCGTTACAGTAAAGTGTCAAATTTTAAAATTAACGTTCAAAAATCAGAAATACTAAATATTACGTTGTCAAATAAACAAGTACAGGCTCCTCAATCATCTTGCTTTTTTCCTTGGGCATCTTCATTTTTTTACATATCTAGGAGTCAAATTGACTTCCTCAATAGATACATTTTTTCATGCAAATTTTCCACCATTATTACGGGAACTCTCTGCAGATTTGGAAAAATGGATTAAAGGTCCCTTAAAGAGATATCCTAAGACATATGTTGACAGCGGCTCGAATCATTATAGCTCGAAACTGGAGGAAGACAGCGCCCCCCTTAATAGGGGTGTGGGTGTGCGAGATGAGCGAAATGCAGTCAGTGGAGATGATGATAGGGACGGAAGTGGGACAGAGGGATTAAATTCAGGGAACATGGCGAAAATGAGAGGAGTTTAGAGCCTCAGCAAATGTATCAAATTATATCTATAGTAATATGGCGGAGCCATTTTGATGGGAGAGGGGAGGAAGAGGAGAGGGGAGGGGGAAAAGGAAAGGAAGGGGGAAGGTAGGGGAAGGGAGCAAGTAATATGTGGTTGAATGGTGTGTTAATGTGGTATAATATAATTATTGACAGAACTTCTTGAGATATAAATTGGACAATGTATGTATTGTTTGTAAAATGATATATCCAAATTATCACATTACGTGTAATTGTGTAAATTGAAAAAGAAATGGTGTAAAATAAAGAGAAATAGAGAGAAATAATAAGTACAAAAAGGAGGCCACCAACATATACCAGCATACTCCGGGACAGTGACATCATAGGAGGGCGGGGTCACCATGTGACATGAGTCGGTGGCCCCGCCCCTTGTCCCTATATAACTGGCAGCGCAGCACGTCTGAGCCATTGGAAGAGGAGACAGCGACGAGTCAACATCGGATGAAGAAAGAGGAAGCAGAAGGCGGCGACAGCGATGGCGGCAAGAAGAGTGGGACAAGACCCCCGAAGGCGGAACAAGACCCCCAGACCCCCCATGTTGAGGGCACGCGGCATGGTACGGCTCAGGAGGGGGGGAACTCACTCGTCCCCACCCCTTTCCTGACTGGCCGGGCTGCGTGCTCAGATAAGGGTCTGATATGGATTTGGGGGGACCCCCACGCCATTTTTTCGGCGTAGGGATTCCCCTTTAAATCTAAACAAGGTGGCGGGGCTAGCGAGGTGTCAATGTCACCGATCGAGGCAGTGGCATTGACTTCCTTCGCTAGTCCCGTCTACCTGGAGTCACGTTCAAAATGAACGGACTTTACGACGTGTGTCAGCAAGTCTGTTCATTTCAAAAGTCCCGCGGATTAGCACACAGACGGCGGGATTGTCCGCCGGACTGCCGAGTCCGGTGGACAATTTTAAGTCAAAACTTCAATCTAAGTCCGCCAGACTTTTGGGAAGAAAAAGTCCGCCGGAGCACCACACACGGTCGGATTGTCCGGCGGACTCTAGTCCGGCGGACAATCCTGCCGGAAAGTCTGATCGCGTATACGCGGCTTAAATGATTTGTTCTATTTTTTTTTATATTGAATACTGTAGTCCAAAATAATTGATACCTTATCGACAACCGATTCCGGTTTCTTCTCATCTTTGATCAAAACATTTTGGTTCATTTCTGCCACTTCTGATATTTTTTCCCTTGATGTATTTGTCATCATAGCCTTTTTCAATGAATTTCCATCTCATGTTTTCCGCTTGGTCCATAAATGTATCCTTGTGGGTGCAGTTTGCTTCAATTGACCCTTTGGGATATTATATAACTAATTCTTGTGATGGCAGCTTCCTAACGGTACATAGCTGTTTCTATCTACGCTTTTGAAGTGTTTTTACAGTGAGGGCATGATAATCCTGTGTAATTTTTAGATCCAAAAACACAATTGTTTTCTCACTGATAGCCCAAGTAAATTGGATGTTTCTATCATTTTTATTTAAATTCTCTATAAATAGGACTATCTTGTTCTGTCCTCCCTTCCACAAGATAAAAATATCATCAATATATAATTTAAAGATGATCAAATCACTTGGTGTATCTGTGAAAACTGTTTGTTCTTCCCACTGTGCCATAAATAGTCCCGGGAGGCGGGACTGCGATCAAAGCCGAACAGTCGGCTTGGTATTTTTCGGCGTCGCTTCTGTCTTTTTCGGCGGCGCTCACGCGGTCTGTCTCGGCGGCTGAAAATTTAAACGTGGGCAGGGCTGCAAATGACGCTGGCAAGCTGCAAATGACGCTGGCAAGCTGCAAATGACGCTGGGCAAGCTGCAAATGACGCTGGGCAAGCTGCAAATGACGCTTAAATGTAAGTTGTTTTTTTTTTTTCCCTAAACTTCCCTCCTAAAACTTTTTTTCCTTTTAAAATGCCCTCCTAAACTTGGGGTGCGTGTTATACGCCGATAAATACGGTAACTGTTTTTAAGGCATAAATCTAAGCTTTTGACCAGATATTTCCTTTGGACACATGGTAATGTAGTGTGTTTTCTTAACCCCCATTTTACAGCTTCACATGCTTGATGGTGACCGATTATGGTATACAACGAAGAGACATCGGCTGTGGCCATAATCTAAGGTCCTTCCATTTTTGGGATGTCTTCTATGATCTGTAGCATGTATTTGGTATCTCTCAGGTATGCACGTGTTTTTTGTACAGCTGATTGTAAGAAATTGTCAATGTACTGGCCCATTCTAGTCGTGAGAGAATCGATCCCATTGACTATCGGTCTTGGGGGTGGGTTTATTTTATCTTTATGTATCTTTGATACACAATATAGGATTGGTACGCAACATTATTCTGGTGTTAAAAATGTTACTTCCTTTTTATTGAGAATATCCCGTTTAAGGCCCAAATGTACTATTTGTTCCAAAGTGTTCCTACATTTAAACATTGGGTTGCTTGACAGTTGACTATATGTGCACTCATCCTGTAATAGTGAGCCCATGCTCTTGTTGTATTGTGTTTTAATGAGAACCACAATACCCCTTGTACCCTCCCTTGTCGGCTGGTCGAATGACCATATCTTTCCTTTTGGTCAATTTACGGATGCCACTTTTTATATGTTTGGGTTCTTCCTTTTTATGTACCTTAAGGTCCTTCAAATCTTGTAGGACCAATTTTTTGAATACATCAATGTTATCCTTTGATGGGGGATTGAATATGGATTTATTTCCTAACGTACTATGTACAATCTCCTAATTTTTTATTAACCTATTTGATTTGTATGGATTGCTAGCAAGGTATCTTTTTGATGTTCAGTTTCCTGATGTATTTTTAAAAAACCTATATAGGTTTGCAATTTGTCTATGTTCTTTATGGGTACATATTTCAACCCTTTATGAAGGACTATTATTTCTTAATGTGTCAATTGTTGTCTACTGAGATTGAAAATCCCCTCCCCTTTTAGTCTATTGTTCTTTTGTTGTCTCTTTCCTGATCTCTGCCCTCTCTTCTTTCTGGACTTCTTCTTGTGTTTCTTATCTCTTGTTACAACTTAACCTTTCAAGTGTTTATTTATTACAATTCTTTATTTTTTTATCAGCCCTGTGGAGATTCCCCAGTCCCGTTCTCAGCAGCCTTAGGACACAGAGAGGACACAGATCAGGAAAGAGACAACAAAAGAACAATAGAGTAAAAGGGGAGGGGATTTTCAATCTCAGTAGCCAACAATTGACACATTAAGAAATAGTAGTCCTTCATAAAGGGTTAAAATATGCTCTCCAAAATTGGGTAATGATAGGGCATTCCCACCATATGTGGAAGATGTGACTGTCCATAGAACATTTTCTCCAGCAGCACTCCCTGGATTGGGTTGGGAATATGTGAGCTAATTTTACAGGGATATAATACCAATGGTGGAAGATTTTCATTAATGTTTCCCAGTGGGTGATGTTTCTGGAGAATGTGGATGAGGGATGAAAAGTTTGATACCATAAGGAGGGGGATATTTGAATTCCCAGGGTAGATTCCCAGTGGGTCATAGCCATTGTTTTTTCCTCCATCTTTGGTCTTGAGAGTAGGTCATAAATGAAAGATATACTCCGGGGCTTGTTGGGGGTCGAGTTGAAAAAGGTGATTATGTCTCTGGTTAGAGGGACAGGGGAGCTTGCTGAAGATGATAGGATGTGGCTAATTCTCAGGTAAATAAAGAAGTATTTATTGGGGATGTTATACAGTTCTGAGATGTATTAAAAGGTTCAGAGCAGATGTTTATCGTATAGATCCCTTACTGTTTCAATACCTGCAGAAATCCATTTTTGTAAAGGGGAGGTCTGTTAGAGTTGGGTTAGAGTGTGGTTATGAATTCCCTTGGAGACTTGATGTATAGCTTTCCACGATGATATGGTTGTGTTAATGGTTGAAAGAAAGGAGTGTGGCGGATGTAGGCCCATCCAAGTTGCTGCCAATGTTGATGAGTGATGTTGAGCAAGTTTAAATTGGTGCCAAGGTTGAGTTGGAGGCCAGATAGACCATAGGGCTATTCAGCCTGCCTGAGGATGCTCTGACCATGAGGAGTTTTTTTTTTTTAAATGTTCTGAAGTTTTTGACATAAAATTGTGAAGTTGGTACGGAGGAGCATAGCAGAAGCAGAAGTCAAATGAATGCCCAAATACATCATGTCTGAGTTGGGGCCCAGGAGAAGGGGGAGGCCTGATTTAAGACATGGGGAGAGGGATATCCCCAACATAGCCATCTTTGAGTGATTTCATTTGTACATAGATAGTTGACTAAAGTGGTCTAATAGATCGCATAAGGGGGGTAAGGACTTCAATGGGTCGGTGAGCCAGATGATTATGTCATCGGCATAGAAAACAATTTTATGGGAGTCTTGAGCAACAGTTAGGCCAATAATATGGGGGTGAGAACGTATAACTTGGGCTAAATGTTTGATTATGAGTGCAAATATTAAGGGTGATAGGGGGCACCCTGACGAGTTCCATTTGTAATCAGGAAGGGAGTGGAGAGCATACCTGAAGTAAGGACTCTAGCGATGGGGTCAGAATATAGGCTAAAGATGGCGTGAAGGAAGGGGCCATGTATGCCAAATTTTTGAAGTACCAATTTTAGATATTGCCAGTGAATAAAGTTGAGCGGACACCTGGATGTTCGGGTTCGGCGGGTTCGGCCGAAATTCGGAAAAAAGTTTGAGTTCGGTACCGAACTTGACCCCGAACCTGAACCCCATTGAAGTCAATGGGGACCCGAACTTTTGAGGACTAAAATGGCTCTAAAAAAGTAATGGAAAGGGCTAGAGGGCTGCAAATGGCAACAAAATGTTGTTAAGGGCATGGCAAGTGCTCCGAAAACAAATGTGGATAGGGAAATAACTTAAAATAAAATAAAAAAAAAATTAAAATAAAAATAATATGCTGGAGGCCCCCTTTTCAGCAGAAGAGGTACAGGAAGTCATTAAGAACCTCAGAAACTCAATGGCACGATGCCACACATATGGTGGGAATGCCCCAGAAATCTATGTAGATCGCTGACTTATTAGAATTGATTTCTGAATCTGGACTCCTATATAGTTCTCTCTCCCTCAAAGCAGACACAGGAACCTTGCCCTACACTCCCTATCTATGTAGATTGCTGACTAATTGGAAGATATTTCATGAATCTGGACTGACTCCTAGCATGTAATTCTCTCCCTCACAGCAGCCAGGTACCTTTCCCTACACTGTGTAAAGCAGAGTGACGTGCTGTGTGCCTCTAGCTTATATAGAGGCTGGGTCACATGCTTCACTGGCCAATCACAGCCATGCTATTAGTAGGCATGGCTGTGATGGCTTCTAAGGGCACACCAGTTAAACGAAAGTTGATTGGCTGCCCTGCAGCTTTTAAAAATTTGCCATTACATCACCGAACACCGGACCTGAACCCGAACATACAGTCAATTATTCGGGTTTGGGTCCAGGACCCGAACACCCAAAAGTCCGGTACGGACCTGAACTTTGCAGTTCGGGTTCGCTCAACCCTACCAGTGAACTCTGTCAAACGCCTACTCTGCATCTAGGGATATCAGCAGAGAAGGAGTTTAGTGATGCTCAGCCCAGGGGATAAGGTCTAAGAACCTGCGAGTTCCATCTGAGGCTTGACGATTAGGGATGAAGCCTACTTGATCAGGGTGTATGAGTGTAGGCATATAAGTTGCAAGGCAGGTAGCTAATAATTTAGTGCACAGTTTTAGATCTGTGTTTAGGAGGGATACGGTGCGATAGCTGGCAGGGTCATGAGAAGGTTTACCTGGTTTGTGAATGGTTACTTTTACGGCTTCCAGCGATTCGGACAGGATCTCTCCAGTAGTTAGAAAATTGTTAAAGGTATTACATAGATGAGGTGTGATTTGGGCAGCGTAGGTTTTATGGTATTCATTAACAAAACCGTCCGATCCTGGGGCTTTATGGGACGTGAGACCATTGATGGATTCAGTGATCTCAGGGATTCTAGTTGCTATGGGGAGACGGAAAGTGGTTGGAGGGGGATAGGAAGGACCTCATTTGTTGGAGGGTAGGCTGAGGCTCGGAGGGAGAGAATGCAAGGTTATAGAGTTTGGAATAGAAGGAGCTGAAACAATGTCCTTCGGGTTGGTTACCTTATGTCGCTTTTCATTAAGGAGGAATGGGATTTTGGCTTGGGTGGCTCTGCATTTATATTGTTGGGCTAGGAATCTCCCTCCCCTGTTTCCCTGAGAATACCAGGTAAGGCGAAGTCGCCTGAGATAGAAATTGTGTCCTCTTTGCAGGTAAGAACAGAGGTCAATTCTTCATTTGCTAAGCTCTATGGCAATGGATTGGGAGGTGTTAAGTTTGTTTAAATATTCAAGTGCTTTAATGTGTTCTAAAAAGGAATCAATGGTAAGGGTATGTTTTTTTCTTTTCCTGGGCGCCCAATTTCAAAAATACTCCTTGTATGACGGACTTGTGGGCATTCCATAGGGTTACTGGCAGGGGCGTAACTATAGGGGGTGCAGCAGTCGCGAGCGCAACCAGGCCCTGTGCTGCAAGGGGCCTATGTGGCCCCCGGTGGCAGCATAGGTGGTTAGGCACCGGGCGCATGGGTGGCTGGAGGTGGGGGGTGACTAGCAGAGCTCCATGCTCGACTACCGCACTGGCTGCTCTTTAGTTGTGCAATCCCCACACAACCTGTGTCCTCTGCCGCTCCTCCGGGTCCCCCTCTCCTGCTCCATGCAGTGCTGCTCAGTCCGGTGTCTGTCCTCCCCAGCCAGAGTCCCACCCCCTGAGTCCGGCTCACACCGCACTGCATGCTTCTCCCGGCAAACAAACTTTAAGCACACAGATGCAGTGCAGCCCTACGAGAGCCGGCTCCCCAAAGGACACCGCAGGCTTGTCTGCCAGCACCCCCCTCCTCCCCGTCATACACAGATGTTGACAGGTCTTTCTGGGAGATATGTCCCCTAAGGACAAGGACCCCATCTCCTCTGGGGACAGGGCCCACTTCTCCCCAGAGGACAGGCACCCCATTTCCCTGTAACCTCTAAAATCTCTATTTCTGATTTATTAATCACAAAATATGATATGGGTTAAATGAGAGTTCTATCGACCAGGAGGAAAGGCTTTGAATATAATAACATTTATTACAGGTAGTTAAAAGTCAAGCTAATACACAAATCCCTAGCACATCAAGGCAGAAAATGCTAGGTTGAAATAAAATATATATATATATATATATATATATATATGAAGGAATATAGATTATATTCCTTCAGACCGTGATCTACAAGCATGTTTAGTTACAAGTAGCAGGGCATACCTTCCCCTGCTACATGCCATCCTACCTGCTGGCTGGTTCCCCCGGAAAGACAAATATGCCTCCCCTTTCCTCAGAGTAACCAAAAACCAGCCTGATTCCTCATTGGCTGGCTTAGAGTCTAAGCCAGCCCCCTTCCAGGCGAAACTCCCACCAGTGATGTAAAATATACCTGAATGGTCTCACTTCGTTACCTATCCCGGCATGGGGTCGTTTATAGTGAATAGGTGACAACCAATGTTAATTGGCTCCCCATTGTCCTTCAAGTCTCGGTGCCGCAATGTCTGCAGTTCACAAAAGCTGGGAGGAGGGCCTTTGCCCACCTTTCAGCTGCAAGCAAAAAGAGATATATTCCTAATATTTCACAGATATTAATGGAAATTTCACATAACCGCATCAGGCAACATCCCTTAGGGACAGGGACTCCTACTTACGTGGGGACAGGGACACCATCTCCCCTAAGGACAAGGATCCAATCTCTCCTGGGGACAGGGCCCACTTTTCCCCAGAGGACAGGGACCCAATTTCCCTTTCTCTTCTTCTTCTTTGTCTCAAAGGTGTAACATCATAGGTCTGTTTAGACCTCTGATATCTCACCAAAGTCCCCCAACGGGACTCCTAAAAAATTGTAAAAAATAATAAAAAAACAGCTGATACCAGTGGTGGAACTACAGGGCTCACAAAAGTCGTACCTGTGACCGAGCCCTGGAGGTCCACCACCGGACTCAGAGGGAAGGGCCTCGGCTGGGGTTCAGGGGGGCCCTTCATGGTTTCTTGCACCGGGGCCCTGAAGGTTCTAGTTAAACCACTGGTTACTGGGCTTGTGACAGATTTCGCATTGGAAGTAAAGAAGGCCTCAATCTCTGAACAGAGCTGTTTCTGAGTAGAGAGGTATTGAGTCACCACATATTATGGTGGGGGGTAGTAGGGGAGGTAGTGATGGTGATGGATACTGGAGCATGGTCGGACCATGTGATAGTACCTATGGTGGAGGTTGTGATTTTTTTTGTAGGAGGACTTTGGAGGTCCGAAACAGGTAGGAATAGTCCTTCTCAGTACCATGTTGACACATCCAGGGGTCTTAGAGATCTTCAAGGGAGATGAGGGAGGAAAGAGCTGTGGATTTTTTGCACTTGAGATTAGAAGAATAAAGTCTGGGATCTATGATTTAATTACATTCGCCACATATCACAATTTGGTCTCTGGGTTAGTGCTGTCGTTTTTGTTGTAGGGATTTAAAGAAAGGTCTCTGGTGAGTATTGGGGGTATATATGTTATTACATGTGCAGGGCCGGATTTCCCACAAGGCCACCGAGGCCAGGCCTCGGGGCGGCAGTGGTGACAGGGGCGGCCCGTGCTACTCGCCCTGATGATGGCTTTGCAGAGTGCGAGGCTGTATTTTCGATCTAGCCAGCAGTGAGGGGGCAGGGCCGAGAGCTCCGCTGACTCCACCCCATGTAGCCTGTATGCTCAGAAAAGAGCGGCTGTAGTTAGAGCAGTGATCGGAGTGGGCGCATCAGTGGAGCTCCCGGCCAGAAGCTCCACTGACGCGCCCACTCTGATCTGATCACTGCTCTAACTACAGCTGCTCTGTTCCGAGTGGAGCTCCTGGCCCTGCCCCCTCTCTGCTAGCTAACGCGCGAATACAAAGTCCTGTGTCCTCTGTGCACTCTCTCTGCAAAGCTGTCATTGGGGCCCGTTGGAGCACCTGTCCCTGGATTATCCATTATATGCCTGTATTCACTCTGCTTTTGTGAGTAGCCTCTTATAATCTTGTGCAGTATGTCCGCAGTCTCTTATAATATTGTGCAGTATGTCCACAGTCTGGTAATCTCATGCAGTATGTCCGCAGTCTCTTGTAATCTCGTGCAGTATGTCCGCAGTCTGGTAATCTCGTGCAGTATGTCCGCAGTCTGGTAATCTCGTGCAGTATGTCCGCAGTCTGGGAATCTCGTGCAGTATGTCTGCAGTCTGGTAATCTCGTGCAGTATGTCCGCAGTCTGGTAATCTCGTGCAGTATGTCCGCAGTCTGGTAATCTCGTGCAGTATGTCCGCAGTCTGGTAATCTCGTGCAGTATGTCCGCAGTCTGGTAATCTCGTGCAGTATGTCCGCAGTCTGGTAATCTCGTGCAGTATGTCCGCAGTCTGGTAATCTCGTGCAGTATGTCCGCAGTCTGGTAATCTCGTGCAGTATGTCCGCAGTCTGGTAATCTCGTGCAGTATGTCCGCAGTCTGGTAATCTCGTGCAGTATGTCCGCAGTCTGGTAATCTCGTGCAGTATGTCCGCAGTTTCTTGGTAATCTCGTGCAGTATGTCCGCAGTTTCTTGGTAATCTCGTGCAGTATGTCCGCAGTTTCTTGGTAATCTCGTGCAGTATGTCCGCAGTTTCTTGGTAATCTCGTGCAGTATGTCCGCAGTTTCTTGGTAATCTCGTGCAGTATGTCCGCAGTTTCTTGGTAATCTCGTGCAGTATGTCCGCAGTTTCTTGGTAATCTCGTGCAGTATGTCCGCAGTTTCTTGGTAATCTCGTGCAGTATGTCCGCAGTTTCTTGGTAATCTCCTGCCGTATGTCTGCACTCTCTGACCCTCTCCTGTAGTATGTGTATTAATGTGCCGCTTTACTTGCTCAATTATTTGGGATTGCTCCACTGCTCAGTGAGTGGTAATGATGTGCATTAACCAATAGCAACCAGACTGACCAGTTTAGCTTTACTTGCCATTGAGTCAAAACTTTTTAAATTCTTTGTCCTACGAAGATATTATCAATGATTTTGCCAAAAGAAAAGTTAGAACTAAAAAAAATTCAGGGAGTTTCTTACTGCTATAATCTTTAAAAGGCATTTTCTGCATTACAGACTATTTTCAGTCTGTACAATTAAAGCCAGTTATTTTCAGTGTTCTCGTGTGTGGAGTTATGTTTTTAAACAATCTATTGTAGCAGTCATCGATAAAGGATGAGGATGGTGGTGTGTGTGTGTGTGTAGCGGAATTGAAGGACCCGGCCTTGGGGCGGCAAAGGGAGTACATCTGGGCCTGCACATGTGAGAGGATTGATGTTGAAGGAGGCAGACAAAATCACATATCTGCCAGAGGGGTCCTGTTCAACCTGGGTGAGAGAGAAAGAAATTGAGGAGCGAACTGCTATCATGACCCCCCTGGCTTTTTGTCACTCGCATTGGCTCCAGGCGCCCCTGCAGAGGGGTCCTGTTCAACCTGGGTGAGAGAGAAAGAAATTGAGGAGCGAACTGCTATCATGACCCCTCTGGCTTTTTGTCACTCGCATTGGCTCCAGGCACACCCTGCGGGCGCACGTCTCGCCTCGTGGCCAAAAGGCAAATCGACGTAAGGTAACGTCATTTTGTCCAGCCGTGCCATTCTGCCGCAGTAAACGGTGGCGGCTGGTCGGCAAGCAGTTAAAATAACAAACATGGCATACTTACCTGCTCTGTTGCAGTGGTTTTGCACAGAAAAGCCCCAATCCTCCTCTTCTCAGGTCCCCCAATGGTGCTCATGGCCCCTCCCCCTGCTCAGTGGATAAATTTCAGATGATTCCTGCTGAATTGACCAAAATTAAAACCATATGTGGCCTTGCAAGTACAACCCAGCTCAAAAAAGAGGAAGACAATACTCCATTCAAACCTGGGCGTTTTGGGATCATGGCAGAATCACTGCGTTTCTGCCAATGATCCTAAAATGTGCTATAAAGGCAAACACAGGTTCAGGTCCCATTATTTTCAATGGCACCTAAAATGCGGTGCGTTTTGCTGCAATTGTTGTACGATTTATCACGCAGCAATCATGGCAAATTGCATCACTGGAAGCTTGTAAACCATGTCATGTGCAATTCCCACCATGTAATGTGTTGTGCTGTGCCCACCATGTAATATGCTTTGCCCACCATGTAATGTGCTGTGCAGTGCCCACCATATCATGTTCAACTCCCACCATATAATGTGTTGTGCTGTGACGTGCCCACCATGTAATGTGCTGTGCCCACCATGTGTGGTGCCGTGCCACCCAAGTAATGCATTGTGCCCATCGTTTAATGTGGTGTTCCCACCATGTGCTATGCTGTGCCCACCATGTAAATGTGATGTGCTGTACAGTGCCCACTATGCAATGTGCTGCGCCGACCATTTAATGAAGTGTTCAGTGCTCACCATGTCATGTGTTGTGCCCACCATATAATGTGCTGTGCAGTGCCCACCATGTAATGTGCTGTGCAGTACCCACCATGTCATGTGCTGTGCCCACAATGTAATGTGCTGTGCCCACCATGTAATGTACTGTGATGTGCCCACCATGTGATGTGTTGTGCCCACCATGTGCTGTTCTGAGCCTACCATGTAATGTGCTGTGCAGTGCCCACCATGCAATGTGCAGTACCCACCATGTAATGTACTGTGCTTACATTGATCACACCTGATGTACTGGTGGCCTATCTCATTTCTTGTGACCCTAACAAGCTAAGAAAGTACAAATACCCCCCAAATGACCCCCTTTTTTAAAAGTAGACATTCCAAAGTATTTAGTAAGATGCATGGGGAGGTTTTTGATGTTTTAATTTTTTCCCACAGTTCTTTGCAAAATTAAGATTTTTTTTCCACAAAATTGTCATTGTAATAGGTTATTTCTCTCACATGGCATGTGTATACCACAAATGAAACCCCAAAATACATTCTGCTACTCCTCCTGAGTATTACGATACCACATGTGTGGGACTTTTTCACAGCCTGGCCACATAGAGAGGCCCAACATGCAGGGAGCACAATCAGGTGTTCTAGGAGCATAAATTACACATCTAACTTCTTGACTACCTATTTCACTTTTGAAGGCCCTGGAGCACCAGGACAATGACACGTGACACTGATGTGGCACTGACACGTGGCAATGATGACACGTGGCACTGATGACACGTGGCACTAATACGTGGCACTGATGACATGTGGCACTAATGTGTGACACTGATGACAGATGGCACTAATACGTGGCACTGATGACAGATGGCACTAATATGTGGCACTGATGACAGATGGCACTGATACGTGGCATTGATGACACGTGACACTGACAACAGATGGCACGTGACACTGACAGGTGGCACTGATGACAGATGGCACTGATACACGACACTGATGACATGTGACACTGATAGGTGGCACTGACACGTGGCACTAATACGTAGCACTGATGACACGTGGCACTAATGCGTGACACTGATGACAGATGGCACTAATGCGTGACACTGATGACAGATGGCACTAATACGTGGCACTGATGACAGATGGCACTGATGTGGCACTGATGACAGATGGTACTAATAGGTGGCACTGATGACACGTGACACTGATGACAGATGGCACTAATAGGTGGCACTGATGACAAATGGCACTAATACGTGGCACTGACAGATGACACTAATAGGTGGCACTGATGACACGTGACACTGATGACAGATGGCACTTATACGTGGCACTGGTGACAGATGGCGCTGGGGACAGGTGGCACTGACATCTGCTGTAGGCAATTTTAGGCCGCGCTGCAGCCATCTTTCGGCTATAGCGAGGACGTCTAGTGGTTAATATCACCCTGTCACTACATTTAAAAACAAATAATACCCCTTAAAACACAATATGCACTTTCTACGTGATCTTCAGTAAATATACTGTACATGCCCAAATGTCCAATATTTCCAGGTAAAAAATAATAGTAGTAAATAAGAGCTACGCTACTACTCCATGCTGCTATAATAAATGGAAGTAAATAAAGAGACTATGTTGCCAGACCATTCTTTTTTTATTTTAAATGACCCCATAAGATTACATGTACACTTAAAATATATACTTTTTTTTTTTTTAAAACTGAAAAGCCTGTCTTGTATTGACACTCAGAAGTGTTGAGACTGTTACTGGGCACCACCATCTTGGATGTCAAGTGACACTCTTCACTTCCCCTGCAGCTATGCACATATAAGGTTATGTAGGGAGGAGAGGGGCAGATAACCATAGCCAGCAAAGACCATAGTTAGACAATACCTGAAAAGAAGAGCACTTTGATGTGAGAGGAGGCAGTACTAGGAATGGATATTTCCTGAAGAAATCAAATTATCTAGTGAGTTCAAAGGATCAATGCAACTGAAAAATACTGTTTATGAAAAAAAAGCACTTAAAATACTAGACCTGTCTGTGTTTTTACCTGCAGGTTGGTGACAGGTTCTCTTTATTCTAAACCAGGTTAGGACTTGGAGTAATACAGCAATTAAAATGTTCTGTGTATTTTAGGAGGTATTGTCTTAGGCATCAAATGTTGTGTACTGTTCAAGAACCAGTGACGGAAATCAAACTCTTCCTGATGACTTCTGTACTTAGTAAAGATGCCTCTTTCACAACAAGCATTTTTTGCACCAGACCCAGATGTGTGTATCTGGCTCTGATACTAACCAGTGCCTACCCAGCCACTGACTAGTATCTCTCCCCAGCCTGTCCCCACACACCCTTTCACCTGCTGACCTGTAAATGGGGGAATCACTCCTGCAGTGTTATTGTGTTCTGCCTGTGAATAGAATGATTAGTGTTACTAACTATAGCTGGCAGCACTGATTGTTTTGGGGAAAACCTGACAGGCTGGTTGTACTCAAGTCAGTTAAAAGGTTGACTTGTGGAAAACCTGCTAGCCCATAAATAGATTGACTATAGCTGGTCTCTGCTTAATTGGTGTAATTTCAATCCATGTATGGCCCGCTTAACCACTACGCAGTCCCTAAACATCCTTCCACAAACCTTTTTACATTTTTCCTTCCCAGATTACTTCATCCTCCTCTCCTATACATCCCACTGTCATACTCTCCACACTTCTCTCCTGTACATACTGCTCACTGTCATACCCTCCACACTTCTCTCCTATACATAGCACCCGCTGTCATATCCTGCACACTCCTCTCCTATACATAGTGCCCACTGTCATACCCCAACACTTCTCTCCTATACATAGTGCCCACTGTCATACCCTCCACACTCCTCTCCTGTACATACTACTCACTGTCATACCCTCCATACTCCTCTCCTGTACATAGTGCCCACTATCATACCCTCCACACTCCTCTCCTGTACATAGTGCCCACTATCATACCCTCCACACTCCTCTCCTGTATATATTGCTCACTGTCATACCCTCCACACTCTTCTCTTATACCTAGTGCCCACTGTAATACCCTCTACACTCCTCTGCTGTGCATAGTGCCTTCTGCCATACCCTCCGCACTCCTCTCCTGTACATAGTGCCCACTGTCATACCCTCCACACTCCTCTCCGGTACATACTACCCTCTGTCATACCCCCACACTCCTCTCCTGTACATACTCCCACTGTCATACCCCTCCACACTCCTCTCCTGTACATACTGCCCACTGTCATACCCTCCACACTCCTCTGCTGTGCATACTACCCACTGTCATACCCTTCACACTCCTCTCCTGTACATAGTGCCTTCTGCCATACCCTCCACACTCCTCTCATGTACATACTGCCCACTGTCATACCCTCCACACTCCTCTCCTGTACATACTGCCCACTGTCATACCCTCCACACTCCTCTGCTGTGCATACTGCCCACTGTCATACCCTTCACACTCCTCTCCTGTACATAGTGCCTTCTGCCATACCCTCCACACTCCTCTCATGTACATAGTGCCCACTGTTAGACCCTCCACATTCCTCTCCCTCACCTGCACATACTTCCCACTTTTATACCATCCATACTCCTCCCCTATGCCTCTTACCCACAAAAACAGTTCTTTAAAATTATACTGAATATCCTCAATGCTCTATAATGGGCACACTTTTGTTAGTTCAACTAAAGGAAATCTCAGTCCTCATATTTGTTCTGCCCCATTATTGTACTTATTTAATTTTGTAATTACTATTGTGATGTATAGAGGGACATAGGGGATGTCAGCTACTCTAAATATAGCACTTGTAAAAAAAAGTGTCCCTGAAAATATTTTTGAGAGGCTCCTGTGATATTAAAGCGGTAGTAAACTTTTCTAACATTACTACATTTTAGAGGCCCTGAGGTAGGTTATGCCATAATGTACAAGTATGCACAGCATATTAGCACATTAGGGTACACTTATATTGTCAGACTGAGCCATCCAGTGCTGTGATCAATCCGGTGGGGCGCTTCCATCTTCACCGGGTCTTCCTTCCGGGTTCTGTGCCTTCGGTCACTTGCCTTGGCCGGGCTGCGTTGATGTCATTCCCCACGCATGCTCATGTGCATCCTCTTTCTCTCATCCCCCCTTTCTCTCTCAACCTCCCTCCCTCCCTTACCCCTCACACCTCTTTCATCCCCTTTCTCTCTCTCTCTCATCCTCCCTCTCTCTCTTTAATTTAATTTGTTATAACAAAAAATTGTTTGCATTTTTATTTATAAAAGGCCCGACCAAAATCCTCAGCACCAGGCCCATGATGTTCTGAATCTGGCCCTGTCTATAACCATGTCTCTAAACAGTGGCCAGTGGGCCAGATTGCAGCCATTTGCTTGCCTTTATCTGGCCCTTGGGGTGGTATTCTTCCACTGACACCAACAATGGGGCACTAATTCTCCCACTTATATGGGCACACCCATGATACCAACAAAGAGGTACTACTCCTACCACTCCTACCAATGATAGGGCACTTGGGATGGTATTCTTCCTCTGACACCAACAATGGGGCATTAATTCTCCCACTTATACGGGGACACCCCTGATACCAATAAAGGGGCACTACTCCTACCACTCCTACCAATGATAGGGCACTTAGGATGGTATTCTTCCTCTGACACCAACAATGGGGCATTAATTCTCCCACTTATACGGGCACACCCCTGATACCAACAAAGGGGCACTACTCCTACCACTCCTACCAATGATGGGGCACTATTCTTAATCCTACTGACCACAGGTGTTTTATATATTTTTTTAATCCCACTGACCAGGAAGTAATTCTCATACAAGTACATGGTACAGCAGGCACTGTGTAGCTGGAATATGAAGTGTTGGGGTAACAAACACTAAAGCCCCATACACACGGTCGGACTTTTTCATGGATTTTGTCCGATCGGACAAGGTTGTTGAAAAATCAGACCGTGTGTATGCACCATCGGACAGTGTTCGTCGGTTTGTCCGACGGACAAAGTCTTATCTCCTGCTGGAAAGATTTGCCGTCAACACGGTCCGATCACACCAAATCCGAGCGTGTGTACGCTTGTCCGACGGACAAAGTGCTACGCATGCTCAGAAGAAATTCTGTGACGGAAGCGCTCGGTCAGGTAAAACTACCTTTCCTAATCGACACAGCACATTCGTCACGCTGCAATGTTAAAATGTCTTTAATGCAGCGCATTCTCTTTTTCTTTACAATGCAACAAGAATGACATCTTTTAGCTGCTCCTATTCACCCGCACTTCTCACAAACTTACTTCTTTATTACTTTGCAGCATTTATACACTACATGTTTATTTTGACTGTGAACGGAAAAGAATCTTTGTTATTTTTTTACCATGATTTGTCTTTTTTTTTTTTTTTTTTGGGGAATACATATTGGAATGTTTTTTTTTTTTTTTTTTTTTGAGGGGGGTTGTGTGTCTCAAATTACCAAAAACACATTATTAACATTTGTATTTCTTGGTTAAATTTACTAGGAGGTTGGTTGTTGTTGGTGCCCCTTGTTAATTCTACTTTAGGATTAGTGAAATGTACCTGCCTAGTCAAAGAAAAACTGTCATTGTAGAAAAGTAAAACACAATAGTCAATGATTATTTCAAATCAAAAAAACCTTTATTTAGGTCACACCAACAAACCAAAGAGGAACGCAGCCATGGTGAAACTTGGGGAATTTGCAAAGTCTTGGCCCCCCACGGCAACCATCATTGTTCAAGCGTAGAAAATTGGGGGCCTGAGGAGTACGTATATTAAGGTGAGTGCAATCTGGTCGTGAAGTCCAAAGTATCCGGAACTGCAGCAGATGCCATCTAGGTCCCCAGGCTCTGGTACTACAAGAGGCTCCATCTTCTCTCAGACCAGACTGATTGCAGGTCGTCACTCTCAGGTCTTCCTTCCACGCTTCCTTCCACGCTGTGGCTGTCGTGCTGGTGGGGTGGCAGAAGGAGGAGGAGGAGGAGGAGGAGGCGGAGCATGGTAGCTATGGCAAACATGTGTGACTGGGGTCATCTCCCCAGCCCTACCCTTATTTAGGACATGGAGGATGAGCCCCTCACACATGTTGCGTTGCCTCACCTCCATACCCATCATTTTTGTGACAACCACCGAGCCAAAGGTCTCCTCGTCGGCGGGTGTGGCATGTAGGGAGTCTGAAGCCTCTCTGATCATGCGGAGCGCTGACTGTGCCGCATAACCCCCCCTTCTCGCCCTTTTGTACGGAAGGCGGAGGGGAGGGGTTTGGGTGTCAGTCAGGCTCCGCGGCCTAGCCCCCTCTTGGCTGCCACTACCCAGCTGGTGGCTGCCACTAACCCCTGCCTCCTCCTGACTGCCACCTTCCACAGCCACCTCCTGGCTGAGGTCTTCCTGTGTATGAAAAAGGGACATAGTTTCAGTTATTTGTTCATCAAACACACACAATTCTCATCTAGTGACTGTTGCAAAATGTTTACAAATAGAAAACCATACAATTCTCAGCCCCGCAGTTTAGATTCTGGCCCCAAATGTCTCCAACACTACTGTCAGTTGATATGTCAAACACGTTAGGAACTAAGCAATTGGGGATCCTGAATTAAGTGAACATCATTCATTATTCACAGAAATGGTAACAAAACTACTATACCTGGAACAAGCTGGGCTCCTCCACCTCTTCCATACTGGAAGGCCCAAGTTGCTCCTCGGAAGCCTCAACAGGGGTGGGCTGCGCGCAAGGAAGCGTGGAAGGAGGAGTCGAGGTTGGCTCCATGACATCAGTCTGGTCTTTCAGAAAATGGAGACTTTGATAGTACCAGAGCTTGGGGACATAGACCTCATCTGCTGAAGTTGCAGTTTCCTCAGACTTCACGACCTTCTTCCGCTCCCTGATATACGCACTCCTCAGGCTGCCAATTTTCTTTCTTAGATCATCAACAGTTGCCGTGGGGAACCTTGGCTTGACAAATTCCACAAGTTCCTCCAGGGCTGCGTGCCTCTTTGGTTTGTTGGTGTAATGTGGGTGTTTACCCTGCCATAAAACGGGAAATTCCCTGAATTTGGCAATGAAGAGGGGGAGAAAACTCATGTCGTTGAATCCCTGCATAATCTCTGCAAGACACAACACCACACAAAACCCTCTCAATTATGTCAGGCTAAACTCTCCTAATCTTCTCCATAAAGAAGCCTCAAGTTCAAATCAGTCTAGGCTAGTTATGTACCAACGTCAAATTGTACCTTCGTTTGTAGCGATCGTCTCGTGTGAGTTTTCTCTCCCCTCGTCTCCCAGATCGTGGCTACGACACAGGCGTGTGACGTTTTATATACAGTGCGCATGCGTCAAACTCCGCCCGCCCCTGACGATCTTTCTTGTCTATTCCCCACCCCTTCTCTTTACGGCGCAGTGGGGAGAGCACATGGCGTGGACACAGCAGGTGCGCCCCAAATATCCCACCAACGAGGAGGAGGACGAGGAAAGTCCGGAGGCAGAAACGTCCCGATCCCGGAGCCTGAAATTCAAGGCCTCCAATATGTCATTTGGAGAAATGTTGGAGATGGTGGACATATTAAAGAGGAGCGACTATGATGGGAAGTATGGGCCTTACCTCAACCCCAATGTCCGCAAGGCCAAGATCATGTCTAAAGTTGTGAGGAGGCTGTACAATCAGTTTGGGGTACAACGATCCAAGGAGCAACTGAGGAAACGCTGGTCAGACCTGAAACTGAGGGAGGCCGATCAGTACAGAAAGATCAAGCGAATTCTTCAAAAAAGTAAGTAGTTGTGTTTTGTGTTTGATTTCTTGCTTGCATACTGCTCCATTGTGGTTTGATTTTTACAAAGTTGTACATTCCAAAATGGCCACTTTCAGGTTCGTCTGTGCATTTGATCGTACTCAGCCTCGATCTTTCTGCCACTGTCATGGTCGTGTGTGTGTCCATTCGATCGTACGCAACCTCGATCGTTCGGCCACTTATAATACGATGTTTGGTGTTTTTTTGGGGGAAAGGAAGTTTGTTCTCACTAGAAATGTCATCAAGAATGTAAAGCCAATTTATTCAATGTAAAGGAGAGGTCACCCAGTAGCTGTTTACCCATCTGGACTCTAGAGCACTAGTGCTGGGACACCCAAACCCCCTTTTTATTAGGCTTTTCCACACATGTGCTCCAGTGGATACTAGAGGGGTGTCTCCATCACACAAACTTCTACCAAAAAGATAGTCAGTTTAGCACCTTTACAAAGTGACTACATTCATGTAGTTGGCATTTGTAACTGGCCAAACTAAAATAGTGTCCGTCACTTTCAACCAATGTTTGTCATTTCCTATTTCTGCCCTCAATAGATTGTGTTGCTAAATCTTCCTTTTGTACATTCTCATAGGGGAGCGAAAACTTGGGCCGTCTGAGGAAACCCCCAAACCAACACCTCCCAAAAAAGGGGAAAGAGCAGAAGCAGAGGAGGAGGAGGAGGAAGGAGAGATCATCGAACTTGGAGAAATTGTCACCACAACAGGTGAGTGTGGGAGAACACAGCTACTGGTAAGCTAATCCATGTATGGCTGCCTCATTTCCAACACCCCATTTTTGTTTGTTTGTGGTTTTTAGGTGACGTGGATGTTGTGGAAGAAAAATCGCACTTTACCACAGAGAGTGCCCACGTACTGATCGGAGAGATAATGGTCTGCAATAGAGATCTAGATTACATAAAGCAAAACATCAATGATGTTCAACAAAAATTGAAGAACATCATTGATGTTTTAGGAAAAATATGAAAACGCACCAAGTAATTAACACACATTTGTGCCAGCTTCTGAACACATTTGCAACTTAAAAACTGTGTGAAATTTGGAACATGCACACATTGTGTCCACATGTACTAGCTCCCATCATGGTGGATGAATGCCAACGTTTTTTTGGGGGTGCAAACACTTTACGAACTACGAAAGTGGTTGTGGTGAAGGGGTTGCACCCCCAAAAAATGTCCATTCATCCCCATGATGGAAAATGGCACTTTTTAAGCTTCTAGGCATGTGTTTTACCATCTAATGACCATTTTCAGTCCCAAATTGTGTGCATGTTCGAAATTTCCACTTTTCGGGGGTGACCCCCCCATGTGATGAAGGCAAGATCAAACACACTTTGAACATATAGTCATGTCTGATCTTGTCTTCACTTTACAAAGTTGAACTTTCCTAGTTCATAGGTTCTGGTTAGCTCCATGCCTGGTTTTACCAATTGCGGAATGTTTGTAAACAATGTTGTAAATAACCAAGATGTTGTCAGTTTTGGCGTGAAGATTGTAAACGCACTTGTGAATGTTTTCCAAGTAAACTTTTTTATTTTTTCTAAATGTGTGGCTTCCTTATTTAAAAAACACAATGCATTATGTATGTAAAATGTAAAGGATATGGGGGGCAATGGGTGTTATTTACTAAAGGCAAATCCACTTTGCACTGCAATTTCCTTTCCCAGGGAACTTTTTCAATGCACTTGTAGAGCATAGCGGATTTGACTTATGTAAATGACACCCACAGTGCTTTGTACGAAAACACGGAGCACAGCATTTTTGAGAATACACACACATGTCAGACCTGGTGATGAAAAGGAGTATTTTGTCTGTCAGTTATGCAGGACAAACCTTCTCTAGACCAAAGATTAGGTAGCAAACACACAACATGAGAATAATCTTTTTGGGAAGAAGAGACTGTTACCTCCTTTAGCCCAGAAAGTGCATTCCCACTGTCGAAGGCAAAGGGAAAAAAATGTCAAAGTTAAATAAGCTAAAAAGAAGACTGAAATGACAAGAAATCAGAGGTTGGTTAAAATATCAGATTTATTAAAAAATGCCTCTCACACATCGTCAGGCAGAGCAATGGCCCCCCTACCCACAAAGTACTCCATATATTGCTCGCGGACCACGCGGGCATTTAGAGGGGGCAAGCCTGGACGTGCCACTTGAAGGGCTGTGAGGTCCGCATTTGGAGGGCCCTCCACATCTGGGCCAATGGGCACCACATAGTTCCTGTTATGTCTTTTGAGGAAGTTGTGCAATATGCAACAGGCAAGAACTATGTGGTTCAGTTTGTATTCCGCCAAGTTAAATGCCGTCAGGAACAGGCGGAAGCGGCTGGCCAGGATGCCAAAAGTGTTCTCCACCACTCTTCTGGCTCTGGACAGCCTGTAGTTGAAGACCCTCTGGTCCGGGGTGAGGGTCCTCATCGGGAACGGCCTCATCACATGGGGAGTCAACGCAAACGCTTCATCTGCGACAAAGACGAAGGGGAGTCCTTCGGCATTCTCCTCTGGAGGTGGCAAGCACAGACTGCCACTTTGGAGACGCCAGTAGAACTCCGTGTGCGTAATGGCACCACCATCCGAGATCCGGCCGTTCATCCCCACGTCCACATACATAAACTCGTATGTTGCCGACACCACCGCCAACATCACTACACTATTAAACCCTTTATAATTATAATAGTAGGACCCCGAGTTGGGCGGTGGGACGATGCGGACGTGTTTCCCATCAATTGCCCCTCCGCAGTTAGGAAAGTCCCAACGGCTGGCAAAGTGGGAGGCCACAGTCTGCCATTCCTGTGGCGTGGAAGGGAACTGTGGAGTGAAACAAGCAAAAAAAATTAGTCACTTTGCACTTAAACATTGCAAGCAGATTAGACAATCAACATCTTGGAACAAGAGCATTGTATAAAATTTGAGGCTGGAAAGTATTTGCACAGAAAAGTAGAGGCTCCCCTTCACAGATGACTCACCCCCCATCAATCCCCCCACTTCTGATGGGCCATTGGCAATAACTAGGGTTTTGGGGGGGGGACAGGTAACCCTCTGCACTTCATTGATTGGCAAATGGCTCAATAATGTGTGCTAGTTTGGCCAGACCCTCTGTACTTAACACTATTGGCAGCCCCCAGGAAAGATAAAATAACATTTCAACCCCCCCACCCCAAAAAAAGGCAGGCACATTGTGACATTCTGAAATTACCAAGAAAGCTAATAGGAGGGAAAGAAGACAAAAAATTAGGAAATGGAATGTATGGAGGCAGCCCCTTGCACTACATGCTTTGCTGAATTCATCCCTAAAGATGCCCACTATAAAGAGGTAGGTATATAGTGTGTATGGACCTTGGGAAAGCCAGCAGATAAAGGATTGGTACCATCTGACAGAGCAGTTGGGGGAGGGGGTTCCTAATGAGTTTGCCACCCCCCCCCACCAAAAAAAAAAAAAAATATAAAGGGGCTCTACATGAAGTAAACCACACAGCAAACATTTGTGCATATTTTAGGGGGTGTTTGGGGGCAAACAATACTATGCAGCAGACAAAAGACATTGATTAAGTGACTAGGCCATAGGTGTCTATTGGGGCAGAAGAGCATGCTGGTGAGGTAAGTGAAGGGAAAAATGCATGAAGGAGAAAAGGGGCACAGCATATTAGAACATATTGCAATCATGGTAATTAGGGAAGGAGGTCAAAAATACAAGACATTAGCAAACAGAGCATACATAGAAGGGAATAGTCAAGTAGAAATGTTACCTTAATATAGTCCTCCTGCAGGACCTGAATGATGGCAGAACAGGTCTCTGGAATAATGAGTCCCAGGGCCTGGGGAGAGATACCTGAAGAGAACTTCAAATCCTGAAGACTTCTCCCTGTCGCCAAGTACCTCAACGTGGCAACAAGCCTCTGCTCCGGAGTAATGGCTTGTCTCATGCAGGTATCCTGCCGGCTGATAAAGGGGGTCAGCAAAGCCAAAAGACGGTGAAAATCGGGGTCCGTCATCCTGAGAAAGTTCCTGAAATCATCATGATTATTCTCCCGGATCTCACGAAGCAAAGGCATGTGCGAGAATTGGTCACGCTGAAGCAACCAATTCTTGGTCCACATACTCCTCGTCACTCTGTTCATGGACGGGTCTTGGCTCAAAGCTAAAAGCCCGACACCAATTCCGCGTACAGCACGAACTCGGCGACGAGTACGCACGGGAAACATCGCTCAGAAGGTCACAAAAGGTCGGCTGGTCAGAACGGACAAACAGAAAGCACCGATAAACAGCAAGGCCTGAAAGAACGAAATGAATACCAGCAACGAGCAGACAATAAGCAGTGCAAATCAAAGCGTCCTATATCAAGATATAGGCCGCAATGACCAACAAATGCGAACTGACTACACGCACTAATAAACAGATACGCACGACAAGCACAAACTGAAGAGCAGTAACGATCTGAGTCAGAAAACTGAGAAGCGCGAATCTTAAGTCACCAAACTTCCACTAACTCTCGATAAACACGGGATCAGCAGAAGGAGCCCAACGGGTGCCTGACGTGGTGCTGAACTTCCCTTTTGTAATCTCGTGGACGACGACTTACGTCACGACGCTCTTCCAGACCGGATATTCCGACAACGTAGTCCGACCGTGTGTACGCAACACCAACATCGGACAAAGTACGACGGACAAAATCCGACCGACCTGGTCCGCGGATTTTCCGAGCGTGTGTATGGGGCTTAATAGGTAGGGTTGCACCGATACCACTTTTTTAAGACCGAGTACAAGTACTGATACTTTTTTTTTTCAAGTACTCGCAGATACCGATTACCGATACTTTTATTTATGTCACGTGACAGTGGCACTAATATGCTGTGATAATGACGCGTGGACTGTGTCAGTCGTATTTTATTATTTTTTTTTTATATAATTTTTTTACATTTTTTTTTACAATTTTTTTTTTTTCCACATTTTTTTTTTATAATTTCTTTTTTGTTGTTTTTTTTACATTGCTTCTTTTTTTTGGGGGGGAGGGGGCAGTTGACGGTGCCAGTGTGTTTTTTATTTTATTTTTTTATTATTGTTACAATCTATCAAGCAAGAATTCCTGCACTGTATCAAAGAGAAAAACTACAACTAAATAACTGCTGCAAAGCACTGAGAGGTCATACCATAACCACAAGGAAAATTAACAATACAACATAGTGCTGTGCTGTTGGAGTGATAATATACTGTGGATAATATGTGGTAAATTACCTAAAATATCTCATGTACAATGGACAGTGACTAATAATAAATCAATATGTGCAACACATATACCATATATAGATGAATGAATGATGAATTAATGTTCTATACTTGCAAACAATTGGTGAACAAGGAAAAAACTGAAAAAAAAAATATAAAAATAATGACGAATTCCTTTGAAAAGCAATTCACAGTCCTCTGAAGAGTGATTCACAATCTTCCAAAAAAGTACTAGATAATAAAATGCTCTGTGAAGTAAACAAAGAATGAAAGATAAAGTGACTTCCTTTCTTCTGTGCAAACACCATATAGTGCAGTGTGCGTGTATGTTTTAATCACAGATGGTTCTTGGTAGTGGTCGAAACTCCTATGCTTGTATATTTCCAATATTGGAATGGCAGTCTGCTCCTTTTCAGTCTAGTGCCACTTTTTACACATAAATGTGTAACTCCCGCGATACAGGTAAATGTAAGATGGCAAGGGGAAGAATAGAGGGATCCCAGGATAGTGTAGTATGTTTTAAAACAACTTGACTTATTTAATAAATACGGTGGATACAGGTACTCACATTCACAAGATAAAATACAGTCATCAATGGTTAACATTATTATTATTATTATTATTATTATTATACACGATTTATATAGCGCCAACAGTTTACGCAGCGCTTTACAATGTACAGGGGGGACAACACAATTACAGTACAGTTCAATACAAAAGGTACAGGAGGGCCCTGCTCATAGAGCTTACATTCTAAAGGGACAGGGTGGTGGTACAAAAGGTAATAGCTGCAGAGAATGATTTGATGGGTTTGGCTCGGGGACAATTGTTGTTAGGTGTTTGTGGGATAGGCTTCCCTGAATAAATGTGTTTTCAGGGATCTCCTAAAGGTGGACAGGGTAGGGACATCTAGTCTCCTCCAGGGGGGGCGTGGTATGTGATGGCAGAGTGGGAGTGAGACATCAGCTGAAGTCCTGCTCGGATCAATCTATGCATATCAAACGGTTGAAATGTAGCACGAATGCCTGACACCTGATGCTTGGTTTTCGGCACGCTGGCAGATGCTTCCTGTAACTCCATTCGATAGAGATCATAGAGACCTGGGATCAAGATTGCTGCTATTCACAGATCTGCTCTGTGGTGGTTACCTGGCCCTCCGTCCTGTCCCGTTCTACTATTCCACTGTGTCTGCAGTGCTTAGTTTTGTTGTATCCAGCTCAAACATAGCGATGTGCTGTCATCTGGGTAGTGTTTCGGTAGGAGATGCCAAGAGGCTCTAGAGGACCTGGATGAGCAGCAAGGAGAGCCACTAGCGCGGGCCCTATTACCCGTAGTACACTGCTTACCAGCTTCTACCCCCAGCGAGTGCCATAGTGTCCTGGGCTCCGAGGCGCCACGAAATCCAAAACCGCAGAGCTCCCGAGTGCTGGTTTGACGTCAATGCCTGCAAGCTCGCCTGTGTGCGGAGATACCCGAGGAGACCCGAAAACACTCTATGCTTACGGCTCAACCTAGAAACCCCGCTGCCGCCACCACTGCCGCTATACAAACCGGCTGCCCGTCAATCTTTGGTGACCCATTCAGGTGAGCGGGCAGGGGGGGCTATACAGGACTTACAAAGTGAGAGTATATTGGACATTCAAGACATTCACATCCTGGATACTATAGACAGTGGGGGTAAAATTAACACCAATAATATCATCAATATCAACAGTACCAGTGTTACCGATAATACCAATAATACTAAAAATAATACGAATAGCATCCACAGTGCTGATAGCTGTAATAATACTATGCAGAGCACAATAAAAAATGCAGAGATGCAGCAATCATGTGTGGGACTGCCAGGACAAACAGGGGTTGGGTCCGCTGGATCTGCTGGCCAGGTTAATCAGTCTATTTACTTGCCCATACGACATGTACTGAAACATGTGTTAGAAAACTCATTCGGCCTATCTGGGTTAGTTGCACCAACTGAATTTATGGCTCCACCAGGCAATTTTGAAACAAAGTCCTTATGTAGATAATCTACATTATCTACTAAATCAGATATGGACCGTATGTGTCACTTTACAATGGGTGCTTAGAGAAGAGTTCAAGAGTAGCTGTATAGCCTCACAATCAGGGTAGATATTGTTGAACAAAATCAGGTTACAGCAGAAGAGCTTCCGTGGAGGCCAAGTTAATCGCACAAACACAGTTTCTTCACAACATGCAACTCCAACAAGATAATTTAGAAAATCGGAGTAGGAGAAATAATTTCTTTCAATATTTTTTTTTTTTCCACAAAAAGTTTTTATTGAATATTGTACAGAACATGTAATGCAACAAGCAAGAAAATACAAAGTATATTAACATACAAGTGAACTTCCATAGGTACAGGGCATAGTTTCAAAAAGGTAAAATCTCCATGTTTATCGGAAGTTTCCTCAAACAGTGTAGAGCGGGCTAACGTGTAATTCTATTTTCTGAGAAATCGATCAGAACAGCAGGCATTTATTATTATTTACATGTTGCCAAGGGGAGGTCGATATGAGCAAAGTAAGGATAATGGGGTTTCCCAGAAACAGGCCCACAGGGGCCTGTGCCTGAGCGAAAGGAAAGTAATAAAGAAGAGAAGTAGGAGGGAGGAAGGGGTAAAGGGAGGGGGGTCCAGAGTGGGGCAAGATGGGGTTATTTGGGGTGCGTTTGGGGTCAAGATCTATAGGATCCTAAGTCATTGGGGCCCAGCCACCTCGGTATGTTGGTTATGCTTAATTTAAAGGACAAAGCGACATGTGGGCGTGAGTCAAGGTAGGTGCGCTTGAAAGCGCTGTGTAGTTTTAAAATAAGTCCAACAAGCCCATGTTGTCGTGAATTTCTGGATACGCTCCTGCGAGATGTGTACTAGTTCTTCCATTTCCTCAATTTTAGAGATCCTCGAGAACCATTCCCCAACTGTCGGAGTGTGTGTGGACCGCCAGTGAACCGGGATGCACAGCCTGGCAGCATTCACCATGTGCATCGCAAGAGATTTGAAATATTCCGACCTGGTCAAATGAGTATGATGCAGGAGGTATTGGGCTGGGGAGTAGGTTAGAGTGTATGTGGTGACATGTGAGATAATATCATGTACCTCCTTCCAAAACGGCTGGAGTTTCTCGCAGTCCCACCATATGTCTGTCTAACTGTCTAACTTACATCTCCAGCATATGTCAGGGGTGGATGGGGAGAATTTATGCAGTAGATGTGGGGTTCTGTACCACCTTGTTTTGATTTTGTAGCAATTCTCTTGGATCGCCACATTGAGGGATCCCTTATGGGCATATTCATTGAGTCCAGTCCTCCTCTGTGAGAGAGAGTTGAAGATCGGTCTCCCATGCAATGCGGGAAGAGTCTGGTAGGGTCGGTGTTTCTTCTAGGAGTATATTGTATATAGTGGAAATCAGGTGTCTTTGTGGGGATGGCTTATACACAACTTCTCAAATGGAATCAGGGGTCTGGACCATTCTTCGTTCGTGGCTTTTGTAGATAAAAAGTGTCTAATCTGTCTGAATGACCAGAATGAGAAAGAGTTAGAGAGTGATGTCGCCACTATGTCTTCAAAACTTTGTGGAACACCATGTGAAAAGAAGTGGTATGCTAAGACTCCTCTATGTGGCCAGTCATGTATGAGGTAAGTAGCCGACAAACCTGGCGTGAAATCAGGGTTTCCCCAATAGGGAGTCAAGGGTCCCGGGGTTGAGGAAAGTATCTTTGATTTGATCGTTTTTCTAAAGGTTTCGAGAGAGGGGTGAATTTCAATAGTTTTTTATTGAAGTTTTCAGAAACAACAAGAGCATAATGTAATGCCAAAACAGGTATCAGTATCACATAAGAACAGTAATAACATTAAATCGATCAGCGGGTAATGCGATATAAACTAAATGTTTTAAACATTTCCTGCAAGATAGTTCAAGGATGAGCGAGACCGAAATAAGAGGACATACCCCCAGTCCGGCACCCCTATCGGGATCTAGCTGTGCCGTGCTACGGAATGTGTCCCCCCCAATCGGGGTCGTGCACCCGTGAACTAGTCACTAGGAGAAGAAATCGCGACCCAATAGCTGTATGTAGATATTAAACCTAAGAGTACACAAAAATGAAAGGAGAAATCATAAAAAGTATGCCATCAAATAAGAAAGCCTGTGAATCAGATTCCTATATTCAGTGTTAAATATCATATGATATACCACCTAGATACTTGTGAGGAAAATAAAAGAAGGAGAGATAAAATTAGGTGGTTTGACCGATCAAACAGTGGGAAACAATCATCTTTATATATGTAGTATAAGGCTTATGTGACAAATCTAAATCTTACTGATGCACAACCTGTATATTAGGCTCAAGAAAAAATCAGTATGGGGGAAAGAAAGAAAAAGATAGAAGATAGGAAAGAAAAAGGAGAAGGAGGAGCTAAAGAACAACAGAGCGAATCTCATTCACCAGCGGCACCCGATTCAGAATTAAACAATGTCTGGTATAGACATATATCTAGTCCAAGGAGACCATATAGCATCATGTTTAGCGGTAGAGTCAAGAAGAGTTTTTTCCTGAATCATGATCCACAAGATTTTCCTTTTGACCATATAAAGAGAAACAGTTGGTGTTTTCCATGCCCTTGCTATCGTGAGTTTAGTACCAATAAGTATGAATTGAATGAGTCGTTGGGTAAGTTTGGGAGCAATAGAGCAAGGAAAATTTAACAGAGCAATGTGAGGTGATTGTTGGATAGGAACACCAGTAATTTTCCTAATGATGTAGAATATTTTATTCCATAGACTTCTGATCTTAGGGCAATCCCACCATACATGCAACATAGATCCCACATGTCCGCAGTTGCGGAAACATAAAGGCGAAGCATCAAGAAACATTTTTGAAAGTCGCAAAGGAACCATATACCACCTCATGAGGGTTTTCAGATTAGCTTCTATCAAAGCGACATTCAAGAATCCCTTTGAGGCTGTCCTAGAGGCTCTATGCCATTCTGCTACACTCCACGTATGCTGTAGGTCGTTTTCCCATTCTCTCATATAGAGTGTTTTGGTATCAGCATGTGCAAGCGATTGGTAGATCACCGTAATCCCACCCCTCTGCTCCTCAGTCTGACCACACCAAATTTCATAATCCGTGACCGAGAGAGAGTTAGATCTAGGAGGATGGAGTGACCGGATAAAGTGGGCAATTTGTCTGTATCGGAATCATTCCACATTTGGCATGTCGAGTTTGCTAATGCAATGGGCCATGGTGAGGGGGCCCATGGCATTAGTGAAGTGTCCTATCCTATACATCCCTTTATCCAGCCACCACTGAAATGCTTTAATGTCCATTCCAGGAGGGAATAGAGGATTGTGGAACAGGTGGGACAATGGTCGCCAATGTGAGACCAACCGTGGGTTGAATTTGAGAGAGTCCCACAATGTGAGCCAGTGAGATAGTGTGGGGACCATGATGGCAGGCCTAGATTTGGCAGAGGACCATAGGATATAATCCATAGTGTGCTGGGGGATAGCTTGGCGCTCCATGCGAACCCAATCCGGATGTTCAAATTTAGGCCACTTTCACACTGAAGCGCTTCTAAACTGCCAGTAAAAACACTGAGCGCTTTTGAAGAGCTTTTCAGGCGCTTTTGACGAGCTTTCCATTCATTTCAATGGGGAGGGGAGTTTTTCACAGCCCTGCCAGCACACTGCCCCAGTGTGAAAGTGTTCATTGATTTTAATGGAAATAAGTTTTCGTGAGCTTTTTAGGCGCTGTTTTTAGCGGGAAAGCGCCTGAAAAGCGCCTCAGTGTGAAAGTGGTCTTAGAGTATATGGTGGATAATTGTGCAAGTTGTGCCACCTGGTGATACCAGAGGAGGTTGGGAACTCCCAAACCTCCCTGATTCCTGAGTCTATGTAGGGTGCTTTTAGCCAGTCTATGTCCCTTTTTACCCCATATGAATTTGACAATTTTAGACTGAAACTTCCGTAGATGATCTTTCAGGATAGGTATGGGAAGGGATCGGAAAAAATAAAGGATTCGGGGAAGGATGGTCATTTTTATTGAGTTAATTCTACCTAGCCAGGAGAGTCCAAGTGAATCCCAGCACTTCAAGTCTGTCTCAAGTTTAAGATATAGAGGGGGAAAGTTTGCCTTATAGAGAGTGTTAATGGATGCCGTGAGGTTAATACCTAGGTAAGGAATCGTAGATGTCCCCCAACTAAATCGAAAACTTTCCTTGAGTTGTGAAACAAGGGGGTCCGGTAAATTCACGTTAAGAGCCATTAACTTTGAGAAATTAACCTTAAGCCCAGACACTTTGCCAAAGTCATCAAGAACCCTGCATAAGTTAGGTAAGGAGACTAGTGGAGAAGTGATAAAAAGAAGCACGTCATCAGCAAAAAGAGCACATTTGTGGGTGTGCGGGCCACAACGTACTCCATGTATATCGGGATTGTCCCGTATGGCGATAGCAAGTGTCTCGATGACCATGGCAAAGATCAAGGGGGACAGGGGACATCCCTGCCTAGTGCCCCTGGAGATTCGAAAAGGCTGAGAATAAAAACCTTGCAGTTTGATTTGGGCACACGGTGAGGAATATGAAGCTTTTATTAAATTGAGAAAGGAATCGCCAAAGCCCCAAGTTTGAAGAATCGGGAAAAGAAAGGACCAGGAGACAGAGTCAAAGGCCTTCATTAGATCCAAAGAGAGCAAAAAGCCCTGTTGCAATGGTCCTTTGTCCCAGCCAGACTGTAGGAGCGATATTACATCAACGGCTCTTCTGATCTGGTCTGGACCCTGTCTCCCGGGAATAAAGCCCACTTGGCCCTTGTGAACATACAAGCTAATAAAAGAGGATATTCTGTTTGCGAGGATTTTTGTTAAAATTTTAAGGTCATTATTTATTAACGATATGGGGCGATAGTTAGTGACACAGCTAGTGTCTTTGCCAGGTTTTGGTATCACCGTGACAAAAGCTGAGTTAAGAGAAGTATCAAGATGGGTGCCTTTGCGAAGCAGGTTAAAGAATCTGGCTAGATAGGGAGAAAGTACTTGTAATATGGGATGGAAAAGCCATCCGGACCTGGAGCAGAGTTATTTTTGAGATTGCGGACTACTTGAGTTATTTCCTCCGTTGTAACAGGGTCCTCAAGGCTATCCCTACGGTGTACTTTTAGTTTGGAGATACGTAGTGAGTTAAGATAGGAGTCAATAAAGGTGGGAGAGGGTTCTGAGGTGCGTTCACTATATAGAGAACGGAAGAAGTCATGGAAGGCTTCCATTATCTTCTGTGGGTTTTGTGTTAGAGATCCGTTGTGAAGACGTATTTTGGGGAAAGTGCGTGTTCTCACCATGGGAGTGATTCTACGTGCCAGCATAGTTCCCAATTTATCCTTTTGGTGATAAAATCTCCCATCATCCCAGCGGAGGCTCTTCTCAGCTGAGGCTGTGAGAGATAAGTTAAGGGCCGTGCGAGCAGTTTCCAGTTTTGCTTTGGAGCTAGGAGAAGGGTTATGTTTGTGTATTTTGCTGAGACAGTGGAACTCCTTTTCCAGCCTTGCTATGTCTAGTTTGCGTGCTTTGTGGATCCTCGTGGAAATTTGTAAAAGTTTGCCACGTATGTATGATTTGTGAGCTGCCCACAACATCGATGCCGAGATATTATCGACATCGTTGAGAGTAAAATATTCTCACAGATCCTTTTCAATCTCATTAACATGAGAGGGATTAGTGAGAATGGAGGCATTCAGTCTCCAGTGAAAAGTACGTTGGTGTGATGAGGGTTTGTGAATGACCAAAAGTAGGAAAGAGTGATCCGACCAGGCAGAGTCTCTGATGACTACCTTTTGTAGCAACGGGACTTGTTTTTGCAGAATAAAGAAGTGGTCAATTCTAGCAAACGTGTTGTGGGGGCTCCAGTAATGTGTGTAGTCACGTGCCCCCGGATTAGATTCCCTCCAGGCATCAATCAAGCCCTGTTGGAATAACTGTCTGGCTATATTGAGACTCTGTCTGGTGGGACGCACAACATCCTTGCCTGGGGGTCTAGACTTTCCTTTCCCGCATCAAATGCAACATTGGAGTCACCTCCATAGAGCACTGTGCCCTCCAACAGAGGGGCGAGAAAGCTGAAAAGGGATTGAAAAAATTTGTATTGGCCGCGATTAGGCAAGTAGTAGGAAATCAGGGAATACAGTTGATCATCAATGAGTCCTTTAATCAAAATAAACCTGCCATCAGGGTCATTGTGTTCAGAGATCAGTGAGAATTGGGTATGCTGGGAGAAAAATATGCCCACTCCTTTGGTCTTAGTATCGGAATTGGCAAGATAAAATACAGGGAATTTAGCGTGTATGAAAGAAGGGGCATAGGATTTCGGGAAATGTGTTTCCTGTAAGAACAACACGTAAATTTTTTTATCATGGTAGTATTGAAACATCTTCCGACGCTTTACAGGGGAGTTTATTCCCTGTACATTGTGGGAAGCTATACGCAGCGTTTGATTAGAAGTGGTGTGGTCAGCCATAGGGTGTAAGAGGGAGAGATGCCAGTAATCTCCAATCACTTACCTCAGATTGGGGAGGTGGTCCACTGGAGCAGTCCATTGGAACACTTGAAGTATCATGGGACCAGGAGCCGCCGGTGAAGGACACCGCAACTGTCACTGAAAGACAAGCAAGTTTAGAAAGGGGTGAAAAAAAGAGAAAAGAGACAGAACAAAGAGAGAGAACAAAAAATCAAAAAGGTCCAGGAGTATGGTGAAAAAATGTACACCATAGTCCGAGGTATCAAATCGGTCCCTCCACCCAGTGGGGGTGATCCTAACTAGAAGCAGGGAAAAAATTTAGTTTTCCCGGCTCTGAGAGTAGGATGGGGCGCATGGTCACCGCACCAAACACGGCGCCCGTAACTATAGTATCATAATAGAAAAAATGGAAGTGAGGGGAGATCCACCCCCCCCCCCCCCCAGGAACAGGTGATCAAAAAAAAAAAGTAAAAAAATAAGTTACCAGTGTGGACAAGTGGTAAGGCATTAAACGGGACGGGAAACAGGAAAGGATATAGTAACTATCCCAGGAAACCCTAAAATGGGATGTGCAAAAATATACCTAAAAAAAGAGGGAGCCCAAGTGTAAGGGAAAAGCTATAAGACCTCCCTAAAGATCATCTTAACGGGAATAGCCCGCTTAAGGTTAGCAAATGGGAGGTAAAAACTTGCAAAATAGTCCCAGGGTAAATTGGGGGTCAGTTAGACAGTCAAACAGATGCGTAAATAACGTGAAAGGCATTGGGGCCTAAGGGCCAAGCATGCCCAAAAATCCCTGAAAGGGTCAAAAAAGAGAGAGCAAAAATGAATAACAGTCATCAGTTCAGGTAGCTGCGGATTCCTTGCTCTTCTTGTATTTCGGTTTTTGCCACGCCGGGGTGAGAAGGCTCTGAGGCGGAGGTCTTTTGGACATGTTGAAAGAGGTTGCTTGCATCGGAGAAGTTGGTTCGGAGGGTAGCAGACCCAGTTTTTTCAGCAAAAGTTCCCCTTCTGCCATCGTGGCGAATCTGTATTGTTTGCCATTAAAGTCAAATTTCAGGTTCAGAGGGAATAGCCACCAGTATTTGATGTTTTTCTGTTGTAGAACAGCCAGGAGGGGTTTGAGTGCCCGCTGTCATTGTATAGTGAAGGGAGAAATGTCGACGTAAATTTGAACCGAATGTCCCATAAGTTGCATATGCGGTATTGTACGAGCTCTCCGCAGGACTTCTTCCTTCACAGTGTAGAAATGGGGTTTCACTACTATGTCCCGGGGTAGGCCATCAGAGCGCTGGGGCCCCAGAGCTCTATGAGCCCGGTCCAGTTCCAATTTGTATGTACCAATATCCGGAATCAGATCTTTGATCAGTGTGTGTACCGCTCCTGGGATGTCAACGATGTCCTCTGGAAGTCCCCTGATCCTAAAGTTCAGTCTTCTGGACCTATTTTCAAGGTCATCAATTTTGGCCATTGCCTCATCTAGCTGCCCGTGCAATTCTTGGAATCGATCGGTGTTCTGGTTAACTCGATCAATAGTGGCATCTAATTTGTCTTCAATATGCTCAATGTGAGAGCCCAACATGTGAAGATCCGATTTTATGTCAGAGGTAATATCTGAGGTGATTTTGGCAGCTGTGTGAGCAAGGCCCCTGTCAAGCATTTCAGCAAATCTGTCAAACAGCAGATTAATGTCCTGGGGGTGTGAGGTGAATAGACTGGGGCCTTGTTGCTGTAGTGAGGGTTCCTGTGTGGGTAGGCCTGTGGGGGGTATATTCATGTCCTCTAAAGCCTGATTGATTAGGGAGACTGTAGAAGCAGGAGAATGTGGCTCCCTATGAGGGGGGGGGGGGGGGGGGGCGATTGTGCAATTCCACATACCTCCTCCTGAAGAGCAATCCGCCAGGGAGAGGAGGCCGCCTTGCCTGAGGAGATCTGAGGAGATCTGTCCGCCGCCATCTTGTTTAGCACTGCTACTCCCAGCAGGCTAGTATAAAACTGCCCGTGTATGGTATAAAGGCCAACCAAAAATGTCTCTGCAGGTGCCTGAGGGCGTGTGGGAAAGGCTGATCCTGGCCCTGGGTTTGAAGGGGTAGTATAGGCCCCGCTATTGTTTCCGATTTACAGGCCGGAGCCCTGTTATCATGCGGCCTGTACAGTATACCGCGCCTGCGCAGTTGCCTGGTCTCACGATCGGCCTGTGGGGCTTGAATAAACGGCCGGAAAATGATTCCTGGGGTGCGGGGGGTGTCCGGAGCACTCCGGTCCTGATCGCCGGTCCGGGGGGAGAGAAACCTCTGCTACAAGCGCAGATGCTGCGGTGCGGGACGGAGCTCTGAGGTCAGGCGTCCATTACAGAGCTCCGCGCATGCGCATTGAGGAGAAATAATTTAAAACTACGGGGGATCCCAGAAGCTATAACAGTAAAAGAGCTACGCCCTAATGTAATAGCTATACTGAACAAGATCCTGGGAAGAGATCCATTAGCTGACATTGAATTGGATAGTTGGATAGTCCACCGGATACAGGGTATGACGGTCGGAAGACCGAGGGACACCCTCTGTAGGGTTCATTTTTATACTGGTAAAGAGAAGATTATGCGCAAGGCATGGGCTATGGGTACTATTGAATTTAAAGCGGATCCGCACACACAAATTTTTTTTATTTTTTTTATAACAGTTTAAAATTTCTATCTTTCTAATGTCACACTCACTTTTATGGGTCCTTTCCGGTCTCCATGTAGGTTTTTCTATCAAATCGTAACTTATAATAATAATGTACAGTATTTTTCATCTTGCTTGTGGGCATTTGAAGCCCACAAGCAATCACTTCCTTGTTCCAGTAATGTGTATGTACCAGCATGCCTTGCTGGTTCCCGCGCATGCTCAGTGGCAACTGCGCCAAGCTGCATAAACATCTCTGTTGCCATCACAACGGGTGGCGTCTTAGGAAATTTCTGCCCCCGTTGTGATGTGAAGCTCTCTCAGAATCCTGCTAGATTTTGCGGTGCCTCTCCGCACTGACTCCTGGGATGAATGACACAAGATCTCAGGAGTGCGGCGGCGACAGGAAATGATTCAGATACCCGCAAAATCCCCGCCCACAGCCACAGCCATATGACAAAGGGAATATACACAAGGCCACCGATCTCACAAAAAAAATGTTTATTGAGCACTCTGGGCTACATTTGGAAACAGGTGAGCTTAAAGGGGTGTTTCAGCTAAAAAAAAAAAAAAATGTAAAAGTCAGCAGCTAAAAAAAAAAGTAGCTGCTGACTTTTAATAAGTACACTTACCCTTTCAGGGCGCCCACAATGTCGGTCGTGGAGGCCGAGATGTCCCTCGGCGCTCCGGTCCCAGCACCGCCATCCTCAGTAAGGCTTCACTGCCCGTTTCCTACTTCGCATGTGCGAGTTGTCGCGCGGCCTACTGCGCATGCGCGAGTCATCGCGTGGCGCTTTGTGAATGGGGAACGCGATGTGTTGTGGGAAACAGTTCCCATAACACACCACACCCCATTCACTAGAAGACGGCGCTAGGAGCAGAAGACAGAACAGCTCCGCAGAACAAGAAAAGGCAGATTAGGACGATCTGCCTAGCAACAGCCATTTCTGGTAAGTTAAAAAAAAATATTTTTTTTTTTTCAGGGCTGCCCTCCACTTTAACTAGAAAAATTGTGTGCAGATCCACTTTAATGGAGTAACAATACAGATTCTACCGGGTCTGTCAATATATACCTTACAGATGCGCCGTAATATGAAGCCACTTCTAGACAAACTACGTGTAGAAGAAGCCACATACAGATGGGGATTTCCATTTTCTTTGTATATAGGTCAACAGTCGTTTGCATTACGTGCTCCGGCCCAACTACCTGAAATGTTTTCCAAATTGGATATTCCACCTATTTCCCTTTCGGATTGGACTGTGACAGAATGAACGTCTGTAAACCTAACATATAGGTTATCATAGTATATATAAACCATCTTTATTATTTAGAAAAACTGGGAAGGGCTTCCCAGGTATGGTATAGTATAGGTACAGATATAGGTATAGTGTAGCTCAGTATAGTATAGCACAGTATAGGTAGAGGTGTTAAGAGGAGCTTGAGTTATTGTTTGGTGCTACTTGGAGTGGAATTGGATATAACAATTAGTAATTAGTAACTACATGTAGTAATCACTAGAGTTTTTTTTTTCCTTCTTTCCTTGGTGTTCTGTCTAGGTTTGGCCAGAATTATGTTGATTCCGTTTTTTTTGAATAAAGAGAATGGAGTTTCCTTTTTTTTTTGGTGGGGGGTGGGGGATGAGATCTGTGCAGCCTTTAATGGTTGTTGTGGTCTCTCCCTCTGCCCCCCATCCTATCCCCTTTCCCCTGTTTGATGGTCCCCCCCTCCCCTGCTTTTTATCCCATGCTAAAAGAGTTGACCATTTTGTAAATTCTCATCCATGACCCCCCCCCCCTTTTTTTTCCTTAACGTATAGATAGCCCCCTGTAAGGGGAAAGAGGGGGGAATCAAAGGGGATATATCCTATATAATATTAAAATTGTTTATGCCTAGGTAAATACTGTTAAATAATATCAAAAATGCTCCGGATGATAAAACAGAGGGCTCTGGCTATGTGGGCAGGGAGGGGTGTGTGGGGGGGGATTTTTTTTTCTTTTTAATGTGTGTGTGTATGTATGTGTGCATGTATATCTATATATATATATATATATATATATATATATATATATATATATGTGTGTATGTATGTGCGTGTGTATGTTTGTATGTATTTGTGTGTATGTGTAAGTATGTATATATGTATGTATGTATGTATGTATGTATGTATGTGTATATGTATAACTTGGATGAATATTATCTCCCTTTTTTTTTTTTCTTCCTCTTTCTCTTTATTTTTGCCTTTTTTAATTTCTATCCATGCCAAGTGGTTGCCATCAGGAAAAAAGGATTAAATATACCATTTGAGTTATCTGATCCGAACGACCCCCATCTATGGTGTCATGTCCCTAGCCCCTCCTACATAGGAAATTTGCCTCCCAGTGCTCTCACTTCCTAGATAATTCTGGGAAGGGACCGCAGGGGTGGCCCGGCTCAATTGAGAGCCTCTTTAGTTAATTGCTGCGTAAATTTATTATATATATTTTTTTGGGGGGGTTTCTCTCTCTCTCCCTTTCCCCCGCCGATTGGTACGTCCGCTCTGCTGGGGCAATAGATCCCTGGTTTTATTATGACAAATATACACTGTCTAACGTTAAACGTCAACGGATTGAACATACCGGAGAAGCATACAATGATTTACGTGAACTCTGGCATATGCGAACACAAGTTGTATTTATACAAGAGACACATTTTCAAACGGGGAAGATACCGAAATTTAAAGATGAATGGTATACACAGGTATTCCACAGTATAAACCCTGACTCCAATATGAGGGGGGTGAGTATCCTGCTTTCTGGGACGGTCCCATGGTCCTTTGTTGAACAGATGAGTAATCCAGAGGGACGGTATTTTTTTCTTAAGGGCGACCTAGCTGGCCGTCAAGTTACTCTAGTCTCTATCTACCTACCGAATGAAGCTCAGCTGAGCTGTTTGGATGGTATTCTCAATACTCTACAAAGTTTTATGGAGGGTGGAGTGATACTGGGTGGAGATCTTAATGTGGCTCTTGAACCACTACTAGATGTTTCTAAATCTGCCTCATATCTTTCATATCAATATCTCAGACGAATAAAAAAAGCTCTCCAAACCGTGCGCTTGGTAGACATCTGGAGGGTCCAACATCCAGCTGAGCGTGACTATACTTTTTATTCAAAGCCACATGATGGCTATTCCCATATCGACTATATATTGGTATCCCAATCTTTACTACCTGAGGTAGTGAACTTGTTAATCGGAAGACAAATGGTGTCTGACCATGCTCCAGCGTCTATAGATCTTCAGCTGGTTAAGAAGGGTACTAGACCATGGTCATGGAAACTTAATGAATCATTGATACAGGAAGGCCAAATGCAAAATGACCTTTCTAGGGAATGGACCAGAATCTTTAAAGAAAATGATACGGATGAAATTTCCCCATTTACATTATGTGAAACGCATAAATGCGTTATGCGGGGCATACTTATTAAAAAGGCGACTGAAGTATGGAAAAATAGCCAAGCAGCGTTTCAAGCCCAATTAAACCTGCTGGCAGACTTGGAAACTAAGCACAAAAAAATTATTGTTACAGTCTGTAGCAGTAGATCTCAGGTTAGAGAGAGACAAATTATATTCTTTGATGAGATAAGAGACTAACATACAGATATTGAAGGCTAGGAATACGTATTATGCACAAGGGAATAAATCAGCTAAACTGTTAGCATATTCACTTAGGGAAATCTCTCGGAGGAACTATGTCCCACATATCGATTCCGATAGTGGGAATTGTAGTTTTAAATCGAATGAAATTGCAGAGATCTTTCGAGAATGCTATCTGTCGCTTTACAATCTGCAGACTAATACCTCGCCTGACCAGACATTAATGAAGTGACAAACAATTAGAGATTATCTTTCCTCCTCAGGATTACCATCAATTCCTGAGGATGCGTCAGAATTATTAAAATGCCAATTTCAATTGACGAATATATGAGGACAATTAATATGCTTAAGCATCATAAAGCCCTTGGCCCCGACGGCTATACAGTAGTATATTAAAAGGCATTTGCCTCTATTTTAGGCCCTAGATTTATAAAAGCATTTAACTCTTTGTTAGAAGATCGCCAATACTGAGAGATACTCTTAGGGCACACATCACAGTTATTCCTAAGGAGGGTAAGGATCATGCTCAATGTAATAATTATAGACCTATTTCTTTGTTAAATGTTGATTTGGAAATTTTTACACGGATATTAGCCACTAGGCTACAACCTCTCCTTCAGAATGTCATCCACCCTGATCAGGTGGCCTTATGCCTACAAAAGAGGCAAAGGATAACACTACAAAAGCCTTAGATATTATCCACTGGGCTCATTCTCGCAAAATACCAATGTGTTTATTATCCTCTGATGCTGAAAAAGCCTTTGACAGAGTGGACTGGATATTTCTGAAGGAGACGTTGAACTATATTGGCATAGGAAAGGCGTTTAGTAAATGGATAGAGGCCATATACTCTGCTCCGTCTACGGTGGTAAGAATTAATGAGGTGACCTCCTCATATTTAATATGAGCAATGGTACTAGGGTTGTCCCCTGTCCCCATTGATTTTTATATTAACCCTTGGACCATTTTTACGACCAGTTCAACGAAGTATGGATATTTAAGGCTGTTTGATCAACAAGTCGGAGCATAAAGCTGCAGCCTTTGCTGATGATATACTATTCTTTATTACATTTGAGTTTGATCGTTACAGTAAAGTGTCAAATTTTTTAATTAACATTCAAAAATCAGAGATACTGAATTTTACGTTGTCAAATAAACAAGTGCAGGCTCTTCAATCATCTTTCTCTTTTCCTTGGACATCTTCATTTTTTACATATCTAGGAGTCAAATTGACTTCCTCAATAGATACATTTTTTCATGCAAATTTTCCACCATTATTACGGTAACTCTCTGCAGATTTGGAAAGATGGAATAAAGGTCCCTTAAAGCGATATCCTAAGACATATGTTGACAGCGGCTCAAACCATTATTGCTCGAAACTGGAGGAAGACAGCGGTCCCTTCAATAGGGGTGTGGGTGAGCGAGGTGAGCGAAATGCAGTTAGTGGAGATGATGATAGGGACGGAAGTGGGACAGAGGGATTAAATTCAGGAATCATGGCGAAAATCGGAGGAGTTTAAAGCCTCAGCAAATTTATCAAATTATATCTATAGTAATATGGCAGAGCTATTTTGATGGGAGAAGGGAGGAAGAGGAGAGGGGAGGGGGAAAAGGAAAGGAAGGGGAAGGTATGGGGAAGGGGAAAACTTTTTTTTTTTTTTTTTTTGGGAGCAAGTAATATGTGGTTGAATGGTGTGTTAATGTGGTATAATATAATTATTGACAGAACTTCTTGAGATATAAATTAGACAATGTATGTATTATATAAAACTATTTATGTGGCCTCTATTTATAGAAAAAAAGGGTAGGGGTGGGTATCATCATCCTGAATTATTGATGCAGAGAGAGAAGTGCATAAGCATGGGCTACTCCATTGTAATACCACGCAACACCTGTTGTAGTAGTGGACAATCTCGATACCCAGAAATTGGAAACGTACAAGGTAAAATTAAATACAATGTATTAGAAAAAAATACATAGAAAATTGGTTTCATGGGATTGCTGTGACAATGTTACATATATATATATAGAGTGGACAAAGGTCTACGCCCCCATGATGTAGGTATGAATGTAGATGCAGGCGATTTTCTCTACTAGTTTCGCGACATAGTCGCTTCTTCAAGAGATATCAAAGCATCTAGAGCAAAAAGATACAATCTCATAGTTACATACATCAATTTAATAAGATAACAACATTAGAACAATCACTTTATAATAGCTGGAGTGAATGTGCGTTCGAAAAGAACGCTGGATGAAGGACAGGCCAGTAGCTCAATTGCATACTGTGCAAGCTCTGGCCAGTGATTCATCCTCAAGACCCAGTAAGCCAGAGGAATTTCGGTGGGAAAGGTGTCCAAGTCTGACCTTGTCCCTAGGTATTCCTGCACCATGTATATCAGACGCTGGCAATGGTTTCTGGAACCGATCATACCTTGGGGCTGCGGACTAAAAAATTGTCTGAACGCATCGGTCAGACGTCCACCTTCCCCACCGCTCCTTCTGCTACTGACCGAAGTCTCAGCAACTCGTCGTCCAGGACCAGGAGTTTGTAACCTCCCAGTTTTTGGGAACGCGTTGCACAGACCTTTCTGCAAGGCCTCCCTGAGATGTCTCATCCTCTGCGATGGCAAGATAAGGTCCGCAACCTTACCCTTGTACCGTGGATCAAGGAGAGTGGCCAGCCAGTAATGGTCCCTCTCCTTGATCCGAAGAATACGAGGATCCTTCCGCAGGCTTTGCAGGATCAGGGAGGCCATGCAACGTAGGTTAGCTGAGGCATTCTGTCCGGAGTCTTCTGGGTCACTGAGGATGACATGATCGCCAGCCACCTCCTCCCAGCCACGTACAAGTCCACTGGTTTGTTGGGACTGTACATCATCCCTAAAAGACTGCTGCTGCTGCTGAGTGCCAGGCTCCACCTCCATGCTCACACAATCCTCCTCCTCCTCCTCATCCTCTTCCTGTGTGATGGGTGGGACAGAAGGAACACTGTCTGGATAAAGGGGGCCTTGAGAGGCAAGGAAGTCCCCTGTCCATTATCCCACGCAGCGTATGCTCCAACAGGTGGACAAGAGGTACAGTGTCACTGATGCATGCACTGTCACTGCTCACCATCCTCGTGGCCTCCTCAAATGGTGAGAGGACAGTGCATGCATCCCTGATCATGCTCCACTGGCGTGGGGAAAAAAAGCCAAGCTTCCCTGAACCTGTCCTCGTGCCGTAGTCGCAAAGGTACTCATTGATGGCCCTCTGCTGCATGTGCATTCGCTGCAGCATGGCCAACGTTGAGTTCCACCTGGTGGGCATGTCACATATTAGGCGGTTCTTGGGCAGGTTCAACTCCTTTTGCAGCTCAGCCAGTCGAGCACTGGCATTATACGATCGGCGGAAATGCACACATACTTTCCTGGCCTGCCTCAGGACATCCTGTAAGCCTGGGTACCTGCCCAAGAACCGCTGCACCACCAGGTTGAGGACCTGAGCCATACATGGCACATGGGTGAGCGCCCCCTGTCGCAGGGCGGAGAGGAGGTTGGTGCCATTGTCAGAAACCACCATTCCTGGCTTAAGCTGGCGTGGCGTCAACCACCTCTCGGCCTGCCCCTGCAGAGCTGCCAGAACCTCTGCCCCAGTGTGGCTCCTGTCCCCCAAACACACCAGCGCAAGCACGGCATGGCATCTTTTTGGCTGCGTACTCGCGTAGCCCCTTGTACGCCTACGGAGCACCGCTGGTTCTGAGGACAGAGCAGTCGAAGAGGCCATGGAGGAAGAAGAAGAGGAGGGGGTGGAGGAGAGAGGTGTGTCACAACTAGTAGTAGCATTTTGGAGGCGTGGTGCCGGAACAAACTCCAACACTACTGCACCTTGTCCTGCATCCCTCCCAGCTGCCAAAAGAGTGACCCAATGGGCCGTGAAAGACAGATAACGTCCCTGTCCATGCCTGCTGGACCATGAGTCAACGGTAATATGCACCTTACCGCTGACCGCCCTGTCCAGCGAGGCATGGACATTGCCTTCCACATGCCGGTAGAGAGCCGGAATCGCCTTCCATGAGAAAAAGTGGCGTTTGGGAACCTGCCACTGAGGAACCACACATTGAACAAACTCACGGAAGGGGGCCAAGTCTACCAACTGAAAAGGCAGCAGTTGAAGTGCTAGCAATTTAGCCAAGCTAGCATTCAACCGCTGGGCATGTGGATGGCTGGGAGTAAACGTCTTTTGACGGTCCAGCAGCTGGGGCAGGGAAATTTGCCTGCTACAATCGGACGTCGGTGTACTGCAAGTACTTGGTTGTGACACACCTAATTCTACACCTTCAGTCCTCTCAGAGCAGCTTTCAGAGAGGACTGAAGATATAGTGGGGTTGGAGATCCCAGCTGATGAGGAGCAAGGAGAGGTCCGCTTTGTTCTTTGGTGTGGGTCTTTAATGTGCCCTTGCCAACAAGCTGCATGGCAGGTTGACATACAGTGGTGTGAAAAAGTGTTTGCCCCCTTCCTCATTTCCTGTTCCTTTGCATGTTTGTCACACTTAAGTGTTTGGGAACATCAAACCAATTTAAACAATAGTCAAGGACAACACAAGTAAACACAAAATGCAATTTGTAAATGAAGGTGTTTATTATTAAAGGTGAAAAAAAATCCAAACCATCATGGCCCTGTGTGAAAAAGTGATTGCCCCCTAAACCTAATAACTGGTTGAGCCACCCTTAGCAGCAACAACTGCAACCAAGCGTTTGCGATAACGTGCAGTGAGGCTTTTACAGCGTCCTGGAGGAATTTTGGCCCACTCATCTTTGCAGAATTGTCCTAATTCAGTTACATTAGAGGGTTTTCGAGCATGAACGGCTTTTTAAGGTCATACCACAACATCTCAATAGGATTCAGGTCAGGACTTTGGCTAGGCCACTCCAAAGTCTTCATTTTGTTTTTCTTCAGCCATTCGGTGGTGGACTTGCTGGTGTGTTTAGGATCATTGTCCTGCTGCAGAACCCAAGTTCGTTTCAGCTTGAGTACACGAACAGATGGTCGGACATTCTCCTTCAGGATCTCTTGGTAGACAGCAGAATTCATAGTTCCTTTTATCACGGCAAGTCTTCCAGGTCCTGAAGCAGCAAAACAGCCCCAGACCATCACACTACCACCACCATATTTTACTGTTGGTATAATGTTCTTTTTCTGAAATGCAGTGTTCCTTCTACGCCAGATATACTTGGACACACACCTTCCAAAGAGTTCCACTTTTGTGTCATCGGTTCACAGAATGTTGTCCCAAAAGTCTTGGGGATCATCAAGATGTGTTGTGGAGAAATTGAGACGAGCTTTGATGTTCTTTTTGCTCAGCAGTGGTTTTCTCCTTGGAACTCTGCCATGCAGGCCATTTTTGCCCAGTCTTTTCCTGATGGTGGAGGCATGAACGCTGACCTTAACTGAGGCAAGTGAGGCCTGCAGTTCCTTGGACGTTGTTGTGGGGTCTTTTGTGACCTCTTGGATGAGTCGTCGCTGCGCTCTTGGGGTAATTTTGGGCGGCCGGCCACTCCTGGGAAGGTTCACCACTGTTCCATGTCTTCGCTATTTGTGGATAATGGCTCTCACTGTGGTTCGCTGGATTCCCAAAGCTTTGGAAATGGCTTTATAACCCTTTCCAGACTGATAGATCTCAATTACTTTCTTTCTCAATTGTTCCTGAATTTCTTTGGGTCTCGACATGATGTGTAGCTTTTAAGGATCTTCTGGTGGACCTTACTGTGTCAAGCAGCTCCTATTTAAGTGATGCCTTGATTGTGAACAGGTGTGGCAATAATCAGGCCTGGGTGTGGCTAGAGAAATTGAACTCAGGTGTGGACAACCACAGTTATAGTATGTTTTAACAAGGGGGGCAATCACTTTTTCACACAGGGCCATGATGGTTTGGATTTTTTTTCACCTTTAATAATAAACACCTTCATTTACAAATTGCTTTTTGTGTTTACTTGTGTTGTCCTTGACTATTGTTGAAATTGGTTTGATGTTCCGAAACACTTAAGTGTGACAAACATGCAAAGGAACAGGAAATGAGGAAGGGGGCAAACACTTTTTCACACCACTGTATGTCTGGTCATGCTTGTGGTGCCCAAGCGGCTGATGTTTTGGCCACGCGAGATACGCTTGAGACAAATATTGCAAATAGCAGTGGTGCGATCTGATGTACTCGTCTCAAAAAAAGGCCCACACCAAAGAACTTTTGTGATAACGTGCAGAGGCAGCGCCCTGCACAGGCGGAGCTCTGCGGTGTGATTCAGTTGGTGTGCTGGCCTCTAGCTGGCCTCCGGAGGGCATCCTGCCTCGTTGGACATGTGCCGCCGCATCTCTCCCTTCAGGCACCCACGTGGAGTCAGTGACCTCATCATCCCCTCCCTCTTCACCACTAGAGCAAACCTGGCAGTAAGCTGCAGCTGTTGGAACATGACTGCCAGATTGCTGTCCTTCAGCATCCCCTCTCTCTGCGTGCACACTACTTCCTTCTTCAAGCTGGGTATCATCATCCGAGCCTTCAAATCGTTGGGCATCCTCCTGGAGCATGTACCCAACACTGTGCTCAAACAGTTCGGGGGACTCCTCAGGAGGACATGGTGGGTCTAGGGAAGGGGTGCCTGATGATGCCATTGAGTACGCGTTGGCAGCTGCTCTGCCAGTACCCTGAGCCTGGGTGAGAGAGGATGAGGAGGATGAGGAGGGCTTGGTCATCCATTCTACCAAGCCTTTGGCATGATGCGGCTCAACATGTCCAGCTGCCGAAAACAAAGACAAGCGTGTCCCATGGCCACGTGCTGATGACGATGCACGACCACGTCCACGACCAGCACTGTTGTCTCTAGAAAACAGAGCCTGCTTGCCCTGTGTTCTTGCCTCGGGACTGTCTGCCTCTCCTTGGCGGTCTTCCAGGCATTGTAGTGGATAGTGTATATTGTGCTGGAGTCACACAGCACACACACTAACTCCTGCAGATGGATGCCTTAGATGACAGCAACAGGGCCCTATGGCAGATATAGGCTGCCTTAGATGACAAGAACTGGGCTGACACACACACACACACACTAGCTCCTATGTGTGCTGACACACACACACTAGCTCCTATGTGTGCTGACACAAACACACTATAGCTCCTATGTGTGCTGAGAACACACTATAGCTCCTATGTGTGCTGAGAACACACTATAGCTCCTATGTGTGCTGACCAAAAAATATAGCTCCTATGTGTGCTGACAACACACTATAGCTCCTATGTGTGCTGACAACACACTATAGCTCCTATGTGTGCTGACAACACACTATAGCTCCTATGTGTGCTGACAAAAAAATATAGCTTCTATGTGTGCTGACAACACACTATAGCTCCTATGTGTGCTGACAACACACTATAGCTCCTATGTGTGCTGACACAAACACACTATAGCTCCTATGTGTGCTGACACAAACACACTATAGCTCCTATGTGTGCTGACACAAACACACTATAGCTCCTATGTGTGCTGACACAAACACACTATAGCTCCTATGTGTGCTGACACAAACACACTATAGCTCCTATGTGTGCTGACAACACACTATAGCTCCTATGTGTGCTGACAAAAAAATATAGCTCCTATGTGTGCTCACAACACACTATAGCTCCTATGTGTGCTGACACAAACACACTATAGCTCCTATGTGTGCTGACACAAACACACTATAGCTCCTATGTGTGCTGACAACACACTATAGCTCCTATGTGTGCTGACAACACACTATAGCTCCTATGTGTGCTCACAACACACTATAGCTCCTATGTGTGCTGACACAAACACACTATAGCTCCTTTGTGTGCTGACAACACACTATAGCTCCTATGTGTGCTGACAACACACTATAGCTCCTATGTGTGCTGACACAAACACACTATAGCTCCTATGTGTGCTGACAACACACTATAGCTCCTATGTGTGCTGACACAAACACACTATAGCTCCTATGTGTGCTGACACAAACACACTATAGCTCCTATGTGTGCTGACACAAACACACTATAGCTCCTATGTGTGCTGACACAAACACACTATAGCTCCTATGTGTGCTGACACAAACACACTATAGCTCCTATGTGTGCTGACACAAACACACTATAGCTCCTATGTGTGCTGACAACACACTATAGCTCCTATGTGTGCTGACAAAAAAATATAGCTCCTATGTGTGCTCACAACACACTATAGCTCCTATGTGTGCTGACACAAACACACTATAGCTCCTATGTGTGCTGACACAAACACACTATAGCTCCTATGTGTGCTGACAACACACTATAGCTCCTATGTGTGCTGACAACACACTATAGCTCCTATGTGTGCTGACAACACACTATAGCTCCTATGTGTGCTGACACAAACACAATATAGCTCCTATGTGTGCTGACAACACACTATAGCTCCTATGTGTGCTGACAAAAAAATATAGCTCCTATGTGTGCTCACAACACACTATTGTAAGGTCCTCTGTTTCAGCCCCTCCGCATCAGCCCCTCTGCATCAGCCCCTCTTTCCCTAAATTGGACTTTGGCGGTCAATGGAAAAAAAACCCTGTGTGTCCGGACAGATATTCAGACACCATACACCGTATGAGGTTTGATAAAGAGTGCCTTTACTTCCGTTTCACAGAGCATATACAATACAAAAAAAGGGGAAGAACGCAATTGAACAACCAATCACATTCAACCATTTAAGCATTTTGTTATACAATTCAATATTGATCTGCAAGATTCATAATATTTCTTCTTTCGGACTCAACATAATATTTACTCTAAAAATGTCTCACGCAATATATGTCCTTGATAAGATTTGCAGTATGTTTTGATAATATGGAAATACAAAACAGCATACTTGTTATGGGAAGCAGACCCGTTACTAGAAGCCATGAGAACTAAAACTTGTTATGGAAATGTGTGAGATAAACAGAATTTACAGTGAGTTTCTACAGAAAGACAGAAAAACATCTATGTTACAATACTATTAAATCTTGAAGGGTAACTCTACACTTCCCACGTTTCCTTACAACTATAGCTCCTATGTGTGCTGACACAAACACACTATAGGTCCTATGTGTGCTGACACAAACACACTATAGCTCCTATGTGTGCTGACAACACACTATAGCTCCTATGTGTGCTGACACAAACACAATATGGCTCATATAAATCCCTGCCTGCCTGGGATGGGACAGAAGGTTGGGACAGAAAGTTAGGGTGCAATGCTGTTCTAACAGCACTGCAATGGGTGCTACTGCAATGCTGTACTAACAGCACGCACACACCAGACTAATCCCCAGCAGCAGATAATGTCACACTCAGCAGTGCAATCAGCAGAAATGATCAGTAATAGTATTGAAAGAATCAGCAATGGTTTAGCAATGAACGAATCAATCAGCAGACTGCCTATTCACTCTTCTCAAAGCCGGAACACATGTGCCCTAGACCGACGGCGTGGCGGCCTTTTATACATTGGGGCGTGTACTAAAGCCCCTGAGCATTAATTGGCTACAGGCGTCCTGCCTGTAGCCAATTATTGCTCTCCTCACTGCCGGCGCTGTGATTGGCCAAGCATGTGGGGCAATGCATCAGTTAGCAATGCACTGCGCCGGCCGCAATGCCTTGCGGGCCGCTCGCATCACACGAATGTGATGCGAACGGCCCAAATAGTTCTGGGCTCGCCAAGCGGGTGAACGCCCGGTGCTCGTTTCGAACGTGGGTTCGAATCGAACACCGGGCCCATCCCTAATGGGTGTTGGTTGTTGTTATAACCTCTTGGAGTGACGGAGTTAAGTGATCCTTCAAGTGGCGCATTAATGTCAACCTTGCATTCAAGAGAATGTGGATAGCTATAGTTCTAGCATCTGGTGGTAATGATTCTATGTCTAATGACAAAAGTGCAAGCCCTGGAGATATGGGTATCTTTATATTCAGTACTTGTGTAAGTGTGTGAAATACTCCTGTCCAGAAGGTGGCTATATTGGGGCAAGACCAGAGTATATGGTACAATGTACCCACTGCACTGCAATTCCTCCAGCAGGTATTAGGGCTTTGTGGGGAGAATTTAACAAGCCTGTGGGATGTCAGATACCATCTGAGAAGAATCTTCTGTGTTAATTCCAACAGGTTTACACTTTTGGTCGCAGCGTACGTGATGTGTAGTTCCTTTTGCCACTGTTCAAGGGAGTAAATGATGTCTAGGTCTTTTTCCCATGCATTCATATGGGAGGTTTTTAAGAGTATATCCCTGTTATTTAGTAAATTGTAGAACAGTGAAATGCCTCTGGTGGTAGGGTTTGTGTAGTATTGAAGCACACGCCATGGTAAAGTTATTGTTGTTTTCAGGTTGGATCGGATCAGGTGCATGATCCTAAGGTAGGTATAGTACTCTGAATTGGCCAGGCTATATTCTATTTGTAGAGACCTGAAGGTTTTGGGAGTTGGACCAACCATTATGTCTTCCACTCTTTCTATCCCCTTTTTTAACCCAACTGGAGATGTTTAGGTCAGGTATGATGTGTGCTAGGCCATGGATAGGCAGTGAAAGCGAGGAAGGTGTAGAATTGGGGGGAGGAGTGTTTAGTAAGGCACTCCAGGCATGGAGTGAGGCTTTTTTGGTAGGAGATAGTGATGAGTATCTGAGGGTGTTATGTTGTTTAGCAAGAAGCAAGTGATAAAGATCATTTCCCTTGACTTGTATTTTTTCAAGATCCTCCCATCTGGTACTGGGGTTTTGGGGAAACCATGTTTTTATTTGTGCCAATATTGAGGCAGTATAGTAGTCTTTATGTATTACTAAGCCAACTCCCCTCACCTTCCTAATGGTGGATAATCTGGAAAATACACACCTCGCTTTCCTGCCTTGCCATAAATAGTGGTTGATCATGGATTGGGCTTTAACAAAGAAGGTGTTAGGTATCAGAATAGGGATGGTCGTGAATAAGTATAGGAATTGTGGGAGTAGTACCATTTTGAAGGCTGCCAACCTACCAGACCAAGAGAGTTCTGTTTTTGCTAGTTCTTGGAGTTTGGGGTGCAATTTGTCTAGAAATATAGAGTAATTTGCTTTGAACAGTTCTTCTGCCTTGGGCGTTAAAGTAATACCTAAATAGTTTATCCCTGTGTTATTCCACGTGTATGGGTACAACTCTGCCAACTTGCAATGCAGTTTAGGAGGGACAATAAGTCCAAGAATGTACGATTTAGTGTCGTTTACTTTATAATAGGATATGCCATTGAACATTTTAAGTACCTAATGCACCGAAGCGAGGGAAGTCTCAACATCCGTAAGCATGAGAATAACGTCATCAGCAAACAGGCTAATGGTGTGTGCTGAATTGTTAAACTTATATCCTGTAATTTGAGGGTAATCGCATATGTAGCTCGCCAGGGGTTCCATGAGTAGATTGAAAATGAATGGTGAGAGTGGGCACCCCTGACGAGTTCCATTTGTAATGTTAAATGAGTAGAAAGTACCCCTGAGGTGTAAACCTGGGCAGAAGGCTCGAAATATAAAGCCATAGTTGCAGAAAAAATTGTACCTGTGAAACCAAACACTTCTAGTACCTTAGCAAGGTAACTCCAATGTATCCGATCGAATGCCTTCTCTGTGTCGAAAGCCAACAGCAGAGAAGGCGTTCCATCTAGATTTGTGTGGTGGATTATATAAATCAGGTGCCTAGTGGCGTCAGTAGTTTGACGACCTTTGGTAAACCTCGATTGGTCCGTATGTATAAGCTGAGGGAGAATATCTATTATGCCGCGTACACACGATCGGAAATTGGAATCGGAAAATGCGACCGTCTGTATGCTTCATCAGACTTTTGCTGGCCGAATTCCAGCCACAAAATATTGAGAGCATGTTCTCCATTTTTTCGTTCGGAAAAAGTTCCGATCAGAAATTGCAATTGTCTGTAGCAATTCCGACGTGCAAAATTCCTACACATGCTCGGAAACAATTTGACGCATGCTCGGAAGCATTGAACTTAATTTTCTCGGCTCATCGTAGTGTTGTACGTCACTGCGTTCTTGACGGTCGAAAGTTCAGCAAACTTTTGTGTGACCGTGTGTATGCAAGCCAAGCTTGAGCGGAAATTCCCCCCGGTAAAAACATCCAAGATTTTTCTGACCGAAAATACGCTTGTGTGTACACTGCATAAGCGATTCGTTTAGCGTACAGTTTTAGGTCATTGTTAAGAAGTGATAAAGGCCTGAAATTCTGTGGGAGTGATGGTTCCTTCCCTGGCTTGGGCAAGGTGATTATAAGTGCTTTCAAAATTTCTAACGGAAAGGGGGAGGAGGCAGCTGCAGCATTAAATATGGTGGTTAAGAGGGGTGAGAGTATGTGCTTGAATGTCTTAAATAGGGGTGGGCTGTCAGAGTCGAACATGAGTTTGACTCGAACATTGGCTGTTCGCCCGTTCGCGAAATAGCGAACAATTTGGGGTGTTCACGGCAAATTCAAAAGCCACGGAACACCCTTTAAAAGTCTATCGGAGAAATCAAAAGTGCTAATTTTAAAGGCTAATATGCATCAGGAGCAGTGATTTTAATAATCCTTAAAGTGAAACAATAAAAGTGAAACATTCCTTTAAATTTCATATCTGGGGGGTGTCTATAATATGCCTGTAAAGGGGCGCATGTTTCCCGTGTTTAGAAAAGTCCCTGCACAAAATGTAATTTCTTAAGGAAAAAAAAGTCATTTAAAACTACTCGCGGCTATTGATGAATAGTCGGGTCCCGCAATACAGATGAAAGTCATTGAAAAAAAATGGCATTGGGGATTCCTCCCAGTCCATTACGAGGCCCTTTGGGTCTGGTATGAATATTAAGGGGAAACCCAGTTCCCCCCAATTTCCATTACCAGGCCCTTCAGGTCTGGTATGGATACTAAGGAGAAACCTGCACCAATTTAAAAAAAAAAAATGGCGTAGGGGTCCCCCTCAAAATCCATACCAGACCCTTCAGTTCTGGTATGGATTTTAAGGGGAACCCTGTGCCAAAATAAAAAAAAAATGTTGTGGGGTTCCCCCAAAAAATCCATACCAGACCCTTATCTGAGCATGCAACCTGGCAGGCCGCAGGAAAAGAGGGGGGACGAGAGAGCGCCCCCCCTTGAACCGTACCAGGCCACATGCCCTCAACATTGGGAGGGTGCTTTGGGGTAGCCCCCCAAAGCACCTTGTCCCCATGTTGATGGGGAGAAGGGCCTCATCCCCACAACCCTTGCCCGGTGGTTGTGGGGTCTGCGGGCAGGGGGGCTTATCGAAATCTCGAAGCCCCCTTTAACAAAGGGGACTCCCAGATCCCACTCCCCTTGTGTAAAATGGTAATGGGGTACATTGTACTCCTACCATTTCATCCAAAAAAGTGACAAAAAAGGTAAAAAAAACACACACACACACACACACACACACACACACACACACACACACACACACATAGCTTGGCACAAGTCCTTTAATAAAAACAAAACAAAAAGAAAATTCCAGCTATGTAATACTTCTACGATCCATGAACGATACAGCCTCCTCCATAGGAGCCGCCCAGCAGAAACCCCACCCTCGGTTATTTAAGAACTGTCATCCGAGTCGTGCATCATTCTGCTGGGCGGCTCCAATGGAGCAGGCTGTATCTTTCATGGATCATAGAAGGATTACATCGCTGGAATTTTTTTTATTTTGTTTTTATTAAAGGACTTGTGTCAAGCTGTGTGTGTGTTTTTTTTACCTTTTTTGTCACTTTTTTGGGGGAAGTGGTAAGAGTACAATGTACCCCATTACCATTTCACACAGGGGGGGCATGATCTGGGAGTCCCCTTTGTTAAAGAGGGCTTCCAGATTCCGATAAGCCCTCCACCCGCAGACCCCCACAACCACCGGGCAAGGGTTGTGGGGATGAGGCCCTTCTCCCTATCAACATGGGGACAAGGTTCTTTGGGGGGTTACCCCAAAGCACCCTCCCAATGTTGAGGGCATGTGGCCTGGTACAGTTCAGGAGGAGGCGCTCTCTCGTCCCCCCTCTTTTCCTGCGGCCAAATTTTTTTTTAATGTTGCCACGGGGTTCCCCTTAAAATCCATACCAGACCTGAAGGGCCTGGTAATGGACCGGGAGGAATCGCAATGCCGTTTTTATTTCAATGACTTTCATCTGTATTGCGGGACCCGACAATTCATTAATTATAGTTTAAAATATTTATTTTTTCTTTAGAAATTACATTTTGTGCAGGGACTTTTCTAAACATGGGAAACATGCGCCACTTTACAGGCATACTATAGACACCCCCCCAGGTACGAAATTTAAAGGAATATTTCACTTTTATTTTTTCACTTTAAGCGTTTTTTTAAAAAAAATTGCATTGATACATGTCCCCTGGGGCAGGACCTGGGTCCCCAAACCCTTTTTATGACAATAACTTGCATATTAGCCTTTAAAATTAGCACTTTTGATTTTTCACGTTCGAGTCCCATAGACTTTAACGGTGTTCGCGTGTTCGAACAAATTTTTTGCCTGTTCGAATGTTCTGGATGCGAACCGATCAGGGGGGTGTTCGGCTCATCCCTAGTCTTAAAGTATTCCCCTATGTATCCATCAGGGCCCGGGGATTTGTTTAGTAGTAGTGTATCAATAGCGAGAGACACTTATTGGGTTGTAAAGGGTGAGTTAAGATGTAGTAGTTGTAGTTGTGTTGAAGTCAATTGGGGGAGAGATACTTTCCTTAGAAAGTCATTTATAGCTTCAGAGGTTGGTTGTAGGGTAAGTTGTAGGGTAAGTGGATCGTCGGCTAAATTATACAATGATCCATAGTAGTGACTAGAGGTGTCAGCTATATTTTGGGGGTGGTAATGCTTATCTTTAGTAAGTGGGTGTGTGATGAATGGTATTTTGTGGATTTTGTTTGTGAGATCTTGTAATTGCTGTTGGTGCTGCCTCCTTGCTCCCAGTTTAATAAAAATGCCCCTCATGAATGCCTTATGAGTAGAGTTGAGCGGACACCTGGATGTTCGGGTTCGGCGGGTTCGTTGTTAAGAGCATGGCAAGTGATCTGCAAACAAATGTGGATAGGGAAATAACTTAAAATAACAAAAAAATAAAAAATAAAAATAAAATGCTGGAGGCCCCCTTCTCAGCAGAAGAGGTACAGGAAGTCATTAAGAACCTCAGAAACTCAACGGCACGATGCCGCACATATGGTGGGAATACCCTAGAATACTCACTTTCTGGAAAAAATTATTCAATTTAATGGATAAGATAGTGGGAAAATTAAATACTTGAAAATGAAAAAAAATGAAAAAATTCTAATCTTGACCTAGGAGGACGAAATTCAAATGGAGTAGGAGGTTGAGGTGGCGGTGGAAGTGGCGGTGTAGGTGGAAGCGGCGGTGGAGGAGGAAGAGGTAGCCAACACTGGTTCAAAGATACAACAATGGCTGGGTAAGGCTAGTGGTGAATGATGTGTCGAATTCTGTCCCCCGTCGCATAGTGTCCGCCCTGTACTGCGCTTGCTCATTACGTAGGACAAGGGGATTTCGAAACTCTCCGAAGACGATGCACAGGGACTCCAGGTTCAAGCCACATCATCCGAGGTTGAAGCCTAGCCAAGCGAACCCGTGAGGGGCCCAGTTACTATGTGCTACCGTATGTCCACTTGGATGGTCGGGCTTGAACCTGCACTCACTGCGCAGGCGACGTTCATCTTTGGAGATTTTGTGAATCTCCTTATCCTCTGTACTGCGCAAGCACTGCACCTGCGCAGTAAGTGGCCGGACACTATCCGATAGCAAGACAGTTTTCGTCAGAACACCGGTATATGTGTCTATTCTGCACAAGGTACGGCCAAGTCCTGTGGGATCCATGCCTGGTTCATTTTAATGAACATGAGCTTGTCCACATTGGCTCTGGACAGGCGGCTGCGCTTGTCTGTGATAACGCCCCCTGCCGTGCTAAATACACGTTCAGATAATACACTGGCGGCAGGGCAGGCCAGGACCTCCAAGGCGTAAAGGGCAAGCTCAGGCCATGTGCCCAATTTGGAGACCCAGAAGTTGAAGGGGGCAGACCCGTCATGCAGTACGTGTAGGCGTGTGCACACATACTGCTCCACCATGTTGGTGAAATGCTGCCTCCTGCTAAGACGTTCCATCTCAGCTGGTGGTGCTGGTTGTTGTGGCGTGGTGACAAAGCTTTTCCACATTCCGGCCATGCTAACCCTGCCTTCCGAGGTGCTGGCGGTGCCCCGGCTGCGTTGGCGACCTCTTCCTCCTCCTCTGCCTTCGCCTTGTGCTTCCACCGCACCCCCGCTTCCAAGTGGGAATGCCACCAGCAGCGCTTCTACCAGCGTGCGCTTGTACTCGCGCATCTTACGATCACGCTCCAGTGAGGTAATTAAGGACGGCACGTTGTCCTTGTAACGGGGATCCAGCAGGGTGGCCACCCAATAATCAGCACCAGTTAAAATGTGGGCAACTCGGCGGTCGTTGCGGAGACACTGCAGAATGTAATCGCTCATGTGTGCCAGGCTGCCCAGAGGCAATGAAAAGCTGTCCTCTGTGGGAGGTGTATCGTCTGTGTCCTCTGTATCCCCCCAGCCACGCACCAGTGATGGACATGAGCTGGTCTGGGTGCCACCCTGCTGTGAACATGGTTCCTCCTCCTCCATCTCCTCCTCATTCTCCACCTCGTCATCCCCCAGAACTGTGCCCTTGCTGCCAGACAATTGTGTACCTGGCGCTTGTTGGTGCAGGAACCCACCCTTGTAGCCACTTGTAAATGACTGCCCTGAAAGCCTTGGAAATGAACCCTCTTCCTCCTCCTCCTCCTGTGCCACATCCTCTTCCATCATCGCCTGAAGAGTTTTTTCAAGGAGGCATAGAACTGGGATAGTAACGATGAGAACGGCATCATCGGCACTGGCCATGTTGGTGGAATACTCGAAACAGCGCAACAAGGCACACAGGTCTCGCATGGAGGCCCAGTTATTGGCGGTGAAGTGGTGCTGTTTCGCAGAGAGACTCAAACGTGCGTGCTGCAGCTGAAACTCCACTATCGCCTGATGCTGCTCGCACAGTCTGGCAAGCATGTGCAAGGTGGAGTTCCAACTTGTGGGCACGTCACATATGAGACAGTGAGCGGGAAGGCCGAAGTTACGCTGCAGCGTTGACAGGCGAGCAGCAGCAGGGTGAGAACGCCGAAAGTGCGCACAGACGGCCCGCACTTTCTGCAGCAGCTCTGGCATATCGGGGTAATTCTTAAGGAACCTCTGGACCACCAAGTTCAGCACATGCGCCAGGCAAGGGATGTGCGTCAAACCGGCAAGGCCCAGAGCTGCTACGAGATTTCGCCCATTATCGCACACCACCAGGCCGTGCTTGAGGCTCACTGCCACCAACCACTCATCGGTCTGTTGTTCCATGTCCCTCCACAACTCCTGTGCGGTGTGGGTTTTTTCCCCCAAACAGGAAAGTTTTAAAACTGCCTGCTGTCGTTTAGCCCTGGCTGTGCTGAAGTTGGTGGTGAAGGTGTTATGCTGACCGGATGAGGAGGTGGTAGAGGATGAGGAGGCGGAGTAGGAGGAGTTAGCAACAGGAGGCAAACTGAAGTGCCCTGCAATCCTCGGTGGTGGAAGGACATGCGCCAAACTGCTATCCGCCTCAGGGCCAGCCGCCACTACATTTACCCAGTGTGCTGTTAGGGAGATATAACGTCCCTGACCGTGCTTACTGGTCCACGCATCCGTAGTTAGGTAGACCTTGCCACAGATAGCGTTGCGCAGTGCACACCTGATTTTGTCCCCCACTTGGTTGTGCAGGGAAGGGATAGCTCGTCTGGAAAAGTAGTGGCGGCTGGGCACGACGTACTGTGGGACAGCCAATGACATCAGCCTTTTAAAACTCTGCGTCTCCACCAGACGGAATGACAGCATTTCAAAGGCGAGGAATTTTGAAATGCTGGCATTCAGGGCCAGGGATCGCGGGTGGCTAGGGGGTACTTCCTCTTCCGCTCCAGTGTTTGGGAAATAGAGAGCTGAACGCTTCCATGGGACATTGTGGAGATGGTTGGTGACCCAGGTGGTAGTGTTGCTGGCAGATCCTCTGTTTGCGGGTTGGCAGGTGTCACTGTCACTACAGAGGTGGATGAAGAGGCCGAGACTGCAGCAGAAGAGGAAGCAGGAGGAGCCAGAGACCTTTCTTGGTTTTTGCGGTGTCTACTCCACTGCATCTCGTGCTTTGCACTTAGATGCCTGGTCATGCAGGTTGTGCTCAGGTTGAGAACGTTTATGCCTCGCTTCAAGCTCTGATTGCACAGCGTGCAAACCACTCGTGTCTTGTCAGCACATTGTCTGAAGAACTGCCACGCTAGGGAACTCCTTGGACCTGGCTTTGGTGTGCTTGGTCCCTTGCTGCGTTGGGCAGTAGCAGACGTACTGTCTAGGGGACGGACGCTCCGCTTTTGGACCCTGCTCCCTCTTCTGCTGTGCTGGTGGCTCTGTGCGACCACCGCTTCTTCCTCTGAACTACACTGGTCACCTGCATGATGTTGATTCCATGTGGGGACAAGGACCTCATCGTCCTCCACATCATCTTCCACCCAGTCTTCACCCCTGCCCTCCTTGTCGGTCTGCACAATGGCGAAAGCAGCAGCAGTTGGCACCTGTGTTTCGTCATCATCCGAGACGTGCTGCGATGGTCCTCCAATGTACTCATCATGAAACATAAGTGGTTGGGCATCGGTGCACACAATCTCTTCCACTTCTGGGGCAGGGCTAGGTGGATGGCCCTGGGAAACCCTGCTAACAGAGTCATCAAAAAGCAGAAGAGACTGCTGCATGATTTGGGGCTCAGACTGATTGGCTGATTTGCAAGGGGGTGAGGTGAAAGACTGATGGACATCGGCTGCAGGTGCCAACTCTGATCTTTCATCAGGAGACTGGGTGGGAGACAATGTGAAGGAACCGGAGGCACTGTCAGCAACCCAATCTACTATCGCCTGTACTTGTCCTGGCCTCAACATTCGTACAGCCTCATTAGGCGCGCCAAAATACCGCTGCAGGCTCTGTCGCCTACTCGCACCTGAGGAAGGTGTTTCACTAGTGCGAGTAGCTGGCACAGATCGACCACGTCCTCTCCCTGCAACAGGAGCGCCACCAGCAGCACCACGACCCGGGCCATGTGCCCTTTTTGATGATCTCCTCATATTTTCAAAATTTATGATCTCGCCCTAAATGGGTGTTTTTGTCAATAGCAGAATACACGTACAGTGTCTAAAGTGTTTATAAAAACGCAGAAAATGCTGTTGGGAAGAAAAAAAACACAGCAAAATTAAAATTTTTTTGCAATGTTTTTCCAATATCAGAATACACGGACAGTATCTAAAGCATGTATGAACACGCAGAAAATGCTATTGGAGAAAAAAAAAAACACAGCAAAATTATATTTTTTTTTGCAATGTTTTTCCAATAGCAGAATACACACAGACTATGGTGAATCTCTTACTATATGCAGTGTTGGTCCTAATGGTGCACTGAGCTTGCAGGTAAAACTTTTATATTTTGTCTGGCACTGGCCTCATGGCACTGTTAAAAGACTGTGCACTGCACCCCAGCCGCTCACTAATCTAACTAATTTGAAGAAAATTAAAGGAATGTGGACTGACTGACTGACTTTATCACACTAACTCCTAAAATCCTCTCTCTTAGCAGCACAGGAACCTGTCTATAGCAGAATGACGCTGTGTGCTGTGTGTCTGGACTATATATAGAGGCAGGGTCACATGCTGCACTGCCCAATCATAGCCATGCCATTAGTAGGCATGGCTGTGATGGCTTCTAAGGGCACACTAGTGAAACTAGCGTTGATTGGCTGCCCTGCAGCTGTTAAAAAGGCGCCAATACATCGCCGAACACCGGACCCGAACCCGAACTTACAGCCAATAGTTCGGGTTCGGGTCCGGGCCCCGGACACCCAAAAGTCTGGTACGGACCCGAACTTTACAGTTCGGGTTCGCTCAACCCTACTTATGGGCGTTCCATAGCGTAAACTCATTATCTACAGAATTTTTGTTATCATTAAAGTACTGCAATAATTGTTGTGTTTTTGGAATATTTTCCCTGCAAAAGAAGTGGGTTAACTCTCCAAATTGGAACAGGGTTTGAGGAAAATGAGTCTTTGATTGTCAGCACCACAGATGCATGGTCTGACCATGCAATGTTATTGATTGATGCATAGGCAGTTCTTGTCAGGATCCATTGATCTACTAGGAAGGGATCTATATGGGAGTAGAACCGATACAGCGAAGAAAAAAAGGTGAAGTCCCTTTCCCCTGCATGAAGGCACCTCCAAGCATCAAACAAGTTATGTTGATGGATAGTATTTTGAAGTGTCTGGCTTGTCCTGGTGGGTGTGGAGGTGGAGTCAAGGTTTGAATCTGGGATAAGGTGGAAGTCCCCACAGACAACCAGAGCACCTTTTTGGTGGACACAGATTTTACAAAGTTTTTTTGATAAAGCGTATCTGGTTGGAATTACTATGTACCGTCCTTGGGTCTGCAATCACTTCATGGAGTAGAATGAGACAGTGTCCCTAATTGCAGTGAGAACTCCTCTTTTTTTGGAGTATTTGCAGTGAAGATATAGTGGAACTGCTTGTTTGTGCATTTTGGGGGTGTTATGCTCCTAAAATGTGTTTCCTGAGCACATATTACTTCACAGTGGAATTGTTGGGCTTCCTTCCACAATGATTTGCGTTTGACATGATGGTTGAGTCCTTTTGCATTAATGGAGAGAAATGTCATCCCCCATGTGGTCAAAAGTTTGTTGGAGTGACATTCTGTGCCCTTATAAATCCTTTTGTGGGTGGGGAGCTCCCTCATGTGGTCAATTTCGGAATGAGCCATGTTGTGAAACTCAAGTGAAGACCATAGATGTGTAGTACTCACATTATGAAGTTTGGTCGGCGTTCTGTTGCGATTTTCCACCGGGCTGTACTGGTGAAGTCTCCATGGAGTTTTTGTTCTGGAGTAGACAACTGTAACTTTGTCTAAGAGCTGTAAAGCAATCTGTAATTTCTGACAGTATGGAGAGGATAGAACAATAGGGAAAATAAAACTGAGATTGGACAAATAAAAATGAACTGTGAACAAGAGATGTAAGTATTGTAAGTAAACATTTTGAACCAAACAAGGGTAACTTGTACCCAGAGCCGATCCGCCCTATACACTATGTACGCAAGCTGCGTAGGGCCCCGCAGACCTGCCCCCCCCCCCCCACGGATGGATCGGGTCTGCTCTGCTCCCTTGCAGCTAAAGAAACGAGAAGGTGAAAGAAGTGATGGCTCGTTACCACTAAGCCCCCCCCGCGCCTCTTCTCAGCTGAAGTGAGAAGTGAAGAAGAGAAGAGATCACACAGTTCTGTGCTGCCCCCCGCTTCTCAGCGTAATTGAGGAGAAGTGAAGGAGAAGAGAGCACACAGTCCTGCTGCTACCGCCCCACACCCCCCCCTCTCAGCTGAAGTGAGGATAAGAGAGCACACAGTACTGCTTCTACCCTGCACCCCCCACCCCTCCCCCCGCTGAGGTGAGGAGAGAAGAAACGAGCACACAGTTCTGCTCCTACCCTTCACCCCCCTTCCTTCTCAGTCTGAGCCTGCAGGTGAAGTGAGGAGTAGTGAAGTAGAGAGCGCACAGTCCATTACTCAGCCTTATCCATCCCTGCTGAGGCAGGTCCTAATGTCTGCAGGACTTAGCTGGGACAGTGATTGGGCAGGACTGGGCCAGGGGGAGTGGCCAGCTCATTGACACAGACACCAACAGGTCAGAGAGTGCAGCATGGAGGGTAAGTCACAAATATTTAATGTGTGCTGCTGACTGTGCCCCCTGTGCTGCCTGTACATTTTAGTGGGACCTTATTTATCTCCTTCTTGGATGGGACACCCTAAAGACCCCTTTCACACTGTGCCACCACCAGATTTACCGGTAAAGTGGCGCTATTTTTAGCACCGCTTTACCTTCGCTTTAGTGGCGCTATTCGGCAGCTAGCGGAGCGGTTTTAACCCCCCCGCTAGCAGCCGAAAAGGGGTTAAATTCTCCCACAACGCCGCTGGAGCGGCGTTTTGACGGTGGTATCACAGCACTGCCGCATTGATTTCAATAGGGAGGAGCACTGAAGGAGAGGTGTATTCACACTGGAGTGAATGGAGCCGCTTTTTTTAGGCGCTATGAAGGTGCTATTTTTAGCGCTGTAGTGCCTGAAAAACGCCTGCAGTGTGAAAGGGGTCTTAGGCTGACTTGCTGCCTATAATTGATTTAAAGATGGATGACTCTGGGTGCAAATGAGTTACATTTTCGAGAGCACGCTGCCCACCTCCTCACTATGTATCTCTCATCCCCATCCACAGTCATCTTCATCCATTTTCACAATGCAACTCAATCATCTTCATCCGCACCCAGCATCTACTACATCACTCCAGTCTCCACAACGCACGCATTCCTACTCACGCCGAGCACCATGCATCCCTCCACTCTCCACAACGCACGCATCCCCACCCAGGCTGAGCACCATCCATCCCTCCAGTCTCCACAACACAAGCATCCCCACCCAGGCCGAGCACCGTCGATCCATCCAGTCTCCACAACGCATGCATCCCTCCAGTCTCCGCAACGCAAGCATCCCCACCCAGGCCGAGCACAATGCATCCCTCCAGTCTCCACAACGCAAGCATCCTCACCCAGGCCGAGCACCGACCATCCCTCCAGTCTCCACAACGCACGCATCCCCACCCAGGCCGAGCACCATCCAACCCTCCAGTCTCCAACACAGTGTAGCAGCGCTTTGCGGTGGATTTAACCCTTTCTCGAATAGCGCCGCAAATTTGACGGTAAAGCGATGCTAAAAATAGTGGTGCTTTACCGCCGACGCACCCACCTCCCCAGTGTGAAAGGGGCCTTACTGTTGAATGCTTACATTAATGGGTGTATGTATAGAAGCACATAGTACGGGAACATTGTAAGTTTCAAAGGAACATTTAACAGATAACAAGAGACTACAGGCTTTGTGTAAGATCACAAACTGTTTTTGCATTGTTTTTACTGATGGAGGAGGGCGCAGCCCCTCTCATCTGTTACTCAGCCAACCGCTGGGCCCTTCTGTGCAAACTCTGATGTAAGGGGGAACCTCTGTGCGGACTCTGATGTAAGGGGGAACCTATGTGCGGACTCTGATGTAAGGGGGAACCTCTGTGCGGACTCTGATGTAAGGGGGAACCTCTGAGTGGACTCTGATGTAAGGAGGGCTTCTGTGCGGACTCTGATGTAAGGGGAAACCTCTGTGCAGGCTCTGATGTAAGGGGGAACCTCTGTGCGGACTCTGATGTAAGGAGGGCCTCTGTGCGGACTTTGATGTAAGGAGGGCCTCTGTGCGGACTCTGATGTAAGGGGGAACCTTTGTGCAGACCCTAAAGCCAAAGTTCAGGGTTATAATTTATTTATTAAGGGCGGCATATTTGGGTTCTATCCTTTTTTATCAATAAATATTGATTGTTTGAACCTCATTCTGTTCTATATTGTTGTACTTATTGTCAGGTCACCTGAGACCAGGTGACAGGTGCACTCTGTAGGAGTCCGAAGTGCACCGCTAGGTAGTGGACCTTAGGACTGACTGCTGCGGATTGTACCCAGGGAGATACAGGACACAGGTATACTGGGTCACAACACAGATCCCAGTGGGAGCTAGAGCATAGATTCCCCAGGGTGCGGAGCCATCAGGTGTTCGCCAGAGCCTCTAGTGGTGAGGATGGACTTCGCTGCAGTCTGGCTCCAGGTCGCGGCCCCCCAGGGTCTCACAGCTCACGCTCACCGTAGACTACAGGAGAAGGAAGCAGCAGGCTGGAACGACAAGGATAATAAGGGGATAAGGCAGAGGTCAGGGCAACTAGCAGACAGGAACAACAGAGTACACGCCAAAGGTTCAGGGTCACAGGCAGACAGGGATGGTCGGAGACAAGCCAAAAGTTCAAGGTCACAAGCAGACAGGAATCGTTGAGAACACGCCAAGGTCGGTAACAGAGACAAACATAGAGCACACGGCACGCAGGAACCAGGAAGCCGAACACACCATGGATACACAATGGTTGATCAGCACCACTGGCTTTCAGTGCACATGTTAATATAGGGTTCCCTGATAGGGCCTGGGGTGGAGCCATGCTTAGAGGAGAGGTTATAAAAACCACCAGGTGAGAGTGGCTGGCCTCTTAGTCTGAACACATGATGAGAGGTAAGCAAACAGGGGAAGATTACTGCATAACCATGACACTTATTCTTTGACTGTTTTGTTTAAAAGAGGGAGGATTGTATTGGTGCACTGAAGTGTCAGGTGTGACTGTGTGGCAATGGCGAATTGTTTATATAGCTCACGGCATCACGGGTCAGGTAGAGGGCCCCTTAGCAGAATTTTGCTTAGGGCCCCAGGGAGGTAAGGATCGGCACTGCTTGTACCCAAATGCAGCATTTTGTGGTCTCATAGGGGTGAGTTTGTGAACTGAAAGAGGCTACTCTCCCCATAGAACTGAAGATAAAACTTGTCTGCTTTCCATATGATCAGTGTTTTATCATTCTTTGCTGTGACCTTTTGCCATTCAGGGTCCGCATTAGGGATTCTCCTGGGGGATTTGGGTCTGCTGTCAGACTCTGGTAGGATCTGCCATTCTTTGAGCAGGGATAGGCCTTTTTCTAGTGAGTCTATGATGAAGGTGAGACCCTTTTTGGTGACAGTGATTTGGTGACATCTGTAGTTGATCCTATGATTCCTGAGGGCTTTTGTAATTGTACCGAGGTTCCATCTTTTTTGGAGGGTGTACTGCGATAGATCTAAAAAAAATTCAGGTTTTGGTATTGTGGGGGAATATGCTCCTTAGTACGCATTACTGTCATCAATTTTTCTTTTGTGTGGTAAAAGTGTAAACACAGTATAGCATACCTTGGAATCTGGTCAGGGAGATATGCTATATGCAATGAATCCTGTCTTATCCTGTCTATAGTCACATCTAAGTCTGTGAGCTCAGGGAGGATTCATTTAAATAGAGTGATAGTGTATCAACACAGGTCTCCTTGCTGAATAGACTCAGGGATTCCTCTTATCTTAAGTTGTTCCTTCTAGCTCTGTCCTCCATGTCTGACATTTTTGATTTGAGCCCTTCTTTTACCTCCTCCTTTTCATCATGGGCACCTACCAGGTCATTCAGTGTTTGCAAATTCCCCCATCTTGTTTTCAATGTGCTCCACTCTTGATTCTACAGCCTGCATCTCTTTATTGAACTTTTGCATGCAGGACATCATATCAGTTTTGATTGACCCCCTTAGGACAGTAACATGTCTTTTAATACTGTGTCCATAACTGGCTAATTGTTAGTGGGGAAGACCTCTATACTGTCTGGCAATTCTCTAGTGTCTTCCCCAGAATCAGTGCTGGGGCTAGCTGTGGGGCTGCATCCAGGGCCATTCACCCAGAATTTGGCCTTAGCAACGCTAGCAGACTGGGAGGTGTTAGGGTAGGATTGCTGGCTGGAGGGAGACCCACTATTTCTGCTGATGGATGCAGATTTAGCTGAGAGGGAATGTGAGCTATGGGCCGGGGTAGATGTGTTACTGGCGCCATCTTGCCTACCTCCATGCAGTTGCAATGTGAAGAATTCCATCAGCTTCTGGGGTCTCCTGTGTTCTTTCCTTTTCCTGGCCATGGTCCACGATTTGGTGGTGTGTAAACCGCTCCGTTTTTGGGGTAAATAAACCCCCCTGGAAAGTCTCTGTGTGCCGCTGGTTGTCTCTGGGAAGAGGAGCTCAGCTCTCACGCTGCCATCCCGTTACGCAGCTGGCCACGCCCCCTTGTGATTATATTTTTAATTGTATTATTTTAACTGAAGCACATTAGTTAGTGATTCATTTTTTGGAGACATTTTATGTATATACCTGCTGAAACGTGCATGCACTTTTTTGATGGATTTTCTATTTTGATTAATTAATTTTGTATGAAACAGTTGCATATTTATTTTTTGTTAATTCAGTATTGACACTTTATAGCAACATAATTTGGAAAATGCACCTATTGGAAAAAATTAGAGTAACATAAATTGCTACAGACATACAAAGGAATCTCAGGCAAGGGAATAAGAATCATTTTAAAGGGATGTTTATTGAAGTTAAATCAGAAAGACATTGACCGATTCACACATAGAGAAAGGATCATATATATATAATAGACTCAAGTATAATCAATTAGCTCTCTTGAAGATGTAATTCTTTATTAAACTTTATAAGGGGTAGGCAACTTTATAAGGGGTAGGCAACCCTAAAGAGGTGGAGATCTATCTGAACAACATGGGAGAAGTCAAAGATCACTGGGCACAGTGTCCCCTCCTCATACCTTATTTAAATCTCAAATTACCGTACTCGCAATTCCGCTAACATATCACCTCCTCACCTGTCATACAAACTTGGATAACTTTTAAGAGGAGCAGCAGTGACTGCTGCACTTGTGAATGAGCCCTTAGTTGCATTCTGCAGCGGCACCCTTAAGACTCATTCACATCTAAAGTTGGGGGGGTGGTAAAACCCTGTGCTTGGTGGTAAAACCCTGCTGCTGAGGCAGAAGTCAAAGGTGCACACATAGGCGTGCGCACAGGGTTGAAATATTCCTTTAAATTTCATACCTGGGGGGTGTCTATAGTATGCCTGTAAAGGGGCGCATGTTTCCCGTGTTTAGAACAGTCTGACATAAAAGGGAAAAAAAGTTATTTAAAACTACTCGTGGCTACAATGAATTGTCGTTCTGACAATACACATAAAAGTTCATTGATAAAAACAGCATGGGGATTTTCCCACAGGGGAACCCCAAACCAAAATAAAAAAAAAAAATGTATGGGAGTCCCCCTAAATTCCATACCAGAAAATTTGGATTATTAGGCATGTCCACCATATGTGTAAATGTAAACTCTGGACAGCCTCAAAAACAAAGGGCTGATGAAGTAGGCGAATATTTAGCCACTCTGGCAGGTACAAGGTACCATCGGGTAAGGACTTTGTAGTTTGCTTCCGATGCTATAATATTGGGTGCAGATGCTTTAGTTGTGAGCCATATACTTGACCATTCCGTATCCTCCAAAGTTCATCCCAGGTCATCTTCCCATTTCCAAACGTAAGTTGGTTTGTCAAAGTTTGTGTTTACTAATAGTTGATTGTAAAGTGATATTATTCCTTTAGCAAGTGGGTCTTTTTTACAAATAGATTCAACATTGGATAATTGAGACAGGGGTATTTCCACGTTTAGAAATGGTGTAAAGAAATTTTTAATTTGGAGATATCTAAATACCTCAAAGTGGTAAATCATATTTTTCTCTAAGCGTTGGGAAAGAAAGAAATGTTTTAGATGCAACAAAATCATGTAGTGTCTGAATACCTGAAGTTGTCCAAGCTTTAAATGATGTCGGGTATATCCATGCTGGATAGAAGGCCGGTTATCTAATAAAAGATAAGAGGATTATGTGGTGATTGTAATTGGTATTTGGTTTTTAGTTTATCCCAGGGTGATAAAACGCGCTTAGTTATGGGATTATTGAGTTTGGAACGGTCTTTGGGTTCAAGCCATAACAAGTTTGATATTGATAATGGGTCACATTCTGAAGCTTCTATGAATACCCATAATGGGATTTCCTGTTTTGCGTGATACTTTAAGAGACTGGCCAAGTGTGCCGCTTTATAATAATTAGTAAACTTAGGATAACCCAGACCTCCTTTAGCTTTGGGGAGATGTAACATGTGTATAGGTATACGTGGCTTGGAAGAACTCCATATAAATAACATTGTCCTTTTTTGTACTAGTCTCAAGAAATAGGAAGGAATTGGAATAGGGAGAACTCTGAACAAGTATAGTAATTTTGGCAGAATAGTCATTTTAGTTGCATTGATCTTTCCAATCCAGGGTAATGGAAGTTGTGACCATTGTTTTAATAAATGTGTGATCTGTTTCAATAAAGGAGGATAATTGGCTGAAAATAAGTCTGAATGAAATGCTGTCAGTTGAATTCCAAGGTATGGGATTGATTTCTCTGCCCCGGTAAATGGGAGTGCAACCTTTGCCGGAATAAGTTCTGTGTTGGAAAGTGAAATATTAAGCGCTAGGCATTTCTTGGGGTTAATCATAAGGCCAGAGAATTCTGCAAACCCATCAAGAATGGGCAATAAATTGGGGCCTGAAAGTTGTGGTGATGATAGGAAAAGCAAAATATCATCTGAAAACATGCAGAGTTTGTGTGGGAGACCTCCTACTTCAATTCCAGTTATTGTACGGTTTGTTCTAATATGTTGGGCTAAGGGTTCAAGTAAAAGGGCAAATAAGAGGGGAGATAATGGACAACCCTGTCGCGTGCCTCTTTCGATACTAAAAAAATCCGATTTGTATCCAGCATGTTTTTTTTTTTTTTTTCAAAAGTTTTATTGGGTTTTATCATATAATACAGAACATAGGAAAACAGTAACAGGTGTATATTAATACATTGTAAAGGTACAAAGCCATGTGGTTGCAGAGGTTAGAAAAGAACAGACTAAGTAGACCATTGGCAGAGAGGTATCGTAATAGGAGGCAAAAGGTATAATCTTCCCCCCAGACACCCCATCTAGGAACACACTGTGTCTCGAGGGAAAGACAGCACCTCCAACCTCCAGGTTGCCATGCATTTGATATAGAAGAGTTGGCAAAAAATCGGTAATACAGATAGAATATGAAAGTCATCATATAGGTAGTACGACAAGATTATAACAATGTGGCCAAGTATATTCAGCCGTGATGCAACAGTCGTTCTCTTGTGGCTGATACAGAAAAAATAAAAATAAAAGAATAACAATATAACTAAGATATATGGCCCATAACATCTTGGGCCATATACCAGTGACAGTAGAGATAGAGCAGGTATTCCCTTTGGGTATTAATATGTTAGGGTTGTGTTACAAGCTTAGGAGATTGAGGCAGGGGTTTACATTTAGGGTGTGCTAACCAGGGATGCCATCTGCTTAGGAATGCGGGGACTAGCAAGTGAGCCCTGGCATACATGAATTCCATGAGACAATGGTTATTAAGCAATTGAACCACCTCCGTGAGTGTGGGGGGCTCTGGAGATTTCCACTTTCTGGCAATTGTTAACCTAGTAGCGATAAGGACGTGAGTTAGGATGGGGTAAGTAGCCGGGGGCCATGAGTCAAAGCCTAATCCAAAAAGGATCAAATGCGAAGACAGTGTAATAGGAGTCGATAGAACAGAGGCAAGGAGTTTCGTAAGGGCAGCCCAAAAGGTCGTTAATTTGGGACAAGACCACCAAATATGTATTGTTGTGCCAGAGTGGCCACAAGATCTCCAACAGGAGTCGGATGTGTTTCGGTATATTTTTGCCAATTTAGATGGTGTGAGGTACCAGTTATGTAGGATTTTTTGTACCGTTTCCCAGTGTGTGAGACAACGGGAGAATTTTAGTGGCCTTCTTAGGGCGCTAAACCATTGTTGGTGAGTGTAAGTACACATGAGATGGTCTTCCCATTTTAGCTTAGCAGCAGATTTGATATCCTGATCTGGGTTGGTGAGTAGCTTGTAAATATATGAGATGCCCTTTAGACGTGTATGCTCTGCATTGTAGAATTGTAGTAAGAGCCAAAAGAAAGGATTTTGTGACCAGATTACCCGTGAGAGCGCAGAGCGGATTCTGCGGTATACAAAAAAGTCTCTGGAAGGAATGCAGTAGGCCTTCTGTAGGTGCTGAAAGGATGAGAGCAGGGAGTTATGGTAGAGATCTCCAATGACAGCAACCCCTTTATGTATCCAGTTGGAGATTGGAATATCAGGCAGGAGCGCTTGTAAAGTCTTGAGAGGTATGTCCTTAAGTATCCGATGAGGAATGCCACTTAGCTGTTGCAAGGTTGCCCGCTATGTTTTAAGAGTTGCATTGACAGTAGAGAGATAGCTGAGTTTTGTATGCTGTTGCATAAGTATTGCACTAAGGTGCAGTCTAAGATGAGTTCCCATGACTGTTGTTTCAATTTGCAACCATGGGATTTGAGTTTCTGCTTTCCACCAGTATTTGGTTTGAGCCAGGATGATTGCTTTGAAGTATGCTGAGATGTGTGACCAAATCCCCATATTTTTTGATAATGTTTTTTGAAAATGTCTGTCTAGGTGCTTTTAAATAGCCTTGCTGGAGGTAAATGTCAGTTTTGCATGTGTGCGCTGTAATATGTTTGTTCTGTTGTATGGTCTTATGGCAGCACCATCTTTATGCATTTTTTAGGGTGTGCCCCCCAAATATCTCTTTTGTCTATTGTATGGATTTTGACCAAATCCTTTTGGGTGGAGCACCCCACTCAGTAAGTACCTCAATTAGTGACCACCTGTATCATGGGTGGAGAGCTCATGTTCTCCCATATAGAGGAGTATAGCTCCCTTGGTTCAGAGAAGCAGGATCTCCCGATCTATGGATAGTGTAGGACCCACTAATCATGGGGTACTTTGTCGCAGTAAGTGGGCTTAAGCACCATATAGCAATATGGTGTGACCAAATCCCCATATTTTTTGATAATGTTTTTTGAAAATGTCTGTCTAGGTGCTTTTAAATAGCCTTGCTGGAGGTAAATGTCAGTTTTGCATGTGTGCGCTGTAATATGTTTGTTCTATGCTGAGATGTTAGGAGCTCCCATTCCACCAGTAGATGTCGGTGAACAAAGGGTAGATCTTTTAATTCTAGGGTGTTTCCCATTCCATATGAAAGAGGTCAAGATAGCTTGAAGTTTGTTGAGCTGTGACTGTAGAAAGGGGATAGGTAAGGTCCGAAACAGGTACAGTACATGGGGAAGGAGATACATTTTGGTGAGTGCGATACGTCCGGCCCATGATGCTTGCACGTTGCTTAAATTTCGTATAGTGTTCTGTAGAGTGGTAACCAGGTATGAAATATTAAGGAAAAGTAGGCGGGAAGTAGGAGTAGTCAAGCGAATACCTAAATAAGAAAGAGTGGAGTCAGAGGCCCATGAAAAAGAGGTGAGTTGAGCAATGCTACGCTTGGCGACAGGATCGATATTAACTCCAATCATACAAGATTTAGAGTAGTTGATTTTGTATAAGGATGCTTTGCTGAAAAGGTCTAGGGTTTGATGAAGGTGTGGGAGAGACAGTATGGGGTTGGTAATAGAGACGATCACATCGTCTGCATAAAGGCCAATTGTATGATTGCACTGCCCTATCTCAATGCCGGAGATTGCGGGGTTCGAACGAATAGAATGTGCCAGAGGTTCCATGATAAGAGTAAAAATTATTGGGGATAGAGGGCAACCTTGACGAGTACCATTGGATATGTGGAAAGGATCTGAGACAATACCCGAATTTATGACTTTAGCGCTGGGAGAGGAGTATAAAGCTAATATGGCATTCAGTATAGGGCCAGAGAAGCCAAATTTTATTAGGACTGCTTTCAGGTAATTCCAGTCTACCCTATCGAACGCCTTCTCTGCATCTAGAGAGATGAACAGAGAAGGCGTTCGGTGGTGTTCGACCCATTGCAACAAATCAATATATCTGCGGGTGCCATCAGATGCCTGCCTTCCGTTAACAAAACCCACCTGGTCCGGGTGGACCAAGTGAGGGATGAAAACGGAAATACGTGAAGCTAGGAGCTTAGCGTATAGCTTTGTGTCAGTATTTAATAAAGAAATTGGTCTATAGCTAGCCGGATCATCAGTTGGTTTGCCTGGTTTGGGAATCGTGGTGATGGTCGCTTCAAGTGCTTCTGAAGGGATGGAGCCTGTGGAGAGAATGTGATTAAATGAGTTGCAGAGATATGGGGCTAGCAAGGTAGAGAATTGTTTGTAGTACTCATTGCTAAAGCCATCGGGTCCAGGGGCTTTATGTAGAGGAAGGGAGGTTATAGCATTTTCCAATTCCAAAACCGTGAAGGGTTGAGAGATGGAATGTAATTGGCTGGAAGATAGAGATGGCAGATGTAAATGATCTAGGAATCCTGCAATATCAGTTGATGTGGGAGAGGGGGCTTCACCGGTGGCGGCTAAATTGTATAAGTTGGCATAGAATTGACTGAATCGATCGGCTATGTCTTTAGGATTAGTGAGGCGAGTGTTGGTAGTGGATGTAAGGTATGAGATTTTGGTGTGCATTAGGCGGCATTTGAGCTGCCTTGCAAGGCAGGCTCCAGGTTCGTTGTGGTGCGCATAAAAATTTAGTCGCAGCCTTTTCAAAGATAGGTCAAAATTTGAGTGTAAGTGTTCGCTTAGTTGGCGTCTGATATTCTGTAGCTCGGCATGTAAGAATGGAGAGGGCTGGGCTTTGTTAGCGCTTTCAAGAGAGCGTAGCTGTTCTAGTATTTTTGTGGTGGTAGCATTGCGTTCCTTTTTCTCATGGGCCCCTAGTTTAATAAGTAGACCTCTGAGATACGCTTTATGCGCATTCCAGCATACAGTGGGGTTCGATACAGAATTGTCATTCAACAGGAAGTAGTTTTCAATTTCGGATGCGACATGTTTCTGGAGATGAGGGCGAGAGATAAGGGATGTGTTAAGCCTCCATGTTTTTTAACTTCAAAGTATTTTATTGAATTTGTCAAAAAACATACAACGGTAAATGACAAGGTACAACTATATAGTAAATTTAGGCATCTATGACAACGGGTAAAACATGACCATTAGGTAAAAGAAGCTATAGACATGCAATAGATCACAGGAAGATCAAACGGGACCAAATGGTCTAATGTAGGAAGCGTGGTGGAGGAAAGACCATTGGGTTATGTAACGAGCGAGGGCCTCCCACTACCAGGCACCCCATTTGGGAGCTGTCTGTGCCCTATAGGGGAAACCCTCGACGCTCCACCACCCTTCAATGTGGATGACTAGTTTCGGTCATGACCCACTCCGCAAGGGAACCAGTAGTCAATAAGATACCCATAAATGTCGACTTGCCATTCAATGTAAAAACAGTAATAAGAGAGGTAAAAGAGCCGAAGCGGGAAAAGTGAGAGTTGGATGAGGGTAGAAAAAGAGGGAAAGGGGGTCAAAGAGAGGATGGGGGGGGGGGGAGGGGATAACAGGCAGGATATTCGGAGCAGCAATTATAGGACTCAGTTTAGGAAATTATGGAGTTAGTGAGCCAAGGAGCACCAATGTAAATTGCCCAGGGTTCCCAGGTAGTTTCAAAGTTACGGACCGTGTCCGAGATAATGTGGGCTAGCTTCTCTTGTGACATTATCCAGGAGACTTTTCTGATGACTGCTGGGAAGGATATCTTGGGTTTTTTCCAGGCCTTGGCTACCGTAAGTTTAGCCCCCAGCAATATGAATTTGACAAGACTTCGCGTGGATTTGGATAAATTTGGGGTAAAAGCATTAAGAAGGGCTACCATAGGAGATCTGGGGATCTGGGTACCCACAAGCCTATCAATCAAGTTAAAAACTTTTCTCCAGAATGGGCGAATTCTGGGACATTCCCACCAAGTATGAGACATAGTACCAGTGAGACCGCACCCCCGGAAGCACAGTGGACTAGCCGTTGGAAAAATTGAGGCAAGACGAGAGGGGGTGTAGTACCATCTGGATATGATTTTCAAACTAGCTTCAATGAGTGTAGTGTTTAAAATACTCTTGAAAGAACGAAAGCACGCTTTCTGCCATACCTCCAGGTCCCATTGGAACTGGAAGTCCGTCTCCCAGTTTTGCATGTAGGGGGTTTTAGTGGTCACCGCAGTGAGTGACGAGTAGATCGTCGACACTCCCCCCCGCTGATCCATGGACTGACCGCACCATATTTCATATTCCGTAAATCGAGGGGGGAGGGGTTTGTTCGTCCAGAGTTTGTGTAGATAATGAGAGATCTGATTAAATCTGAAATGTTCAGAGGTAGGTAAGTCCCATTTTTTGGTACAATAGGTGAGAGTAATCGGGCCCGAAGTTAAGAAAAAGTGACCGATTCGGTATAGCCCCTTATCCAGCCACCATTTAAATGCTTTTATATTTTGGCCAGGAGGAAAATCGGGGTTGTGGAATAAGTGGGACAGGGGTTTATACACTGAGACCAAGTTCGGAGAGGAACAAACCCTGTCCCAGAGGGTAAACATATGTGAGAGGGTAGGGGCCAGAATCGGCTTCTCGTATTTAGAGTACAGCACTGAGAGCTGGGCAATTCGGGCTGCAAGATAGTATTTATATAAGTGGGGCAATCCCACACCTCCCTTCTTTCTATGGAGGTACAGTGTGTGTTGTTGAATCCTATAACCCTTTGAGCCCCAAATAAATTTGAGGATCTTGCTTTGGAGTGTTTTAATATGATCCTTTTTAATAGGGATTGGTAGAGAACGAAAGAGGTAAAGGAGTCTGGGGAGCAACGTCATCTTCACCGAATTGATCCTCCCGAGCCAAGAGAGATTATGGTTCGACCATGATTGGAGATCCAGCTCCAATTTCCTCCTCAATGCTGCCAAAGCATGTATCCCCATATGCTGGAAATCCACACAGGCACCTACCATAGCTATGTGGGTTAAAAAAGTAGAAGAAATTAAGAAGATGGAGGAATTAATCCTTACAAAACGCCACCAAAAGGAACAATATACCAAAACATGGACACCCTGGAATATATTTCTCTTTTCGGATGAAGGACGGATACTGCTTGAGGGCGATGTGACAGAATGAAAAGGGAAATTGGGAATAGTTCGAGGAGGGTGCCCTCGCCGTCCTCTGTCCCCCAGACACCCCCCTCTCGCTTCATGAGGAGGAGAGAGGGAGGGGAGGTAGTCCTCCCCCCCCCTTTTTTTTTTTTTTTCGGGCACGAGATAGAATTTTTAATGGAGAGGAGAATAAAATGATGGGAGGAAAATCCGAGACAGGAAGGGAACGGGATACAACCCGAGGAAGATTAGTTGACCGTTGGAATTAGAACATAGGGGTTGGATGAAAGAGAGGAATCTGATCTCAGGTGAAAGTTTGATAATATGATTTATAATTGATATACCCGAAGAAGATGTTCTTTTGTGTTTTCATGCTCCTTTGTATTTTCTTGTCTTGTGAAATAAATAAAAGATTTAAAAAAAAATATAAGGCCAGGAGACTGAATCAAATGCTTTTTGGAGATCCAGTGAAAGAAGCATGTGGTTTAGAGCCCCCATCCCATCCTGATTGAAGTAAGGAGACTATATCTATGGCTCTTCTGACCTGGTCAGGGCCCTGTCTGCCCGGGATGAACCCCACTTGATCCTTGTGTATGTATCTGTGGATAAAAGAAGCCAGGTGGTTCGCTAATATTTTAGTAAGGATTTTCAAGTCACTATTGATCAGCGAAATAGGTCTGTAATTGCTGACCTCCTCTGGATTCCTATCCGGTTTCGGTATGACCGCGATGAAGGCGGTGTTAAGATGGGGATCAAGTGGGGTTCCCTTTGTTTTTGAATTAAGAAACTTAGTGAGGCGTGGAATCAGGGTAGAAGGAAATGTTTTGTAATATAAGTTGGGGAGGCCGTCCGGACCTGGAGCCGAGTTAGATTTTAGATTTTTAATGACTTCCTGGACCTCTTCTTCCGAAAAAGGTGCTTCCAGTATTTCCTTGTGTTCAACAGAGAGGGAAGGGATAGGGATCCCGTCGAGGTAATTGGAGACAGCGGTCTTGTCAGCGGTGTTTTGAGAACCGTAAAGATTGGAGTAGAAGTCATGAAACACTTTGAGAATTTTAACGGGGTTAGAGGTCAAGCCCTGACCAGGGACTCTGATTTTGGGTAATACGTAGGAACGAAACTTGGGTGTTAGTTTGGAGGCCAACATGGAGCCCAATTTGTCCCCCTGGGTATAAAATCTATTTTTACTCCATCTAATTTGTTTTTCGGCTTTAGCAGTCAGTGCTAGATTAAGTTCGAGTCTGGTTTTGTCAAGTTGGGCCCGCAGGGAGGGTGACGGGTGTCGTTTGTGTTGGGAGCTAAGGGAGGTGTAGAGGTCGTCAAGTCTTTTGATCTCCGCTGTTCGTTCCTTTTTGAGTTGTGTTGTTAATTTAATGATTTCGCCCCTGATAAACGGTTTGTGGGCTGCCCACAGGGTTTCTGCAGAGATCCCCTCAGTGTTATTAAGTGAGAAGTATTCTGTGAGAGAATTTTCCAGCATTTGAACTCTAACCGGGTCCGAGAGCAGAGACTCGTTCAATCTCCACTGACCGAGTCCCGGCTTCGGGTATCTTCTATCCATGGACAAAGTAACAATGGCGTGGTCGGAAAGAGCAGTGTCAGTGATCCTCGAGGAGGTAATTCGGGGGATATCGCCGGAACGGACCAGGAGGTGGTCAATCCTCGCGTATAGGTTATGAGGTGTGGAAAAGTGAGAGTAGTCTCTCTTCCCAGGATTGAGTTCCCTCCAGACATCCGCTAAGCCCTGAGAATGTATAAGTTTGGCTATCTTGAGGCTTTCCCTGGTGGGCCTGGTAAGTTGGGAGGAAGGGGGTTTGGATCTATCCAGAGACTGGTCGAAGGCGGAATTAGAATCTCCCCCGAATATGACCGTACCCTCCAGGAAAGGGGAAAGAGAGTCAAGCAAGCTTTTGAAGAAGGCCGCTTGCCCTTTGTTGGGCGTGTAATAAGAGATGAGGGAGAAGAGTTCCTCCCCAATGGTTCCTTTCACAAGTATATATCTGCCTTCGGGATCTTTTATTTCTGAAGTCAAGGTAAAGTTACAGTTTTTGGCAAAAGCGATAGCAACCCCTTTAGTCTTGTTTACTGCGTTTGCCAAGAAGAAAGTGGGGAAGTGGGTATGAAGGAATTTGGGGCTATACCGAATCGGGAGGTGTGTTTCCTGTAGCATGACAATATCAAGCCCTGACGATTTATATGAATTGAACAATTTCTTCCGTTTGGTGGGGGAGTTCATACCCTGTACATTGTGGGTGGCTATATTCAATTTGTAAAGTGTGCGGTCAGCCATGGAGACCATAGGGGGGGTTGTGCAAGAATCCACCATCACTCACCTGGATATGATCCGTCCCGTTGTGGATACGAGGATAGGCATCTGAACATTGGCTTGCAGATGATTCCGGATGTGTTTCTTGTGGGAACGTGTACACTAGAAAAAGAACAGAGGTTAATTGCTGCTCCGAAAGAAAGAGAGAGGAAGAGGGGAAAGGAGAAGGGAAAGAAAAGGGGCCTAGCGAACTCCCTTCTGGTGACAGAGTGAACCAGAGGGAGAGGCTAGACTGTACGTTCACCCTGCGCTGGGAAGCGCTGGGGTCCAAAAAAGGAAAAAAATTCTCCATGCCAAACTCGGCCTGGAGACCCTATCCCTACGAGTCCAGAAGGGAGTCAGAGGGATAGGAGGAGGCACATGTGTACCACCCCAGACCTGGGCCTAACGGGTCTGAGGGAGATGAAAAAACAATAAGCATAACTTGAAACCAGTCCTGAGATCAGAGGATTAGCGTCCAGGGGTTATGCATCAAACAAAGTGGATCCAGTGCAATGCGAGGGAAATGAAGTGGGGAGAGGCGTCTAGTCTCCTGTTGCAAGCAGGGTCAATAAGGAGAAGGATCCAGGAAATCCAGCCGGATAGTAGTGGAGAATGAGCCTTGCTGACAACAGAGGGCCGACTATCTTTGGAATGCTTGCAGATCCAAAAAAGGGTTCTTTAAGCCGATGGGGTTAGAAAACAGCTGGTTGCGATGAGAGGGTAGGGGCACCTACCACAAAGTCCAGGAGTTAGAGCAGGAAGCTGCCCATATCAAGGTCAGTTGGGGAAGAAGTAGGCCGACGTGGAGAGTCGACCAAGCCAAAGTGAAACAAAGGATAGCCTCCATGTGGCGTTCAATGCGGGGCCTTGTGAGTTGATCGGCGAGTTTTGTTCTTGTTCCACAGGGGATTGGGTGGGCTCGTTGGGAGCGGACGTTTGTTAGAGGCCGTTGGAGGGGTCGAGACCTCCATGTCTGACTCATGAGCGATTACGTTGAGTTTCAGGAGAAGGTGTTCGCTTGCTATGAAGTTGGAGAAGGAGTATTCCTGACCTTTCAGGGAGAATTTCACAGCAAAAGGAAAGGACCACCGGTATTTGATGTCCTTCTTCGTGAGAGCTTGCAGAAGCGGTTTCAAGGTTCTTCTACGTTGAATAGTGGATGGGGCGAGATCAGCAAAAATTTGCACTGGGTGACTCTGACAAGTCACCTGAGTCATGGCTCGGGCCTGCTTCATTATTGCTTCCTTTACCGCATAAAAGTGTGGTTTAGCAATGATGTCTCTGGGAGTGCCGTCGTTCCTGGGTGGCCCAAGTGCTCTATGAGCCCTGTCAAGTTCTAGGCGGTGAGAAGGTATATTGGGGATGAGGGATTTTATGAGGTCCTGCGTTGCAGAGGAGACATCCTGGACGGATTCTGGCAGGCCTCTAATCCTGAAGTTGTATCGTCTCGATCTGTTTTCCAAATCATCAATGCGGGACATGGCGGTGTCAAGTTGGTCATGGAGGGTGGAGATGAGGTCGGAGTGTTGGTGGGCTACTACTGTGGTTTGATCCACCCTAGCTTCAATGGCGTCAATGCGTGACCCAATGCTGTGGAGATCCGCTTTGATATCTCCTGTGATTTTGGTGGCGGTGGAGGCTAGGCCCGCGTCCAGGAGGGTAGATAGCCTGAGGAAGAGGTCCTCCATGTTAAAAGAGCGGTCCCCGTCATAGGTACCATGAGAGGGAGAGTCAGTGAGGGCGGCCATTGCAGGCCCTGCTGGGGAAAATGGAGTGTCCCCAAAGGAGCGGTGTAGGAGTGACACTGTGGAGGCAGGAGAAGGAGTCATCTCTAGGTGGCAGGGTGGTGGAGGCCCTGGGGTCAGGTGAATGTGGGCTGAGGGGTCGACTTGCCTGTGTTCCTGCTGAGAAGGCATGAGGGAGGCATGAGGAGATTCCTGAGGAGAATTCACAGCAGCAGCCGCGGCGGCCATCTTGGTACACCCAGGCCGTGAGGAGATCTCGTAGAAGTTCTCTAAATTCCTCCTGGGGGGGCCCCTGGGCATATGGGGGTGATCCCTGGTGTTGTGCCAGCTAGATCTCCGCACAATGGCGATTTTTTGTGCACTCAGGATGGCGCTGTGAAGGCCGTTAGGTCCGGGGTGGCGCTGAGCTCCGTGATCAGGCGTCCATCACGGAACCCTCGCGCATGCGCACTCTGCCTCCATGTTTTTTTAAATTGATTAATGTTAGGAGGAAAAAGTTTGAGTAGGATAGGGGCGTGGTCAGACCACGTGATGGTGTCAATTGTTGCACTTTGCACTGTTTGGAGGGTATATTTGTCTACCAGAAACATGTCTATCCTGGAATAGGATTTCTGCGTGTGCGAATAAAAGGTGTAATCTTTCTCATTGTCATGTAGGCATCTCCATGGGTCATATAGATTTTCAGAGTGAAGTAGAGATGAGAGAGCGGTGGATTGTCTCCTCATCGGGTTGGAGGAGTCAAGGATTGGGTCCACAATTTGATTAAAATCCCCACAGATGATTAGGGGGTGCTGTCGGAAAGGTGCTAGTTTTCCTATGACGGATTTATAGAACTGGCCTTGGCCACTATGGGGGGCATATAGATTGACAATCGTCAGCAAGTGATTGTTAATAGAGGCATGCAGTATGATATACCTGCCATATACGTCTATTTCTGAGTGAATTAGCTGAAACGCTACGGTAGAGCGAATAGCTATGAGAACTCCAGCTTTCTTCTTAGGGGAGTTGGCAAAGAAGCAGTAGGGAAATTGTTTGTGAGAACAAGAAGGTGGTTTAAGAGATGAGAGGTGGGTTTCTTGTGCGCATATGAGATCTGCGTTAAGTCCCAGTGCTTCCTTCCATAGTAAATGGCGTTTAAAGGGAGAGTTGAGGCCTTTGACGTTTAGGGAGGCAATGTTAATAGACATAGTAAGTATATGTAAAACTGGGTGTTGAGATGATGAAAGGGGGAGGGATGAAAACACCTGTGATTCGCACACTCAACTGTGTACAATATATAACAGTACTTATTGATGACTAAATTGAACAATAGGTACAATAAACACAACGTAAATAGCAATAGAGATAGGTAGTAGAACTTGTATTACAGTATAGAACGTGTAATAGGGTGCGTAGCACTCTACGTTATCCAGGGGGGAGTATACAACAAAAACAGAAAAAGAAAATGAAAATTCAAGGTGAGCATGTAATACTCATCTGGGACATTCAGTTGTAACGGAGAGAAGTGATGTCTGAAGCGTTCGTGTAGGAACATAGTTGGCCATGAGTGAGATTAGGATGTCAGCGTAGATGTTGATCGCGGGACGAGGCGCGATTGGTGTTGTCGCGACCTTGCTTTGAAGATTGTGGTCTGCGGGAGTCCATCACTGGTGGGGGTGATGAGATGAGGCCCCAATTTAGCAATCTTTTGATGCCCTCTTTAGGGGTGAAAATGGTAGTGGGTTGATTTTGGAAAGTCACCATCAATTTAGTGGGAAAACCCCACTTGTAAGTGATGTTGCGGTCACGAAGGACAGTAGTGACTGGAGCAAATTCTCTACGCTTTTGCGCCGTGGCAGCCGAGATATCTGTGTAGAGCGTGATTGAAGAGTAAGGATCGGGCAGGGGAGCATTAGTGCGGGCAGCAAACATGACTTTTTCTTTAGTTTGAAAGAAATGAACACGTGCCAGCACGTCTCGCGGAACTTTTTCGGGTAAGTAATTTGGTTTTGCGATCCTGTGAGCGCGATCTATAGCAAGATCGGTTTGTGATAGTTGAGGAAGAAGTTTAAGGAACAATTGCTGGACATAGCAGATGAGGTCTGGAGGTTTGATAGATTCAGGGATACCTCTGAGTTTGATATTGTTCCTCCTGGAACGGTCCTCAAGGTCAGTGACCTTAGCTTGCAGGTATTGGATTTCTTGGGCTTGTTGGTGAAACGCCTCAGAAGCTTCATGGTGGGCAGAAGCATGGTCTGTGACTTGCCGCTCAAGTACGTCCGTACGCTCCTCAATGTGATCCACTCTGGAATGGAGGGAGGATAGGGATGAGCGGAGCTCATTACGCAGGTCCTTTTGTAAGGACAGTAGCATCAGTTTCAAGGTGTGTTCTGAGGCAGGCTGGTCAGTAGCAGGTAAGGCAGCTAGGGATTCCTGTGAGCTTTCATTCCCCTCATGTGTGTCCCAATGTTGCTTTTTGTATAGTGGGGCTTTGGAGGGAGAGGGTGCAGGGGATTGTGCTGCCCGCTTACCTCTATCAGTGGGGGAGTTCTGAGGAGAGGAGAGATCAGGCTCAGTGCTGTCCATGTCATCCAAAACGTCAACTGTGTCTTGTGGTGGCACAGCTGGTTGAGCTAGAGAAGGGAGAGACGCCGCTCCGGCGCCATTTTGGCTGCGCTGCATGCCTGTGTCCCTCTGAGGGAAGAATTCCGTGAGGCGGCGTGAGTTATTCATACAGCGGTATGTCTATTTTGACATACCGCTGTGATCGGCAGAGTTCCCGCTCCCCTCTGATGTAGGAGAGAGGGGAGAAAGGCTGCTGTGTCAGGCGGAGAGTTGCGGTTTGTCTCAGGGCTGAGCGGAGTGTGTGGATTAGGCGTCCATCTTACTCCGCGGCCGGCCACGCCCCTGTATCCAGCATGTTTTATATACGCTTTAGGTTTATTATACAGTGCTGCAATCCATTTAATAAAATAGGGGCCGAAGCCCCATTTTTGTAATGAGTTGTGCATATATTGCCAGGATACTGTATTGAATGCCCTCTTAATATCAAGAGATAAAAAGCAGGAGGGGATTCTTTGCTTTTTAGCAAAATGTGCTAGAAGCACTGCACTGCGTATTATCGCCCGCTTGTCTATTTGGCATAAAGCCTACTTAATCTCCATGTATTAGGTTACCTATGATGCTGAGATGTTTTGCTAAGATTTTTGCTAAAATTTTGATATGAAGGTTTAAAAGAGAAATGGGGCAATAATTTACGTAGCATCATCAGAGAGGGGTTTTGGATCATACATACTATTGCCATTAATGTTTCCTGTCTAAAGGAATGTCCTTCTAAAAGTATGTTGAAAGCTTTAGCTAGAATAGGGGAAAGAATCTCTGAAAATGTTTTATAATATAATGCCAAGTATCCAACTGCCCCTTTAAGAAAAAAAAAAGTCCTTTAACTAAGTGCACTTTGTTCTAGCGCCAGACACAGTGCACTATGGGAAGTGCCACGTCAATTCAATTAGAAGATTGCAGATGCGGCGCTTCATTTGCGGGCATTTAGCCTGCCTTGCGGCGCTTCCTGAAGCACCAACTAGCTTCCACCCGGCGCTCGTAGTACCTATTACTACGGCCGGGCGATTTGATTGACATCTGACTCAGATGTCCCTTCCTGTCTTCTCTCTCGCATTGCGCCCGAGAGAGAAAACAGGAAGTATGAGGAGCGGACTCCTCCATCACCGCTGAAAGGACACACCGCAGGAGAGGAGAGGACAACACAACACAGTCATCAAGGTAAGTGCCGCTGCTGTGCTCCCACGGAGAAGGGGGGGATCTGTAAAAATGTTTAAACCTGCTGGATTTTTTCTGGTTTTCTTTCTCTCTGAGCCTGCCCCTGCCTGTGTTACAAAACATCTGGAGTGCACACAGAGAGAGCTCTGCTGTTCTGATCTGCAGCTTTCCCGGGCAGCTGCACACTGGCTGCTAACGTTGCTCTCCCTCCTGCACTAACTTTGGGGATAGAAGCACATAGAAGAGCTGTGCCAGTGAGTACACTTGATTATCACACAGATCCAGCCTGTCCCTGACAAAACTCTAGCCCTGCAGCCACAGAACAGATGCCTCTGGTCCTTCCCATGTGCTCCCCCCTCCTCTCCCTTTGCTTGGTAATGGAGGTGAAGTCCTCTCCAGCCAGCTACTGTCTCTGATATTCTTCCAACTACTGCACAGTGCCTCTCTGATCCTCCCCATGCTCTTCCCCTCCTCTACTTAGGCTTGATAACACATTTAGGGGCCTCCATATTGGATTACTTTCTCTCCATGAGTCTACCAGATTGTATTTGGAAAGAAGTTGGGAGAAAGGTAATTTAGAAACCGTTCTGGATGGTATGAAGGGTGATTTATTGAGAAATGGGAGGGGGACCTGGTTAGAATCACCGCACATAATCACAGTACCCATTTTGTGCGTATTAATCACTTGCAGTAAATGTGAAAGGAAAGACGTAGGTTGTTTATTAGGAGCATAGTAGGAAATTATTGTGACCGCTGTATCCATTATGTAACCCATGAGTATTAGGTACCAACCTTCTGGGTCTTTTATTTCTGATGATAATATGAATGGTGTAGACCGGTGGAATGCAATTAGAGTTCCCATTTGTTTGGTACTGGCAAAAGCAGTAAAAATTTGTGGATAAAAGGGGGACAAATATTTAGGTGTGGAGTTATTAGTGAAGTGTGTTTCTTGTAGGCACACGATGTTGGCCTTCCTGTTATGGAAAGTACAGAATGCATTGGTCCTTTTCTGAGGAACATTTATACCCTGAACATTCAGGGATAGGATATTCAATGGTGCCATGGTATCAGTTCAAATAGGTTTGACTTACCGATTATTGTACCATACTGACTGTTATGGCCCCCTTTAAAAAATAAAAAATAAATAAAATTTAAGTAGATAGGGTCAAGCAGGAAGATTAAGGAAAAAAAAGGATGAAGGTAAGAGGAGGTACGGATTGATTTTGCAGAAGGCGGTCGCCATTATGCGATTGTCATGGGGGGGGGGGGGGGAGAACCCGAATATGGTTCGGCGTTGTTATGTTATATGTAGGCCATTGGTAGGTGCACAGGTTAAAAGGGGGATCTGATTGGCTACGGGATGACGAGCAGTCTAGACCGCGCAGGTCGGTATGGCTGTCTCTTCGTGGGGATCAAAGGATAGCGGCCTCTGGATGCGGTTTCTGTAGTAGTAGAGGCCCCTGAAGCAGTTCCTTCGGGGGGGTGAGGGGGCATACCCCCCTCTGGACGGTAGGCCGAAAAGAAAGGGGGTGGGTTGGCAGTGCAATGTGAGCTCCTGTCAGTTCAGTGTTTTTTTACGTTAAACACAAGTGTTAAGGGGGTGGACCCATCCATTGTATCGTTGCTTCACAGGAGGACAATGTACAGGCGAGCCTAGTCACACAAGGGATGACTTTTGGAAGGGGGTGAAAAGGTTGCAGCCTTTCATAAGTAGATACCTGGATAAGGAAATAGCGAGGCTGCTTGCCTCCGGGGTTTTTAATGGTGTCTACAGCGGGGGTGGTGCCTGAGAAGGAACCCAACAAGTTTTGCCTCACTTCCCCACAAAAAAGGAGTTCTGTCACAACCCGATGCAGTGCACTGTGTCCTATACTTCAGGTACACAGCTATAAGGTGGGTTAAGTGTGATGGAAAAGGGGCGCCTATGGCAAACTAGGACATAGAATCCATGTTCCGCTTGCTTACAGTTTATTCGGAGAGCTTCGGCTGCTGGATAGATGCTGGCAAGAGGAGTTTTTTACTTGGATCGATGCCTGCCCATGGGTTGCTCAATTTAGTGGGCCATGGTTAGATGTTTAGTTCTTTACTTTAGTAGGGGGTTAGACGTGTCGGTCCCTGATTCAATCATACATGGCTTGGACGTTTTGTGTGTTGGGCCACCTGCCTCCGGTGTGTGTGCGATTATACTTTATACATTGCAGCACATTGCAGGTAGGTTCATAGTGCCATTGGTTGCAAAACACAGGGGGCCAGAGGAGGGATATTATACCATTTTGTTTTGGCATTGTGATTGTTTCAGGGGTTACGAAGGGTCATCTTCCAGTGACCAAGTTAGAGGTACTATAGAAGGGGGTTTGGGAGACCCAGGAACGGCACAAGTTACAGTTGAGGACTTTGCATTCGTTGCTGGGTAAGTTCAATTTTGCTTGCCGGTTTTATTCCGATGAGTGGGTTTTGGCCGACAGCTGCCTTCTGCTACAGTGGGGGTTTCAGGCCCCGGCCAATTTAAATGGCTGAATGAGGAACATAGAGTTCTTGGCCGCATACAACAGACGATAGGTGTGGATGCCGGCCCAGTGAGTAAGGTTGATGGGAAAAGGGGTCACGAACACGGCAGGGTCAACGGGTTTGGGGGGAATTTTTTTTTCCAGGGGCAATGGAGTGAGGAACTTTGGTCCCAATTTTGTTGGGTGGAAGTGGGGTGTTCATTCGTAAATGGGTGCTGTTGGACATTTACCAGTGGTTCTGGCTATGGAGCTGGGGTAAGGGTCATGCAGGAACCTGTCACGGTGCTGAATTGTGATTATGTGGGTGTGGTTTACGTGGTCAACCACATGTCTGCAGGAGTCTGAGGTCAAACATGGCTGTGTGGGTGGTAAGGTTGTTGGTGGTACTGTGGTTCCAGGAACTTGGTAAACAGGGGTCGGTGTCGGCCATTGAGTGGAAACTGGTGGGTTTTTGGCTTTTGTTTAACCTGCTGTGCAGGGTGGATTGGAAAAGGAGTTTGGGTTGGACAGTTTAACCACTTTCAGACCGGACCATTTTGCTGGCTTAAGACCAGATCACTTTTTGCGATTTGGCACTACGTCGATTTAACTGACAATTGCGTGGTTTTGCGACGTTGCTCCCAAACAAAATTGACATGCTTTTTTCCCACAAATAGAGCTTTATTTTGGTGGTATTTGATCACCTCTGCGGTTTTTATTTTTTGCGCTATAAACAAAAATAGAGTGACAATTAAAAAAAAAACACATTATTTTTTACTTTTTGCTATAATAAATATCCCCCAAAAATATATAAAAAAAATCTTTCTCAGGTTTAGGCCGATACGTATTCTTTTACATATTTTTGGTAAAAAAATCGCAATAAGCGATTATTGATTGGTTTGCGCAAAAGTTATAGCGTTTACAAAATAGGGGATAGTTTTATGGCATTTTTATTAATAATTTTTGACACATTTTTGGGACCATTGTCATTTTACAGCGATCAGTGCTATAAAATTGCACTGATTACTGTAAAAATGACACTGGCAGTGAAGAAGTTAACCACTAGCTGGCTAGGAAGGGGTTAAGTGTGTCCTAGGGAGTAATTCTAACTGTTAGGGGGTGTGGCTATGAGTGACACGTCACTGATTATAGCTCTCGATCACAGGGAGCTATGATCAGTGACAGTGTCACTAGGCAGAATGGGGAGATGCTTGTTTACATTAGCATCTTCCCATTCTTCCCCTCTCTGTGAGACGATCGCGGGTATCCCCGTGGACATCGAGTCCGTGGGACCCGCAATCCTACTCACGAAGTTTGCGGCAGGGTGTCGCGTGCGCACACCATAGCAACCGGGTATACACTCGGTCATCAGCGCCCAATCAGAAAAGCCAACCGCGTTTGAATGATGATGCGGGTGGCTCCTGTGCGCTGAGTGGGTGACCATAGAGGGACTCACCATACATGGAGCCCAACGATCGCCAGAGTCATGGCAGGCAGCAAATGTTTCCTCAACCTGAAACATACAAGGAAAACACTGAGCCGCCAACAAGCAGTAAACAAAGGGATTGATTTACTAAAGGTAAATAGACTGTGCACTTTGCAAAGCGCAGTTGAACTCTGTAAGAGCAGTTGCTCCAGAGCTTAGTAAATGAGCAGAAACCCTGCTGACTTCCATCATCCAATCATGTGCAAGCAAAAATGCTGTTATTTTATTTTCCTTGCATGTGATTGGGTATTCTATACAATGTGAAGCTTTACTAATCTCTGGAGCAACTGCACTTCGAAAAGTGCACAGTCTATTTGCCTTTAGTAAATCAACCCCTATGTGGGGAGGAGAGGAGGGCAGATAACCTTGGCCAGAACAGACCATAGTTGGGCAATCCCTGAAAAGAAGGGCGCTATGATCTGCAAGGAGAGAGGGGGCTGTACCAGGAATTACATTTTCCTGAAAAAATATCTAGTGAGTTCAAAAGCAAATTTCAACTGAAAATAAGCATTTAAAGTATTGAATCTGTCTGTGTTCTTGTATGTATTGTTTAAGTTGGTGACATATTCTCTTTATTCTAAACCAGGTTAGGACTTGGAGCAATATACAACAATTAAAATGTTCTGTTTATACTAGGAAGTCCCAGCTGAGATGTGTTGTTTTAGGCATTGAATGTTGTGTGCTGTTCAACCACCAGTGACGAAAATCAAACTCTGTGGACAACCTGTCCTGATTTTATTATGTACCTAGTAAAGATGCCTTTTTGTAATGCCTTTGCCAAATGAAGTCAGGCTGTAGGCTTCCTTGATCTGCCACCAAGATATTTTTCCTTCTAACTTCATAAAAATATACACAACAAGCATTTGACCGTAGACGCAGCAATGAAAAAGCCATATTTGGAAGACATATTACTTTGTTATTTTGCACCTGGTCCAGGTTTTTCTGCTGTGTTCCTTGTGACTTGTATACCTTTTTCTTACCATAATACACCCTGATGTTCTTACCCATCTACAAGGCAACAATAGGATCTAAGCTTGTGAATTAGAAAGCCAAATGCATTTACAACATTGGTCTCCAAACTGTGGCTGGTAGGACAGAGGCAGCCCTTTGCTTGCCTTTATCTGGCCCTTGGAGCACTATTCTTCCCCTGACACCAACAATGGTGCACTAATTCTTCCACTGATGCCACCAATGGGGCACCCCACTGATACTAACAAAGGGGTACTATTCATCATACTGCTAACCACATGACGCTATGTAATTTTTTTAAACCCATTCACCAGAAAGCCATCGGATACTGGGACTTTTTTTATGCCCACAGTCTTGCCTCCCCAAAGTCTGAAGGGCAGTTATCTAGCCCTTTGTTCAGAAAGTTCAGAGACCCCGATCTACAATATATACACTGAGCAAAATTATAAACACAACACTTTTGTGTTTGCCCCTATTTATCATAAGCTGAACTCAAAGATCTACAACTTTTTCTATGTACCCAAAAGGCCTATTTCTCTCAAATATTGTTAACAAATCTGTCTAAGCCCAGATTCACACTGAGCTGAGGGAATGAAGCCGCGCGAGTTCAGGTGAACTTACACAATTTCACTCCTGCATGTCAGTCCCAATTTTGGACGCAATTTCAGGTTCTTTGGTAGACTTCCAGCTGGTGACTCTATAGTTTGGGCCCTATTCAGCCTCTTTGAGGCAGTGGAGTCTGTTTACCAACTCGCTCAGAAGGGTGTGCATTGATTTCCCATGTCTGTCTTTCCTTCCTTGGGTCCCTTGTTTTTTTTAGCAGGCAAGGGAGGGGAAGAGATAGCAAACTACTTTTGTTCTTTTTTTTTTTCTTGGATGCTTTCTTAACTTTGGAGTGCAGTTTTCCCATGGGACTCTCAACTAGCTCCTTCACTGAGGTCCCCTGAAGTTTCCCGTTGTCTTTTGGAGTAGCTTCTGTAAGGTTCTTAAAACTTCTATGAGTAATTGTGGGCTGATTCCAGCTTTGGGGCACTCAGCCCGGAAGTGTCCAACTTCTCCACATCCATCACATTTCTTTTCTCGCACTGTGGAAAACTTTGGCCCTCCTTGATCCGTGAGATCCTTGTTCCTGGGCCTTTGTTAATGTCTCCATTACTCGCATTAGAGCATGATACATCTGAGTTTGGGCTTGAGCTACCTGAGCCATCAGCTCGGTGGGTCCAAGTTTGCTCATCGACTTGTTAGTATCAGGGATGGCCAGCCCAGCTGGTTCTGACTCAGTTCCACTGTCTTCTTCTGAGAAACCTGCTTCAACATGGACATTTTGAGCAATTACTTTCTCCCCATTAACAGCGGTAGCGCTCGATTCTCTCATTCCTTGACTCTTTTCTTCCAGTAGAGCTTCCTCTTCTTGAACTTCTATCATCAATTCAGGATACGTAGGTACCACCTTTGTTCTTTTCAGTAATAACTTCAGGACAATGGAATGGTTTGGCCAGTCCCCTTGCAAAACCTGGTCTAAATGAGCTTTATCAACGTCTTTGGGATTGATACCCCTTTTAAGGATAATCTGGTGACACATTCTGTCTACTCGGGAGATGTATCCAGAGAGTCCTCCCCCTTTTTTTGATGAGTGTGATTAAATTTGTACATCAGATCTGCAGTTGTTTCAACTCTTCCGAATACTGCATACAAAGCATCTATGCAATACAGTTTCCCTCTCCCATTTTCAATTTGCGTATTACATCGGCTGCAGGGCCTTGAAGACTCTCTCTCAGCTGCTGCTGTTTCATAGCCTTTTGGATCACTCCATCCAGGTCTCAAACTCATCTTCTCCGATAGGGGTCAGCAACTGCCCTGGGAAAAATCGGAGTCTCCGATAGCTCTGGTTTGCATCTCCAGATCCGTTCTACACTAAGCTATCAACTAGCTGGCTCACATCAGTGTAGAAAGAAACGGGAGGGGCACTGGCCCTATGAGAGTCTGTCCCAACTGATCCTAAGCCCTTCTTCTGGGTCCTTGACATTGGCTGCCTCTCAACGGGCTGTTCCCCCACTTTCAGTGGGCTCACCCTGGCAGTCACCCCCTTAGCTAGGCATACCTCTTCTTCCTGAAAGCACACAGGTATTCCTTCCTGCCATTCCAACAGTGCCCTGACCAGTCCAGGTCGTGCTCAGCTTCCATATCCACAATGTATGCCCTCTGTCCTGGAGCTAGGACTCTCACCCACTGTCGAATCTCCCTCTCAGTGCATTCACTTCCTGAGATCTCTAGGACAATGCTTCTTTCCACTCAAGCTCCCTGGGCTCTGCTCCAAGCAACCGCAGCCACAGATGCTGCCTCCCGCACGGATCATGGCTCTTGTCTAGGTTGACTAGGGTCGGCTGCAGAATAAATGCCTGATGAGCCCCCAAATGTACAATTGCTACATATCCATTCCTCTACATCCATGATAAAATTACTTCCACCTCCTATTCCCCCCAAAAAACTAAGGTCTGTGTATGGTCCACAATGATTCAGTGATTTATAAGACATGGATAACATTATCAACTGTAAGCTTATGCCAGTGAGATTCAAATCCTGTTAGGAAAACTGCTATTCTAAATCCCCTCAGGTGCAAGGCAATAAAATGCTGTAACTGTTGGTGTCACAAGGCATCTAAGGGAAATAGTCCATGAACCTCTCTAAGTTCCCCTAACAGGCATAATTTACCAGCATACATCAGTTTGACAGAAAAAAAAAGCAAGCAAGCATGCAACCAAGTAAGCGAGCCAGCAAGCAAACGACAAAGGGGTGGGCCTTCAAGTGAAGCACCTGGTTTGCAATTCCCACCCCTTTGTCGCTTGCTTGCTGGCTTGCTTGCTTGGTTGCATGCTTGCTTGCTTTTTTTCTGTCACATTGACAGGGATGGAAATACTCGGCCTTACCAGGCCATGATTTCATGTAAAGTCCCCAAAAAAAACTCTTTGCTCTACAATACATCAGTTTGAGACAACTGGTATCGATGTCCACTGCCCAAGTCTTGAAAAAAGTAAGAGATTTCCCTAGAGGGATTCATAAAAAGCCCCCCCGATGGGAGAGGAGGAGATATGCATGTGGCTATTATTCCTTATGTTTTATAATGTCAAACATTTTTAAACTTTGAAAAGTGAGGGGAGGGGTGGTATTTTAGTAGGCCTTGTTATACCCCTGGAACTCATGGGACATTGGCTATCTTACAGCCTCACAGTCTCCTCGAAACGTACCCAGATTCTAGTTTAGCCTTCATAAGAATTTGATATGCTAATCTGGGTTTAGTTTTTTTCCACACAAAGGTTGTAAAAATCTGCTCCATTAAAAGAAAAGAAAGTATTTGGAAAAAAAAAAAAAGTTTCGGTAGCGTGTTAATTTGGTAGCACATTTATTTTTATAATATTAATTCTACCTAACCACTTGAATATGGCTTTATCCAAACCCATTATATACCTCTATGTATCCTATAAAGTAAAGGGACATCATTTTCCATACACAATTGTATTAAATTGGCCATTATATAAGCCCAAATATTTAATAGCCTTAAAATTCCATTTAAATGGGAATGATTCCTTAAAGGGTAACTACACTTTCATGGGAAAAGAATTAGCAAATAAAAAAAAAAAATAATAATACATGTCATTTTGTAGTTGAGTGCTATTAAAAATGACCTTTTCTTTTCAATCTACAAAAAGGATCTGCTGTAATTTTCTGTAAAATGCAAACAAATATGGCTACCTGGAAGTGTTCTGTACACAGACTGTGTACAGAACACCCCCTGAAAATGTAATTTCTTGCTTGTGTGATTGGCTTACTGATTTTTCCAGAGATACTCCCAATGGAAAATCATGTGAAAAGGAATGCAGACTTTGCTAATTTCCTCATTAGAGCCCCGCAAGTGCAGCAGTTGATTGATAATTCTAAAACCAATCCCGTACAGATTCACTCAGCACAATAGATAAAAAACTATTCCTTCAGAACAACAAAAGATATGATTCTGCAACAAAGTTTGTTAAAACCCTTGCAATGTACATAGATCACTCAGAGGAGAATGTTTTTTTTTTCTCAACAACAGTTTCTCTTTAAGAGAGTTAACTATTTCTAGAGGTAGAGACAATGGCATAATTTCGGACATAGAGAAATGAATTTTAAAATTGGATAAAGCCCGATATTCCATTAAATCTGCCATCAAACTGGGCAAGGTTATCAATGGATCTATATTTTTTTTTATAAAAACGAGTTTACACTTAACATCTCTGTGCAATGTTATTACACAGAGTGGTCTCTTACCTCCTCTTCTGAAGTCCCTCACTGGTGTCCTCTGCTCCTTCTACCTAAGGTTGCCTCTATAGCTATAATCTATAAATATACTATAAGCTGGGGAACAGGTAGCAGGTACAAAGCTCCCTGGGATAAACAGCCTTACAGCCACAGATACAAATTCCAGTGAGGTAGTGACAAAGCAGCGTGGTGTTTTTTTGGTGATATATACAAGTCTACAGTATATACAGGTGCTGTACAGTGTCTCAGAAAACAAACAGGAAAAATAAAAGCAAAACAAAAGCCTAGTTGTGTCTCGACACTAACTATACAAAATATACAAGTCCTTACTACCAGGCTGAGAAAGCCTACATCTTGTCAGCTTCCACATATGAATGAAAGACTTGAATAGCGCTGCAACTGCAAACTTAATCGCCTCAAGGCGCTAGATCCATCCTGTGCTTCCTGCTTATTAGAAGAGGTGGGTCTTGAGTTTTTTCCTGAAGGCCCGATGGTTTTCTTCCATGAGGATGTCAGTGGGTAGAGCGTTCCATAGCCGAGGTCCTTGGACTGCGAATCTTCGTTCTCCCTTGGATTTGTGGCGGGATTTAGGGATTAGGAGGAGGTTTTGGCTACTTGATCGAAGTCTGCAGATGGGTGTGTAGCGTTTTATTTTCTCACATAGGTATTGAGCAGCGTTTCCTTGTGTGCATTTGTGGGTGAGGCAAAGTGTCTTGAAAGTGATACGATCCTTAATGGTTAGCCAATGAAGGGTCCTTAGGGCTGGGAGATAGATTCCCAGTTTTTTTTTCTAGTGACTAGTCTTACTGCCATGTTTTGGACGACTTGTAGGCGTGCAATCTGGTATTTGGGTAGTCCTATGTAGAGGGAGTTTGCATAGTCGATTCGGGAATTGATGATTGTTCCAACTACTACTGCTTTCTCTTTTTCTGGAATGAAGGGGATGAGTCTACGTAGCAGACAGAGAAGATGGTGCGAGCCGCTGACTACTGATCTTTTTTGAGTATCCATTGACATCTCTAAGTCAAATATGACTCCGAGACTTTTGGCTTTGGTGCTAGGGGAGATGGTCTGTCCAAGGATGGTGGGTGGTGTCCAAGGGGTCTTTGTTTTAATATTTCTGTTTGCATTGAGGAGAAGAAGCTCTGTTTTGGATCCATTGAGTTTGAGGGAGCTCGTGGTCATCCAGTCCTCTATCAATGTGAGGCATTTTTTCTAGTTCTTGGTATTGATCATTTTGTCTGGTGATTCGAAAGTAGAGCATATGAATGGTAGCATAGGTCCGTTGTCCTGATGATTTTGAGGAGAGGGCGGATGTAAATGTTGAAGAGCACGGGTGACAGGGGTGATCCTTGAGGGACACCATACGAAATTTCCCGCGTTTCAGAGGCGAAGGCTCCTAGTTTCACTGTCTGTGAGCGATTACCTAAGAAGGAGGCGAACCATGGTAGATCGGAATCTTTATATTTCCATATTTCCATATTTTAAGAAGTGCCGTTTCTGTGCCATGGCCTGGGCGGAAGCCTGATTGAAGTGGGTCTAAGAGTTTGTGTGTGTCCAGGTGCAGTTGTAGTTGTTGTACTACTGCTTTCTTCATAATTTTGGCGATGGTGTTCAGGCATGTTATCGGTCTGCGGTTGTTAGGGTCTTTGGGGTCGAGGTTGGGTTTCTTTAGCAGGGGTTTGATTATGCCTTGCTTGAGGGCGGTCAGAACCATCCCTTCTTTGAACGACTGATTTACGAGATGAGTTATCGTAGGAGCCAGGATGTCGGAGCATTCTTTCAGGAGTTTTGTGGGAATGATGTCATTGGGTGAAGTGCTGTCTCGGAGGCTTCTGATGATGTTTTTGGTGGTGTCCGTGGTGATCGTGACCAGCGAAAACTTTGGTGATTGTGTCCTGTTCGAATCGATTTCAACGTTTTGCTTTCATTGAGTAAGCTTGGTTGTTTTTTTCTGTAGAATTGTTTCCTGAATGTTGTCGATTTTGTGGATAAAATAATCCGATAACTCGTTGCAGAACTCTTGCGTGACGTTTTCAGGGGGCTCTAAACAGGTAGGATAGTCTAGGCAACTAGTTTGAACAGTTCCTGATGGCGGTTTAAAGGTTTTGAGATTGTGTTTGAGAAATATTCTTTTTTTGCTTTGAAGATTGCTTTGTGGTATTTCATAGTCCAAGTTTTGTCGTTTTTCAGGTTTTCCTTTGTGGCATTTCTTCTCCGGGTTCTTTCAGCTCTTCTGCGTTCCTGTTTCAGTAGAGTAAGCGTGCCATTAAACCATCCAGAGTTTTTAGTGCGAATGGGTCATCTGCGTTTCAGAGCGACTGAGTCTGCTGTTTCTACTAATGCCTTGTTTAAGGAGCTGAGTGTTTGTTCTGTTAAGTGGTTTAGGTTTAGCGATGCTATTTTGCTTGATAATGTGGTTTTGAAGAGCTCGGAGTGTAGCTTCTTCTGAGATCTGGTCCAGTGTGTTGTTGTTGTGTGGCTCGGTTTTTGGAGGGTGGTGTTGGAGGCGATTTTAAATTTGATAGCGTGGTGGTCCTTCCACGATAGCGGTATGTTGTCGAGTATGTTGATGTCCATATTTTGTTTGAAGATAAGGTCCAGCGTGTGCCCTGAACCATGCGTGGGAGCCTTTATCAATTGCTGAAGTCCTAGTCCTTCCAGTTGGTTGATGCGGTGGCGATGAGGTCTTCAGTGGTGTTTGCCCAGAGGTTGAAATCCCAGAGAAATATGTAGCTTATACGTTTTCTCCAACCTTTTGCTCTCACAGACTGTAGTTGTCTGCCTAGCAGTTTCACTGGCTGTCTGTCTCAGATGAGTTTAAATGGGCCTGGGGAGAAGACCAAGAACCAAACTAGATTGTGTATCAGAGATCCCTGAACGTGTATGAGAGGAGCCTGGGAGATGTATAAACCCTGAACAGGACTTTTCTGGGCTCTCTTGGGGCACCCTGCAGGGTTGGAACACCTGTGGTCCAAAAGGAGTGAACACAGGACAGGACATCTACATTCTCCATCTCATTGCCTGGCCTGTGTTTTACTGTGAAGGAGTGATCCTATAGAGCCAAAAACCACAGGTTCACACGTCTATTAGTCTCTTTATTTTGGGCAATCCATCCAAGGCCCACTTTATGGCTAAACATTCCATTCCGTTCATTTAGCTTTCTGCTCAGGTACACCACAGGGTGCTCTTCCTCATTGTGTACCTGTGACAATATTTCCGATACCTACATCAGACGCATCCATCTGAACGAAAAAATCCTTAATAAATTGGAAATCGGGGGAGTACAGCACTAGCTGTGCACAAAGAGCCTTCTTCAGGACTTGGAAAGACTCCTCTGCTACTGGGAACCATTTCACCATTACTGACTCTTTCCCTTTTTTAAAGGTCCATTAGTGGGGCAGCTATAGTGGCAAAATTCAAAATAAACCTTCTATAGTACCACGCAATCCCAAGAAAGGCTCTGACCTGCTTCTTGTTTGTAGGACGTGGCCAGTCTTGGATGGCTTCTACTTTGTTCAACTGAGGTTTTATGAGTCCACGGCCAATAGTGTAGCACAAATATCTGGCTTTCCTTTTAACCAATGGCACATTTTTTTGTATTTGCTGTAAAACCTTCTTTGAAGAGGGATCAAGGACAGCCTGGACACAGGGCAAGTGAGACTCGCAGTCAGCGTACCACTATGTCATCTAGATAGGCTACTGCATGCTGTCTGTAAGGTCTTAGGGTCCTGTCCATGGCCCTGTAGAATGTCCCAGGGGCATTTTGCTACCCAAAGGGCATTTGTTTTATACTGAAATAAACTCCCTGTGGTCTTTTCTTTAGAGCTACCAGTCAGGGGTATTTGACAATATCCTTTGGTCAAGTCCAAAGTGGTCAGATAGTGGGCCTTGCCAAATTTGTTTATAAGTTCATCTACCCTGTGCATTGGGTACATGTCAAACTTTGTCACAGCATTAAGCTTTCTGGAGTCATTACAAAACCTCCAAGTATGGTTTTGGGACTAACGCGATGGAGCTAGACCAGCCACTATTGGATTCCTCAATGACATCTAGCTCTAGCATCCTTTTAATTTCATCAATGATGTCCTTTCTCCTAGTTTCAGGAGTTTAGTATGGTTTGAGCTTGACACGGACCCCAGGTTTAGTAACAATATCATGCTGAACTGCTGAAGTCATACCACATAACTGAAAATGTCTCTCTATTCCTTATCAGGAACTCTCTAGATTCCTGTTTTGGGGAATAAGACAGGGTGTCTGGAATCATGACCTCAGGGACCAGAGGGGGCTCAGTACCCCTAGGCGTTACAGGGACGGACCTCACACTGCATAAAAAGGTAGGTGCGGCTGAATTTCATGCTACATACAGGGTGCAGGACTCAGGTGTACACTACGTTCAGGGTGCAGGACTCAGTTGTGCGCTACATGCAGGGTGCAGGACTCTGGAGTGTGCTGTGTACAGGGTACAGGACCCAGAATTGTGTGCTACGTACAGGGTGCAGAACCCAGGATTGTGTGCTACGTACAGGGTGCAGAACCCAGGATTGTGTGCTACGTACAGGGTGCAGGACTCAGGAGTGCATGCTACGTACAGGGTGCAGGATGCAGGAGTGCGTGCTACGTACAGGATGCAGGAGTGCGTGCTACGTACAGGGTGCAGGACTCAGGATTTCATGCTACCTACAGAGTGCAGGACTCCGGATCGCGCTATGTACACGGGCAGGGTACAGAAGTGCACTGTATACAGGGCACAAGGCTCAGGAAGGCACTACATACAGGGTGCAGAGTTCAAAAGCGCACTGTGTACAGGGGGCAGAGTTCAAAATCTCACAAAGTACAGGGTGCAAGGCTCAAGAGTTCATGGAGTACAGGGAGTACACGTACATGGAGTACAAGGTGAAAAGTTAGGTACTGCATATGTTACACAGAACAGAAGAGAGGACAGAGAGACTGCTGCCGAAGAGCAGCTAAAACTTACAGCAGGTATGCAGTCTGGATTTTAGAAGAAGCTGCCGCCCCCTCCCTCTCTGAGATACTGCTGGGCAGTGGATATCTTCCAATTGGCCCATGCTGCAGCTGTCCTGTGATCGCTTCAGTGCTGCTCGTCTGAGGCATTGTGACCCAAATCGGCTTTGCATGCTGTGTGTGGGGGTTAATATAATACCGAGCATACGGCAGTCATAGGCACAACTGTGGGGCTCACAATTGTTCCAGACAACTATGTGTGCAGTGTGGCTCAGCCCCGCACACACTGCACAGAGATGAATGATGTGCCCCTGGTGTCACCCCTCTGGTGGGTGTCACCCCTCTGGCGGGTGTCACCCCTCTGGCGGGTGTCACCCCTCTGGTGGGTGTCAACCCTCTGGCTGGTGTCACCCAGGTGCGGGCCGCACCCCTCCGCCCCCCCCATAGTGACGCCACTGCACGGAGGTTCGCAAATGTGTCATTTTAAAAACCTTGCACAACTCCCTAGTTATTTGTGACATGAATGGGGTACCCTGGACTGTAAGGACCTCATTAGGGAGCCCAATGTGACTGAAAACCATGAACAAATCTTTAGGAAATGTTTTTTGCATACGCAGTGCGTGAGGGAACTGCCTTGGGGCGAAGGTAGCATAATCCATGATTACGAGAATATGCTGATGGCCCCGGGCAGGTTTTGTGAGTAGACCCACAAGATCCATGGCAGTCCTATCAACGGGCACTTCAACAATTGGTAAGGGCACTAAAGGGCTTCTGAAGTGGGGTAGTGGAGGCCAACATTTGACACACAGGACAGGATTGACAATAAGTCTCAATGTCTTTCTGTATCCCGGACCAGTAATATCTGAGTAACACTTTTTCAGTGGATACAATAAAAAAACGCTGCTCACAGGTGATGTTTGCTGGCTATGATGCTCAGACTGCACAGCAATTGAGGTGCATGCCCTGCCACTACTGCAGACTCTCAGGTATACGAATAATTGGATGGCTGCACACTCAATACTTGCAGAAAATGGCTTTATTGTAGAACAAATTCCATAAAAAACAACCACAACTGATAAGGCAGGGGAGGGAAAAGGTAGGTAGATGCGTTTCACACGAACAATCCCACAGTTCCAAAAACTTAGGGAAGACTGTACCAATGATGGCCTCTTGCACTAAGTGGGGCACACGTCTGACTCGATGGGTCACCATACCTATGTCAGTTTTGAAGTTAACAGTGGCTTTGGGATACTCCCAGGTATCCCCATGTATACAGATCACAGCTACTTTTTTAGCATGAAAATTCAGTTTCAACCATCCCAGCTTAAACCAAAGTCACCAGACTTCCAGAGTCCAGCAAGGCCAAAATAGGCTTATTATTAACAGTCATTTGGCGCATGCATTTTCCTACACTTGGCACTGCAACACATGAAACAGCAGCAAACATAGACTGCCTCCCAAGAGATACATCACAATGCATGGGTTTATTTGTCAATGGACAGTTTGCTGCAACATGTCCCAGTTCCTGGCAACGGAAACACCGGATGTTGCCCCAGTTTGGTTTGCTAAAAGGCAGTGGCTTCCCTTGTTTGGGATACCAAACCTCAGTACTGACACAAAAAATCCCCCCCGTCTCCTTGCCATGCTTACCACCCCCTTCCCCTGGAACAGTAATACTGGTTGCCTGGGGAGACCGTGACTTTGGGTGGAAAGTCCATGCAGTTGTCCATGCAGTTGCAGGTGGGGTGGTGACCAGGCTCTGTGCAGCAAAATATCTTTCAACGTGCTCCACCAGGTTGTCTGCCGACTTGGGCTCCCCTTGACTCCCACTTCAGCAGGGGAACTGGTAGTGTCCTCAGGAATCGGTCCACTATTTGTGGCCCAGACAGGGACTCTGGCTGTTGCTATTTCTGCACCAGGTGGATTAGGTCAAACATCTGTTATCTTGGGGACCTCTCATCTTGGAAGGGCCATCTGTAGACCCGTACTCTCTTACTTCTGCTGCCTCTAGATCATAGTAGGCCTTCTGCAATTCTCCAGCAGTCCGGCCCACTGGGTTTTAGGCCAACCTTCCCTTTCTGCAGTTCTTACAAAAGTAACCAGAAAGGCCTCTTCGTCATCATTGGCAGTGAGCCTTAACAAGATGCGACCCACATTTATGGCTGAAAAGCTGTCTCCAACCCCTTCAATTTTAGCTGGAGACTTTTGTGCAAGTGTCTGCACCACCTCATTCAGCACCATTCTGTCCGTTTCTGCAGCACTGGCCCATTTTTAAAACACCAGCTGTGTTTATTCTTGTACAGCATCAATCTGTTGTTAGAGTAAAGAGTTTACTTGCTGCTGTGCAAAGTTAGACAGCACCAACTGTTTCAGGATTTCCTTCACGTTTAGTCACTCCAGGTACTGGCCCCATAAGTAGTACTTACTACAGCTGCTCAGCAGGCCTCCACCATATGTAAGTTGGGGAACAGGTAGCAGGTACAAAGCTCCCCTCTCGGACCCCTTTCCCACTGGGGCCGTGCTGTGTTAGCGATAAAGCACTGCTCATTTTAGCGGTGCTTTAGCGCTGTTTAAGCGACACTTCTTGGCCACTAGCGGGGTGCTTTTAACCCCCTGCTAGCGGCCGAAGAAAGGGTTAAAACCACCCGTGTTGGGGCTCTTCTGAAGTGCTTTTCAGGTGCTTCAGAAGCGCTGCCCATTCATTTCAACGGGCAGGAGCGGTTTAGGAGTATACAGTGCTCCAAAATCGCCCCAAGATGCTGCTTGTAGGACTTTTTCTAATGTCTTGCAAGCGCACCACCTTCAGTGTGAAAGGGGTCTCAGGCACAGATACCAAATCCAGTGAGGTAGTGTTAAAGCAGTGTGGTGTTTATTGGTGATACAGTGGAACCTCAGTTTGCGAGTAACGCGGTTAACGAGCATTTTTCAAAATGAGCACTGTATTTCTAAAAATCCTAACGAGCAGGATTCAGGCCAAAAGCGGCGTGCCTGAGGTGGGGGGCACCAGAGCCAAACAGCACCGATTGTCGCCATTCAGAAATGCATGGAAAGGCCCGAGGACAGTTCGGTTGCCCTTTGGAAAACCTTGCAAAGGCTCGTGAACGAGGTTTCACTGTATATACAAATCTATATGCTGTACAGTGTCTCAGAATACAAACAGGAAAAATAATAGCAAAACAAAAGCCTAGTCGTGACTCGGCACTAACTATACAAGTCCTAACTACTCGGCTGAGCAAGCCTACAGCTTCCACATATGCAGCTTTTAATATTTCACCAATTTTTGCTCTCACAGAATGGAGTTGTCTGATTTTCCCAGGCCGAGAGCACTGGCTGTCTTTCTCAGGTGAGTTTAAATATGCCTGTGGGAGAAGACCAAGACCCAAACTGGATCAGAGATACCTTAACGTGTATGAGAGGAGCTTGGGAGTTGTGAAAAATCCAGAACAGGACTTTCCCGGCTCTCTCTGGGATGCTCTGCTACAATACACACTGTGACTCGTCCACTCTCGGCACTCCCTTCCTTACAGGATTTTACTAACTGCTGCTTCTGTCTCCTATCAGAACAGGAAGAGATCTGAGACTGGCACAGAGATGGATACGACTCAGGTACGTGTTTAGGGTGGGGGTAGGAAGGACAGTTAAGCCTCGTACACACGATTGGATTGTTCGCCAACAAAACCGTGGAATTTTGTACAAAGGGTGTTGGGCCAAACTTGTCTTGCATACACACGGCCACACAATTGGCCAACAAATACAAATATAGTTACGTACTACATTGTTTTTCAGCTCTTTAGCGCCACCCTTTGGGCTCCTTCTGCTAATTTTGTGTTAGTAGAAGTTTGGCGAGTGTTGATTTATCACTTTTCAGTTTGCATTTTTCATTTTGTGCTTTTCAGTTCGTTTCTGAGCAGCCATTCCTTAACCAGACATGTTGCGGAATCGGAGGAGATAACATGTTATTTATTATTGGCCTTGACATTATTTTTTTGGTTGAATAATGATTTGATTTGTTATATTTTCTATATTTTTGGATGCATAGAATGCACTTTTTGGTTAAGTTCTATTGGCAGATAGCATGTCTAATTTTTTTTTGTTTTCTTTTTTAAATGCACAATAAAAAAAATTGTGGAGAATAATACTTGGCTATGTGTTTTACTTAAAATTACATTTTGGGAGTAGGCAGTTACATTTAAAAAAAAAATACAATGTAAAATTAACAAGGGACACCAACATAGTTGTATTTTTGATCTTAAAAAAATACGGGATAATGGTGTTGTGTTAACTTGTCCAAATAAAAAAAAAAGCATAATATTATTCTCGACTTCACTAGAAAAAAAAAGCCTTTGAATTTTTTTTTTTGCAATAACTCCATTATTATCACCAGCAAAGCAGCTTCATTATTAACCCATTAAAGAAGAAAATGTGCGCTGCATTTTGATATTTCATAATTTGCTGCGTCACAAATGTTAATTCTCCATTACGAACGCTAGTTTACAAGACCGACCGCCTTTGGCTCATCCTTGCTTCTGAGCATGCGTGTTTGTACTTTGGACTTTTGTACACACATTCAGAAAATCCGACAACACACATTTGTCTGCGGAAAATTTGAAAACCTGCTAGCCGACATTTGTTGTCGGAAAGTCGACAACAATTATCCGATGGAGCATACACACGGTTAGATTTTCTGCCAACAGCCTGTCATCACACATTTCCCATTGGAAAATCTGATCGGGTGTACAAGGCTTTAGTGGGAAGTTTTTTGGCTTAATACAGGAAATGCATTAAGGCAAACAACTGTTCAAACACACAAAGTTTTAGCATAATGTTATGTAAGTAGAGTTGAGCAGACACCTGGATGTTCGGGTTCGGCGGGTTCGGCCGAACTTCGGGAAAATAGTCCGGGTTCGGGACCGAACTTGACCCCTAACTCCGAACCCCATTGAAGTCAATGGGGACCCGAACTTTTGAAGACTAAAATGGCTGTAAAAAAGTAATGGAAAGGGCTAGAGGGCTGCAAATGGCAACAAAATGTTGTTAATAGCATGGCAAGTGCTCTGCAAACAAATGTGGATAGGGAAACAACTTAAAATAACATAAAAAAATATAAAATAAAAATAAAATGCTGGAGGCCCCCTTCTCAGCAGAAGAGGTACAGGAAGTCATTAAGAACCTCAGAAACTCAACGGCACAATGCCGCACATATGGTGGGAATACCCCAGAATACGCACTTTCTGGAAAAAAATTATTCAATTTAATGGATAAGATAGTGGGAAAATAAAATACTTAAATTAAAAAAAAATGAAAAAATTATAATCTTGACCTAGGAGGACGAGGTCCATATGGAGTAGGAGGTTGAGGTGGCGGTGGATGTAGCGGTGTAGGTGGAAGCGGCGGTGGAGGAGGATGAGGTAGCCAACACTGGTTCAAAAATACAACAATGGCTGGGTAAGGCTAGTGGTGAATGATGTGTCGAATTCTGTCCCCCGTCGCATAGTGTCCGCCCTGTACTGCGCTTGCTCAGTACGTAGGACAAGGGGATTTTGAAACTCTCCGAAGACGATGCGCGGTGACTCCAGGTTCAAGCCACATCATCCGAGGTTGAAGCCTAGCCAAGCGAGCCCGTGAGGGGCCCTGTTACTATGTGCTACCGTATGTCCATGTAACGTACCTGGTATCAGAGCCCAACTGTAGAAGGAGACCTCTCTTACAGCCCTGGCTCGAGGACCACTGGGGTTGCAACAGTGGTACAGGAGCGCAGCGAGGTAGGAGTGCCTGTATGATCCGTGGTAGCTGATACAGATGAGTAGAGAAGATCCACCTGATGAACTGGACTGGTGAGGCAGTAGCAGCAGTGGTAACAGGTGTAGGTCAGCGATCCCTGGATCTAGGCAGAGACTGGATCAGGACTAGACTGAAGCAGGTGAGACAAGCCGGGTCAAACACAGGTAATCAGATAGTTACAGCAGGCAGAGAGTGGTCAGTAGGCAGGCAAAGATTTGGCAACAGAAGGTCAGCAGGTTCAGAAATAGCAGGGTCAAGGCGGGCCGGGTCAGGAGAGGAGAAGGCAGCAGTAGTCAAACGTAGCAGGATCAGATAACAACAGCAGGTACAGGATCAGACTCAGGTAGAGCTGCAGATCAGACAGCACTGCACTGGAGCAGCTGCTGTCCTTTTAAAGGGGAACTGGCACCAAGTTGAGTTAGCGCGCGTGCACATGCACCTGTTGTGCATTCCTGCGCACGCGTGCCTGTCGTGTGTCACTGCGCACGTTCATGCGCCGCTGCCCAGTGCGGCCTGTTCTCGTGGGAACATGTGTGCGCACGCGCGCACGTCCGTGTGCCTGTCCTGCCACAGGGTATCCCTGACAGTCCACTTGGATGGTGGGGCTTGAACCTGCACTCACTGCCCAGGCGACGTTCATCTTTGGAGATTTTGTGAATCTCCTTATCCTCCGTACTGCGCAAGCACTGCACCTGCACAGTAAGTGGCTGGACACTAGCCGATGGCCAGACAGTTTTTGTCAGAACACCGGTATACGTGTCTATTCTGCACAAGGTACGGACAAGTCCTGTGGGATCCATGCCTGGTTCATTTTAATGAACGTGAGCTTGTCCACATTGGCTCTGGACAGGCAGCTACGCTTGTCTGTGATAACGCCCCCTGCTGTGCTAAATACACGTTCAGATAATACACTGGCTGCAGGGCAGGCCAGCACCTCCAAGGCGTAAAGGGCAAACTCAGGCCATGTGTCCAATTTGGAGACCCAGAAGTTGAAGGGGGCAGACCGTCATTCAATACGTGTAGGCGTGTGCACACATACTGCTCCACCATGTTGGTGAAATGCTGCCTCCTGCTAAGACGTTCCATCTCAGCTGGTGGTGCTGGTTGTTGTGGCGTGCTGACAAAGCTTTTCCACATTTCGGCCATGCTAACCCTGCCTTCCAAGGTGCTGGCGGTGCCCCGGCTGCGTTGGCAACCTCTTCCTCCTCCTCTGCCTTTGCCTTGTGCTTCCACCGTACCCCCGCTGCCAAGTGGGAATGCCACCAGCAGCGTGTCTACCAGCGTGCGCTTGTACTCGCGCATCTTACGATCACGCTCCAGTGAGGTAATTAAGGACGAGACATTGTCCTTGTAACGGGGATCCAGCAGGGTGGCCACCCAATAATCAGCACCAGTTAAAATGTGGGCAACTGATGGGGCGTGGCTACGGCATGCGCGAGTGAGGACGTGCTTGTGAGGAGCTCCGTGAAACCCACTACATACAGAGCCTGAACGGCGGCTCCGGAGGGACCAACACCACTTCTCAACGATGCCGCCGAAGCGGAAGACATCCCCACAGCCACAGAGGTCACAGAGGAACCGGTCCGAGTCCCTGGACAACTACTTTGGGGCCCGCAACAAACCGGCAAGTACCGCCAAGATGGCGCCCAGCGCCCACGCGGCCGCAGCGGCCTCCCCCACCGGCTCCCCACACATGCCTGTGCTCTCACCACCGGCCCCTTCCTCTCCCTCAGGGTCGGATAGCATGGAAGGGCCCACAGCCAGGGGAGACCCATGGGAGGATAAAGACATCCGCTCCCACATTCTATCCCTCCCCACCGCAGCAGACCTGGAGAGATTTGCTAACAGGGTAGAGAAGGCCCTGAGACAGGACATTGAAAACCTGCAGGCCGACACAGCCCACCTGGGGGAGAGAGTGGAAACATTGGAGGCCCAATGGGATGAAACTGCCCCCACCCTGCAAGCTTTAACCGACCGGTGTGACAGACAAGATCGCAGGCTGGAGGCCTTGCTAGATCAAATGGATGATTTTGAAAATAGGAGCCGCAGGGTCAACATACGTATCAGAGGCCTACCTAAGGCAACTGGACCAAGGGACATTGTGCCTACTTTGCAGGGGGTCTGATGGAAAGAAAGGGAAGGTGATCCATGTAGCGGAGGCGGCGTGAGTGTGCGCGTGCAGCCATCCGCAACCAAGGGAGCGCTGTCCGCAAGGCATCTAAAAACGTCCCTGCCCCATACAACACCATCGCGCATTGCCTAAAGCGCATGCGCGATGTGAAATCCCAGCCAAAAAAGGTTTGTTTGTGGCGCAGGCGGCCCAAAATAAGGGCGCGCATGCGCAGGGTAGTTTGCATGGGACAAGAACGTAAAGACCGCAAAGGTGGAACCACGCCACCCAGAATGCAGGTGGCCGCGCGAGCTACCCAAACCAGCCACCTCCGTCACCACCCCCCTGCCCGGGTTGGACAGAAAAGGTGGAACACGGAAAAGAGGGAGACAACTGGGTAAATGGATCCCCAAAGCCCCCAGGAAAGCGGAAATCTTCCGCAGCAAGATGTAATAGGCTGGGGGGTAAAGGGTCAATACTGGGAGAGAGTCTATTGTTGCATGGAGGTAAATAGGGGGGGGGGGGGCCCATCCAATGTCCTAGAGCCTAATAGGGACCCAGGTATACTGGTGGGCGAAACCCCCCCATCCCCCAAAGTTAAAGCAACAATGAAGGACTAAAACCACTGGCAAAACAAAAGGGGTCAACATCTGAGGGTCAAAGAAAATTATTCCTGAACCTCCGGGTGGCCAATGCCCCAAGAGACCCCATGTCACCTCCAGCCAAACCATCAAAGATGGAGGGAGAAGGGACTTAACCCCCTAAAAGAAGAATTCCCACGATGCACCTCATCGTGGGATAGGGAGCCTATGGGTCTGTTGGGGTTGAGATGCCAGGTAGAGAGTAATAGAAGGACACAAAAAGAACCCCTGCCAAGCAAAAGATTGGAACATCAACATTTCTATTTCTCGGTGAGTAAAGCCCCAGGAGGCAAAGCCATTTACAATGACAAAATCAAAACATACATTTACAAGTATTATCCAACAAGGATATATAAAAATAAAACCCCTAACTGAACCATTCACCCCACCCAGTAAATTGCTAAAAGAGAGACAAGGAGTCTCAAAGGGAAACCCCCCCTAAATTGAGGGACCCACAGAGAAAAAAAGGGACTGGAAAAAGAGATTCTATGAGTTTTTGGATTGTTTTTTTATATTTTTATTGTATGGAAGGAACTTATAACTACCTCCAGTGATGATTTAATCAGTTTTTCCCAAGCTGTAACCATCCAAAAATGGTCTAAAGCTTTCCACCTCGTTTAAACCTGGAGGAGTGGTTGCCTTCAAGGTTCTAATCCAACGCATTTCCCGTTGAAGAAGAACCTTGTTCCAATCTCCTCCTCTGATTGGAATATGCAATCTGTCAAGGACAGTAAAGTTCACTTTCGGTAATCTATAGTTGTGTTTCTTAGCTATATGGCGCCCCAAAGGCAGATATAGATTACAAATCTTCATATCATGCATATGTTTTTCAACTCTCTTGCTAAGTTTTTGTCTGGTCTTACCTACATAAAAGGAACCACACTGACACTGCATGAGGTACACCACCCCCTGAGTCTGGCAAGAAGCATAGTGTCTCAGGGAGAAGTCTACCCCATTTGGCAGCGTCAGTGTGGTCCTCTGGCCAATAACCGGGCATTGAGCACAATTTTCACATGGAAAAGTTCCAAAATTCCTACATGGATCCTTTCTAGAGATTCCTTTATATTCACTTTGTGTGACTAAATTGCCAATCGAAATCGTCTTTCTATATGAGATCAAAGGACGGGGTGAGACCAAAGTACCCACAACTGGATCATCTGTGAGGATTGACCAATTCTTGTTGATGATTTTGCGGATCCTCTCATGTTCATTTGAAAACCGCAATATAATACGGGTGTTATCATCAAAATTATTTTTCTTCTTTTTAAAGAGGAGATCTTTCCTGGTCAGAGCCTTAACCCTATTGAAAGCCTTCTTGAGGCATGTTTTAGTATAGCCTCTATCTAATAGTCTTAGAGTTAATCCATCACTTTCTCTCTGAAAATCCTCTTCCTCCGTACAATTCCTTCTGATCCGGAGGAATTGACTGAAGGGGATGGATCTTTTTAATGAGAGTGGATGGAAACTGTCTGCATGGAGCAGGGTGTTACCAGCAGTTTCCTTTCGAAACAACCTACTAGTTAAATTTCCATTAGGGGCTTTTTTAATACAGATGTCCAAGAAGTGAATCTCACTATAGTCAAAACTCATTGTGAAAAACAAGTTGTAGGCATTATCGTTCATGAGCTCCAGACATTCCAACAATTCTTCACCTACTTCAGATATGCATATCACTCTGTATCATTTGTCATGTTGTTTTTAAAATTTGTAAATGTTTTTCTATAAATTTTGCATAATAAATCCATAAAAATTATCTCATGTAGCCTATATGGTTTCTACAGTTGCCGGTATAGTCCCACCTCTAGAGGTTTTTTCATATACCAGTTCCGGGGATGATGGCAACCAATATGTGTCTCGAGAACTGAGTTCAATCTATTTAAAATTAGACACTAAAATCAAAGCCCGCCTACGCCACTTGTCGCACAAGTTCTATGAATTTGGCAACAAATGCGGGAGAGTGTTAGCCAGAGCCCTCAAACGCCAGAAAGATGCAGGCCACGTACATAAGCTCCATACAACGACAGGGGAACCAGTGGTGCACTCCTCAAAGATAGCAAACATGTTTAGAGATTTTTACGCTCAGCTATATAACTTACCAGCCACACTACCTGGGTCCTCGGAAGCCCAAAGGACTGCCCGTATCGAGCAGTATTTGAAGGAAGCCCAATGCCCACAGCTGGAGGCCTCAGTCTGCGCACAGCTGGATGACCCAATTACTGTGGCTGAAATACAAGCAGTGATAAAAGACCTCCCTAACGGAAAGAGTCCAGGCCCGGACGGCTACACTAATACATATTACAAAAAGTACTCGGAAGTACTCGCAGGTCACATGTGTAAGTACTTTACGGCACTAGCCCAGGGCATGGTAATGCCCTCGGAGGCTCTAATGGCACACATCACTGTACTCCCAAAAGAAGGGAAAGATCACACCCTACCAGGCAATTACAGGCCTATATCGCTTCTTAACACTGATATTAAGATTTTGGCCAAGATATTGGCTAATAGACTTAAACCGATCCTCCCGACAGTGATTGACCCTGACCAGACCGGCTTCATTATGGGCCGAGAAGCCAGGGACAACTCTAACAGGGCACTCCAGCTGATCCACTGGGTAGAATCCAAGGGGGAGACGCACCCCTGTCTCTTGCTTTCCACTGATGCTGAGAAAGCATTTGACAGGGTGGACTGGACTTACATAAGGGCGGTGCTGAAGAGGCTCGGTCTGGGACCCAACATGCTAACATGGATCTCCTCCCTGTATAGTTCCCCGTCCGCCAAGGTGAAAGTAAATGGGCTCCTGTCGGACCCCTTCCCCATTGGGAATGGGACGCGCCAGGGCTGCCCACTGTCCCCGCTAGTCTTTGCCCTTACCCTAGAACCCCTGCTTAACAAAATTCGCCGGAACAATGATATCAAGGGATTCACTGTGGGACCGACGGAAAACAAATTATCTGCGTACGCAGACGACGTATTATTTTACGTCGATGACCCCCTTATATCACTGCCCAGCATTATGACTGAACTACAGGAATTCAACGAGTTGTCGCACTTCAAAATTAATTATAATAAATCCGAGATCCTTTCCCTAACCATCCCCTCAGATCTGCGTACAAGGTTGCAAGCTGCTTTCTCCTTTACATGGTGCCCCACGTCACTAAAATATCTGGGGATATACTTACCTAAGAACTGCTCACAGTTATACGACTGCAATTATACCCCATTACTCACCACTGTCAAAGCAGACCTCAAAAACTGGGACAGGACGGCATTTTCATGGATGGGCCAAGTCAGCGTCCTCAAAATGAATGTATTACCCCGCATACTGTTTCTCCTGCAAATGGTGCCGATTACCTTACCAAAGGCGTTTTTCTCAAGCCTCAACAGCATGTTTTCTCAGTACATCTGGAGTGGGAAATGCCCTAGGCTGGCACTCCGTATACTGCAACGCCCCAAGTCTAGGGGAGGCCTGGGGGTACCGGTAATCCGTAGGTATTATGAAGCAGTGGCCCTGCAACGCATCTTAGACTGGCACCATAATGTTGCTCACAAACTCTGGGTCCCCCTGGATAAGTTTCTGGCAGGCCAGAATTTGGCACATGCCCCCTGGGTCCCCAGAGAGTATAGGGGCCTGTCGGCTCTGGTGTCCCCGCTGGCCTCTCACGTACTGACGATATGGGATGCCCTAAATAGGGGAGGAATGCTGGCTCAGCCAACCTCCCCCCTGGCACCACTAGGCGGCTTCCCCTGGTTCACTCCAGGGGAACACCCGTCTTTCTTTCGGACGTGGGCGGCGGACGGGGAGTCCAGGTGTGGCAGATTTGTCCAAGATCAAGGGCTGTTGCCCATAGAAACCCTAAGGGCTCAGTTTGGCCCCTTCCTAATGGACGACTGGCGCTATAGGCAGCTCCAGCACTTCATAGCCAGCCTATCACACGGAGTCCGGTCACCCACCCAGGCCTCGCCTTTCGAACAGCTGTGTATGTCAGAGGAAGCCACCCCACACGCTATCTCAGTGCTGTACGACTTACTGCAGGCACTGCAGATGGAAGGGAGGCCGGCCTTTATCAGAGACTGGGAGAGGGATCTTCAGCGCGTCTTCACGCAACCTCAACTCGAGCACATATATAAGCTTACGCACTCTAGTACAGTAGACACAAAAATGCAGGAAAACAGTTATAAGCTCCTAACTAAGTGGTACAGAGTGCCAACCAGGCTCACCAGGATGTACCCATCTTTGTCGGATGCATGCTGGAGAGGCTGCGGCCTCAGAGGCTCGTTCCTCCACATATGGTGGGAATGCCCCCTGCTGAGACCCTTCTGGCTGGATGTTCACGCACAGATCAAACAAATACTAGATCTGGAACTCACAGATTCCCCACTGGAATCGCTGCTGCACTTCCCCACCATCCCTCTCAGCAGATATAGCAAATCTGTCCTACCCCACCTGCTCAATGCGGCTAGGAGACTGATTCCAATTCATTGGAAGACGCCCAGGATACCCACCCGGGCAGAATGGGTGAAATTAGTTGATAATATTATGGCTGCGGAGGAGTGGATGGCGAAGTGCAAGGATAGGTATGAGAAGTTTTATGCCATATGGGCTACCTGGATACACTATACCTCCTCGGGACCCTCGCCAATAGGGACTCCCCCCACGTGAGGAGACCGAAAGAAGTAAGATAAAGGGTACTAAGATATCAGTGAGCGCATGAAGCCCTTCAGCAACTCAGATTAGCGGTGCATAACAGCGGATGTGAACACACCCCCCCCTCTTTTTCTTTTTCACCCCCTGCTACGCCATCTGTCTAACCTATCCCTCACTCCTTTCTTTTCCTTCTTTTGGCAAGTTCCTTCTACAGTATTTGAGCCCAGTTTGCAGGTGGGATACCGGAACCGAGGCATAAGGCCAGGTCTCCGACTGGAGATCCGCGTCTCTGACATGGACCACTAGACAGAGAGGCCAGTTTTGAACCAATGTTGTTTGAATTCATATCATAGGTCTGACATGCAGATAAACACATCCCTGGGGACAGTTTCTGGTGGGCAAATAGCCACATGCATTTTATAAAGCGCCTCTTGTTCCGGGCGCGACCCCAAAATGTTACATGCTAAACCTGATGCCAATTGCACTTGTTACCTGGTTTTCTTTCTTTTTGTTTTGTCTGTTTGTTCAAATGTTTATTTTCAAAATAAAGATTATATAAAAAAAAAAAAAATGTGGGCAACTCGGCGGTCGTTGCGGAGACACTGCAGCATGTAATCGCTCATGTGTGCCAGGCTGCCCAGAGGCAAGAAAAAGCTGTCCTCTGTGGGAGGTGTATCGTCTGTGTCCTCTGTATCCCCCCAGCCACGCACCAGTGATGGACATGAGCTGGTTTGGGTGCCACCCTGCTGTGAACATGGTTCCTCCTCCTCCTCCATCTCCTCCTCATCCTCCACCTCGTCATCCTCCAGAACTGTGCCCTTGCTGCCAGACAATTGTGTACCTGGCGCTTGTTGGTGCAGGAACCCACCCTTGTAGCCACTTGTTTTTTTTTTTTGAAAAATATTTATTGGGTTTTTCAAACATAACAGAAATAATTGGTATACAAACTGTGGATTATATAGACAAGAGGAGGAAAGACAAGGTACGGTTGCAACATGTGTCATAAACAGAGCCTTCAGAAGTGGAAGCGACGTTATCAAACGTGTATTAACATCTACATATACTAGACTATTTAGGGTGGCCTTGAGAAGCATAGCTTGGTAAGGAGATTGTGTTTGCTCTCTGGGCGCCAAGGGGCTTAGAAGTGCGGCTATGTGTTCATGCATCGGAGGTACGTAGGGGGTCTGGTGGGCTGGGAAGTTTAAGTCTACCCAACGAGTTGGTAATCTCTCTTTTGAGGTACCATTCGGTGTAACGAAACGGTTCCATGATGTCAGTTAGAGTGTCCTCTGACAGTTCACTCTCCATAAACTTGCGCCATCTGACAAAAAACCGTGAGCTAGTTTGGAAGTTCGACATTATGGTGTCCAGCCTTTCGAGGTAGAAGAGTGAGAGGAGGGCCTTCTTGGTCATCTGTAGGTTTGGCGGTGGCGCCTTGATCCATTGTAGCATGATCGATCTGCGTGCCACCAGGAGGCATAGCTGGGCCCAATGGGGAATGTGGTGTGGGGCATTATCCGTCTCAGAGGGTGATAGGGTAGCATGTCCGAAGAGGCAGATTAGATGGCCCTTCGGGATGTGCACTTTGGTGATGTCGTATATGTATTGGAGTATAGAGTCCCAGTATGTGGAGATGGGCTGGCATTCCCAAAGGCGATGAAGCAGAGTAGGTCGTGGAGTATCACACCATGGGCAGGTTTCTCGCGTTGGGTCAACTTTATCAGTACGGAAAGGGTGATATGCTCTGTGCATGATTTTGAATTGCGTTTCACGCCAGTTTTCGGAGACGGTGAGTTTGCGTATCTGTTGGTATCCTTCCATGATTTTTTCCGCTAGGTTCTCTTCGCCAAACACCTCGGCCCACTTCTGGACCGGTTGGAGATGATATTTATCCGACTGGTGTGAAATGAGGTGTGAGTAAAGGGTGGCGATAGAGTAGTCTCCGCTGGAGAGCACAGAGTCTATAAAGGACTTTTGGAGGGGGTCGGTGCCATTTTTGTAACAGTTCCTTAGGTAGCTGACCAGTTGATAGTAATAGAAGACATGGGTTGCTGGGAGAGAAAACTCCCTAGCCAGGACTTGGAAGGGTTTGAACCTGCCCGGGCTTGTAAGAAAGAGTGAGGTAATTTTGTTGAGACCTTTAGCTTGCCACTGTACAAAAACATCATGAAGAGTAGATGGGATGAACATTGGGTTCCCTTGAATTGGTAGGTGGCGAGAAATGCTCGAGGGGAGGCCCAAGAGTTTTCGCGTTTCCCTCCAAGCTATAATTGTGTCTCTGACCATCACATTGGATTTGAGATGGATTGGAAGCTTGTTGGGGTTAGAGTGGAGGATGGCTGACAGGTTGTGTGGGAGCACTGCTGCTTCTTCTAGGTCAGTGTTATGCGGCGTACACACGAAGGGACAATCCCGCGGGATTATCCTCTGGACTGAAGTCCAGCGGATAATCCCCTCGTGTGTGGGCGCCGGCGGACTTTTTGGCGCCAAAGTACGGCGGACTAAAGTTTCAGGTTTTGTTTTCAAATTATCCGCTGGACTTGGAAGTCCAGCGGACAATCCCGCCGTTAGTGGGCAAGTCCGCGGGACTTTTGAAATGAAGGGACTTGCCGCTCATCGGCAAGTCCGTTCATTTAGCACGTGACTTCAGGTTACGTAGCTAGCGTAGGCAGTTACTGCCGCCGCGCTAGCTCCGTGACCTGGCATGGATTTAAAGGGAATCCCCACGCCGAAAAAACGGCGTGAGGGTTCCCCCCAAATCCATGTCAGACCCTCATCCGAGCACGCAGCCTGGCAGGCCAGGAAAGGGGTGGGGACGAACGAGCGCCCCCCCCCCCTCCTGAGCCGTACCAGGCCGCGTGCCCTCAACATGGGGGGTGCCCTGGGGAAAGGGGGGCCGTGCGGCCCCCCCACCCCAAAGCACCTTGTCCCCATGTTGATGAGGACAAGGGCCTCTTCCCGACAACCCTGGCCGTTGGTTGTCGGGGTCTGCGGGCGGGGGCTTATCGGAATCTGGGAGCCCCCTTTAATAAGGGGCCCCCCAGATACCGGCCCCCCACCCTATGTGAATGAGTATGGGGTACGATGTACCCCTACCCATTCACCTAAGGTGTAAAATGTAAAGTAAAAAAAAAACACCCACACTTTTGAAAAAATAGTTTATTGCACTGCTCCGGGGGTCTTCTTCCGTCTTGGGGGTCTTCTCGCCGGACTCCCCCGCCATTTACCAAGCTCTTTTACCGAGCGAGGGGAGTCCGGCTACCTTCTTCGTCGTCGCCGCCGTCTGGGGGTCTCGATCCGCCTTCGGGGGTCTTCTTCCGTCTTGGGGGTCTTCTCGCCGGACTCCTCCCCTCTCTTCTGCTCTTTTACCTAGCTCTTTCACGAGGGGAGGAGTCCGGCTACCTTCTTCGTCGTCGCCGCCGTCGTCTGGGGGTCTCGATCCGCCTTCGGGGGTCTTCCGGGGGTCTCTTCTGTTCTTGCGGCGGTCGTCGTCTTCCGCGCCGCCGGCGCCTTGTCCTTCTTCTTGTCCTTCTTGTTCTTCTTCTTCTTCCGATGTTGACCCGTCGCTGTCTCTGCCCGGAATGCCTGTGCCGATCTGCGCTCGGACTTATATAGGGACATGGGGGACAGGGTCACATGTTCATGTCACATGGTGACCCCGCCCCCTTGCGATGTCACAGTCCCAGCATCCTCCGGGACTGTGACAACACAAGGGGGCGGGGTCACCATGTGACATGTGCATGTGACCCTGTCCCCCATGTCCCTATATAAGTCCGAGCGCAGATCGGCACAGGCATTCCGGGCAGAGACAGCGACGGGTCAACATCGGAAGAAGAAGAAGAACAAGAAGGACAAGAAGAAGGACAAGGCGCCGGCGGCGCGGAAGACGACGACCGCCGCAAGAACAGAAGAGACCCCCAGAAGACCCCCGAAGGCGGATCGAGACCCCCAGACGACGGCGGCGACGACGAAGAAGGTAGCCGGACTCCTCCCCTCGTGAAAGAGCTAGGTAAAAGAGCAGAAGAGAGGGGAGGAGTCCGGCGAGAAGACCCCCAAGACGGAAGAAGACCCCCGAAGGCGGATCGAGACCCCCAGACGGCGGCGACGACGAAGAAGGTAGCCGGACTCCCCTCGCTCGGTAAAAGAGCTTGGTAAATGGCGGGGGAGTCCGGCGAGAAGACCCCCAAGACGGAAGAAGACCCCCGGAGCAGTGCAATAAACTATTTTTTCAAAAGTGTGGGTGTTTTTTTTTACTTTACATTTTACACCTTAGGTGAATGGGTAGGGGTACATCGTACCCCATACTCATTCACATAGGGTGGGGGGCCGGTATCTGGGGGGCCCCTTATTAAAGGGGGCTCCCAGATTCCGATAAGCCCCCGCCCGCAGACCCCGACAACCAACGGCCAGGGTTGTCGGGAAGAGGCCCTTGTCCTCATCAACATGGGGACAAGGTGCTTTGGGGTGGGGGGGCCGCACGGCCCCCCTTTCCCCAGGGCACCCCCCATGTTGAGGGCACGCGGCCTGGTACGGCTCAGGAGGGGGGGGCGCTCGTTCGTCCCCACCCCTTTCCTGGCCTGCCAGGCTGCGTGCTCGGATGAGGGTCTGACATGGATTTGGGGGGAACCCCCACGCCGTTTTTTCGGCGTGGGGATTCCCTTTAAATCCATGCCAGCTTGCGGAGCTAGCGCGGCGGCATTTACTGCCTACGCTAGCTACGTAACCTGAAGTTACGTTCGAAATGAACGGACTGCTCCGTGTGTGGGCAAGTCCGTTCATTTTCAAAAGTCCCGCGGACTTTTGGCCGGCGGATTATCCGCTGGAGAAGTCCGTGCGTGTGTGGGCAAGTCCACACCCTCGGAAAGTCCAGCGGACCTAGCCGGAAAGTCCAGCGGATTGTCCGCTGGACTTAGGTCCGCCGGGAAAAGTCCGTACGTGTGTACGAGGCATTAGAGTACCTGGATTTGCCAGTTAGCCAGTCAAGACCCTGTCTAAGTAAACATGCTAGGTTATAAAAACGTATATTGGGCAGGCCCGCCCCCCCTTCCGCCCTGGGGAGAGACATTTTTTGCAGAGATATTCGTGGTTTCTTGCGAGACCAGAGAAAACTAGAGAGTGCTTTGTGAATTAGATTCACATCCTTGTGTTTAAGCAAAAGTGGAATGGTCTGCATGGGGTATAGCAGACGTGCAAACGAGACCATTTTGAAAAGGTGACATCTCCCAAAGAGCGAGAGGGGGAGAGCTGCCCAAGCTTCCAACTCCTTTACAATCTTAGTTATCAATGGTGGAAAATTTAAAGTGTAGAGGGATGAAGGTTCGCGGCCAATGCGTATTCCCAAGTAGGTTATATGGTGTGTGGCTATTGTTAGTGGCGAGTGTAGTTTCCAGTCAGGCGTCGTTTCAGTTGTCAGTGAGAGTATTTCGCTCTTGTCAAAGTTTATACGTAACCCCGAACACTGTCGGAAGGTGTGGAAGATTTCCTTAAGTCTGGCAAAGTCAGTTAGGGGAGCTGTGGAGAACAAGAGTATGTCGTCAGCGAAAAGGGCTGATCGTAGGATCTGGTTCCCTATGTTGATTCCACTGACGCCATCTGGGGAGTTAAGTAGCCTTGATAGGGGTTCTATCGCAATATTGAATAGGAGTGGGGACAGTGGACATCCCTGTCTTGTTCCTTTGGTCAGGGGGATCGTATTAGAGATAAAGTCAGGGGTAACTAGACGTGCCGAGGGTGCTTCGTACATTCGTTGGAGAAAGGGTATTATTGGGCCCGAGAAGCCAAGGTGTGACATTACCCTGAATAGCCAGGAGAGGCTAATATTGTCGAAGGCCTTTTCGGCGTCTAACGACATTATGGCTACTTCCTGTTTTGGATTTGATTTGGCGTATTCAAGTGCCATGAGGACTTTGCGTATGTTCAGGGTGGCAGAGCGACCCTGAACGAATCCGGATTGGGCTGTATGTAGTAAGGACGGAAGTATTTGGGCTAAGCGTGATGCTACTATTTTTGAGAGGATTTTAGCGTCGACATTGATTAGCGAGATCGGCCGATAGGATCCTGGGAGTGTGGGGTCTTTGTCTTTTTTGCCTATCAGTCTGATGTGTGCCTGTGTGCCAGTGGGGAGGTAGGGACCCCCTTTCCACATGGCTGAGAAGACCTGTGTAAGGGTTTCTGGGATAGTGTCCCTAGTGGCCTTGTAAAATTCGGCAGTGTAGCCGTCCGGGCCCGGTGCCTTGGAGGAGGCCAAGGATTTAATTGTCTCTTGGACGTCTTCCAAGGTGATGGGAGCATTGAGGGAGTCTAGAAGATCCCCTTGGATTCTGGGGAGTTTAAGCTTTGCCAGAAGGGCTTCCGATTCTATCGGGTGGTCAGGATCCGCCGAATATAGGTCGGTATAGTATTCTGTCAGTGTTCTATTTATGTCTTGGGGTGACGTTAGTAGTGTCCCATCTTTGTTTTGAAGTGCCGAGATGTATGTGGGGCGTTTTGTTCCCGAGCATAGTCTCGCCAGTAATTTGCCCGCTTTGTTCCCAAACTTGTGGAAGTGCAGCGTCGTGTAGGATGCTTTGGCCAGTTCTTGTTGTTCGGACCAGAAGTCAAACTCGCGTTTGGCCTCTCTCCAACTGTTAATGTTGTCAGGGGTGCGATTTAGGGTAAGTTGTTTGTGTGTTGCCTGTAAGGCCTCGCTGGCCTTGATGTACCGCTGAGCGGACTGCCGTTTGAACTGAGCAGTATAGGAAATAATTTTCCCTCTAAGAAAGGCTTTCCCGGCTTCCCAGAATAGATTCGGGTCCGAGAGGTGAATGGCATTAGTGGATTTATAGTCTGACCAGGCTGTGTTTAGCATGTTACGGAAGTCTTCTTTTTCTGCCAAATATGAAGGGAAACGCCACATTCTGGCAGGGGAGGTAGGTCGTGTATCAATCAGGCCTACTGTAACAGGTCCGTGGTCAGAGATCCTAGCGTCCAGGATTGTCGGGTTGCGGAGCAGCTGCATAAGAGCAGGTGTCGCGAAAAAATAGTCAATTCGTGAGAACGAGTTGTGGGGGGGGTAGTAGAAGGAGTATTCTCGGTCTGTGGGGTGTGTCAGCCTCCATATGTCAGTCAGTTGTAACGAGGTCATAGTCTGAGCAAGAATAGTCTGGGGCGGGTGTAATGTTATCCTGGTTGGGTCTCTACTGGTTGTATTACTTGTGCGGTCCAGCGTATTAGACATTACTGCGTTAAAGTCACCACCTACCAGGTGTAGGGTCTCTGGTGCTGCTTGAATCCAGCTTGTCATGTCCCTGTAAAAGGTAGTATCAGGTGTGTTGGGGGCGTATATGTTGGTGATCGCTATGTCTCTGCCCGTCACATTTAGATGAATCGTTATTTTGCGGCCTAACTGGTCTGCCCTGACGTCATTCACCCTGTGTTTCAGGTTCCTGTGTAATAAGATAGCCACTCCGGCCTTGCGCCCCACTGCGGGTGAACCATAGACCGTCCCCACCCACATTTTACGTAAACGTGTCAGATCTTCTGCGGAGAGATGTGTCTCCTGTAGTAGGGCCACATCTGTCCGCAGTCTTTTTAAATGCCTTAGAATCATCATACGCTTACTTGGAGAGCGAAGTCCCTTGACGTTCCAGGATACAATCTTTAGGTGATTCCCGTCAACTGCAGAAGCCATGTCCTGCGTTTAGTAATGATCCGTGTCGGAAACAGGATATCTAGGGTGTGTGCGGGCATCGCCTCGTCAGTCAAGGGGTCACCCAAACATTGTACTTTCCCTATAATAGAAGGCATGTAGAGCATAGTTAAACCTTGTGCAACCAGTACCAAACAAAAAAGAGGATATAACATGTTACGAATCTGTAAAAATAACTTAACATAAACCATCCAAAACTTCACTTTTTTCCACATTTGGCTAAGTCAGACAGGGGGGGTTCCCGTCATTCGCCAGCACCTATTACCGGTGCGCAATTAGGCACCGGGGGGGGGGCAGAGGAAGGGGGGGGTAGGGGGGGTGGGGGGGGGGAAGGGAGGGGGAAGGGAAGAGGTGGTAGGGAGGGGGGGTAGGGGGGGGGAGGTGGGGAGCAGAGACAAGCAGTTAATAGTAGGTATACATATAAAACAACATTGTCCAGGGTGGAGAAAAAGAGCAACTAGGGATTGGAATCGAAACATAACTGTAAAGGAGCGTATCATGTTGCTCGCTATTATGCACCTGGTGCAGGCAGTCTTTCAAGCTTTTAGGCCTGGTTCAATACCATTGGGACCAGGTGGGCCCAGCTGTGGTTTTATGCCACGTGTCATGGCTGCAAGTGAGGGGGTCCAGCCTTTTTGACCCAGGGGAGAGTCGTTCACGGCTGGGATGGGAGAAAAAATAAAGGGCCTCATGCCCGCCTCATAGGAAATCCCCGCTTGGGGGTAACAATGTGCATGAGAAATAAAGTGATACTACTCATACTGTGCCTGAGAGGAGCCTGATGGTGGTGGTCCACTTCAGCGGTTTCCTGAGCGATCCAGGTGTTGGGTGAAGCGACTCCGTTTGTAAGGAGGCTTGTTGGGGCTAGGTTGCTGCTTGCCCGGAGTAGAGAGGGGGGTGATGGGCTGTGTCGGGTATTCCCCGGTGGATCCAGTATGTTCCATTTCATTGCCTGTAGAGTCAAGGTACCTTTCAGCGTCCTCGGGTGAGGTGAATGTCAGTTGTTCTCCTGATCGTGTTTGGATGCGGAGCACTGCGGGGTATGCTAGGGAGAATTTCACTTGGTTGTGATGTAGTGTTGAGCATATTGGGGAGAAGGCCTTTCGTTGTCTCATCACCTCAATGGAGTAGTCAGCAAAAAGTAGCAACTTAGCCCCATCTATTGTCAAGGAGCGTGTGCGGCGAAATGTTTGCATGATGGCCTCCTTGTCAGCGTAGTTTAGGTACCTGACTATAACTTGTCTGGGTTTGGGCCTGTTGTCTGCTTGTTGGCCAATGCGATGGGCTCTCTCCACTATGCAGGGTATGCGCAGGCCTAGCTGTTCTGGGATCAATTTAGCACATATGTTGGCTAGTTTGTTATTGGGTACAGTCTCAGGGAGGCCCACTATGCGGAGGTTATTTCTCCTAGAGCGATTTTCCAAACTGTCCAGTTTTTCCCATAGCTCCCTATTTTCTGCTGTTATACGTGCCAGTAATGCAGATTGTGCCGTTGTGTCATCTTCCAGGAGGGAGATTCTCTCCTCTGTCTGGGTTATTCTGTGTCCCTGGGCCTGCAGCTCCACGTGTAGCTGTTCCAGTCCCCTGTGTACTGCGGCATCTACAGTGGCCGCCAGAGTGGGCCCCAGGAGGGCTACTACCTCCTGTGCTATGCCTGCAGGTGCTGCGGGATTATGTGCCTGGGCGTCTGGGGCCTGTGGCGGAGGAGAGGCCGTTGCGGAGGTGGCGGGGGTGACGGCCGCCATGTTAGCTAGGCCCGGAGTTATGTCTCCCGCGGGGGGGGTCGGCGAGGTGACCGCCCGGGAGTACGAGCGTTCCACGAACCTGTCCATGGGGTCTGCGGAGGTAGCGGAGGTGAGTGGGGGTCCTCCCCGGTGCTGTTAGCAGGTTTTTTGCTGGCTTTTCGTGGCGAACGCTGCCTAACTACGACCGTCCCATGTGGCGCCGGAACCAGAAGTCTGTAGCCACTTGTTAATGACTGCCCTGAAAGCCTTGGAAATGAACCCTCTTCCTCCTCCTCCTCCTCCTGTGCCACATCATCTTCCATTATCGCCTAAAGAGATTTTTCAAGGAGGCATAGAACTGGGATAGTAACGCTGAGAACGGCGTCATCGGCACTGGCCATGTTGGTGGAGTACTCGAAACAGCGCAACAAGGCACACAGGTCTCGCATGGAGGCCCAGTTATTGGCGGTGAAGTGGTGCTGTTCCGCAGAGCGACTCACGCGTGCATGCTGCAGCTGAAACTCCACTATGACCTGCTGCTGCTCGCACAGTCTGGCAAGCATGTGCAAGGTGGAGTTCCACCTTGTGGGCACGTCACATATGAGACGGTGAGCAGGAAGGCCGAAGTTACGCTGCAGCGCTGACAGGCGAGCAGCAGCAGGGTGAGAACACCGAAAGTGCGCACAGACAGCCCGCACTTTCTGCAGCAGCTCTGGCATATCGGGGTAATTCTTAAGGAACCTCTGGACCACCAAGTTCAGCACATGCGCCAGGCAAGGGATGTGCATCAAACCGCCTAGGCCCAGAGCTGCTACGAGATTTCGCCCATTATCGCACACCACCAGGCCGGGCTTGAGGCTCACTGCCACCAACCACTCATCGGTCTGTTGTTCCAAATCCCTCCACAACTCCTGCACGGTGTGGGGTTTTTCCCCCAAACAGGAAAGTTTTAAAACTGCCTGCTGTCGTTTAGCCCTGGCTGTGCTGAAGTTGGTGGTGAAGGTGTTACGCTGACCGGATGAGGAGGCGGTAGAGGATGAAGATGCGGATTAGGAGGAGTTAGCAACAGGAGGCAAACTGAAGTGCCCTGCAATCCTCGGTGGTGGAAGGACATGCGCCAAACTGCTATCCGCCTCAGGCCCAGCCGCCACTACATTTACCCAGTGTGCTGTTAGGGAGATATAACGTCCCTGACCGTGCTTACTGGTCCACGCAACCGTAGTTAGGTGGACCTTGCCACAGATGGTGTTGCGCAGTGCACACCTGATTTTGTCCCCCACTTGGTTGTGCAGGGAAGGGATAGCTCGTCTGGAAAAGTAGTGGCGGCTGGGCACGACTTACTGTGGGACAGCCAATGACATCAGCCTTTTAAAACTCTGCGTCTCCACCAGACGGAATGACAGCATTTCAAAGGCGAAGAATTTTGAAATGCTGGCATTCAGGGCCAGGGATTGCGGGTGGCTAGGGGGGTACTTCCTCTTCCGCTCCAGTGTTTGGGAAATAGAGAGCTGAACGCTTCCATGGGACATTGTGGAGATGGTTGGTGACCCAGGTGGTAGTGTTGCTGGCAGATCCTCTGTTTGCGGGTTGGCAGGTGTCACTGTCACTACCGAGGTGGATGAAGAGGCAGAGACTGCAGCAGAAGAGGAAGCAGGAGGAGCCAGAGACCTTTCTTGGTTTTAGAGGTGTCTACTCCACTGCATCTCGTGCTTTGCACTTAGATGCCTGGTCATGCAGGTTGTGCTCAGGTTGAGAACGTTTTTGCCTCGCTTCAGGCTCTGAACGCACAGCGTGCAAACCAATCGTGTCTTGTCATCAGCACACTGTCTGAAGAACTGCCACGTTAGGGAACTCCTTGGACCTGGCTTTGGTGTGCTCGGTCCCTTGCTGCATTGGGCAGTAGCAGACGTACTGTCTAGGGGACGGACGCTCCGCTTTTGCACCCTGCTCCCTCTTCTGCTGTGCTGGTGGCTCTGTGCGACCACCGCCTCTTCCTCCGAACTACACTGGTCACCTGCATGACGTTGATTCCATGTGGGGTCAAGGACCTCATCGTCCTCCACATCATCTTCCACCCAGTCTTCACCCCTGCCCTCCTTGTCGATCTGCACACTGGCGAAAGCAGCAGCAGTTGGCACCTGTATTTCATCATCATTCGAGACGTGCTGCGATGTCCTCCCATGTACTCATCATGAAACATAAGTGGTTGGGCATCGGTGCACACAATCTCTTCCACTTCTGGGGTAGGGCTAGGTGGATGGCCCTGGGAAACCCTGCTAACAGAGTCATCAAAAAGCAGAAGAGACTGCTGCATGATTTGGGGCTCAGACTGATTGGCTGATTTGCAAGGAGGTGAGGTGAAAGACTGATGGCCATCGGCTGCAGGTGCAGGAGACTGGGTGGGAGACAATGTGAAGGAACCGGAGGCACTGTCAGCAACCCAATCTACTATCGCCTGTATTTGTCCTGGCCTCAACATTCGTACAGCCTCATTAGGCGCGCCGAAATACCGCTGCAGGCTCTGTCGCCTACTCGCACCTGAGGAAGGTGTTTCACTAGTGCGTGTAGCTGGCACAGATCGACCACGTCCTCTCCCTGCAACAGGAGCGCCACCAGCAGCACCACGACCCGGGCCACGTCCCCTTTTTGATGATTTCATATTTTCAAAATGTATGATCTCGCCCTAAATGGGTGTTTTTGCAATAGCAGAATACACCCACAGTATGTAAAGCATGTATCTCAAAAACTGCTAAACTGCAGAAAATGCTATTGGGGAAAAAAGATGGCACTACAATTTTTTTTTTGGGACAGCACAATAGAAGAAATATTGATCGATTGTATGTCACACTCCTGCACAAAGCACTGAAATATTTTATTTTTTGTCAATAGCAGAATACACGTACAGTGTCTAAAGCGTGTATGAACATGCAGAAAATGCTATTGGGGAAAGAAAAAAAAAGAAAATCACAGCAAAATTAAATTTTTTTGCAATGTTTTTCCAATAGCAGAATACACACAGAGTATGGTGTATCTCTTACTAAAATATGCAGTGCAGTGATGCTGCACTGAACTTGCAGGTAAAACTTATATTTTGTCTGGCACTGGCCTCATGGCACTGTTAAAAGACTGTGCACTGCACCCCAGCCAGGGTACAATTGATTTAGGAATCTCTTGAATAATTCTCTCTTCCTCCTTCCTTTTCCTTAATAAAGACACTCTCTAGTCTACTCTAGCTATGTAGATCGCTCACTGATATAACTAATTTGAAGAAAATTTAAGGAATGTGGGCTGACTGACTTTATCAGATTAACTCCTAAAATCCTCTTAGCAGCACAGGAACCTGTCTATAGCAGAGTGACGCTGTGTGTCTGTACTATATATAGAGGCTGGGTCACATGCTGCACTGCCCAATCACAGCCATGCCATTAGTAGGCATGGCTGTGATGGCTTCTAAGGGCACACTAGTGAAACTAGCGTCGATTGGCTGCCCTGCAGCTTGTAAAAGGCGCCAATACATCGCCGAACACCGGACCCGAACCTGAACATACAGCCAATACAGTTCGGGTTCGCTCAACCCTATATGTAAGGCAATATCTGAGGGAAAAAAACACATAGCACTGGTAATTTAAGTTGGATAGTTGGTGACATAAGGAAAGGAGAGGGCTACGGACTGGGAAAGATTACAAGAACAAAACCATATTGCATTGACATGCATTTACATGCATTGTGTTGTGTTAAAATGCATGCATGTTGCATTTTTCTGCAACAAAATGCAGGTCAATACAGCATTTTGGTACAAAAAAAAATTGTGTCCGTGCATTGACACTTGTTTTAGCAGCGCACTAAAATGCAGGTCAATGCACTAGCGTGAGTTGGCTCTTACTGATGTTCTATTCATCAGTTTCTTTTTCTTTTTTTTTTTTTTCTTTTAAAATACTTTATTGTTTTGAGTTAAATATAGTTCAGGTTTACAAAGAAAGATAATAACATTTTTGTATATATATATATATATATATATATATATATATATATAAGGTAAAAAAGACAATTGTAATGCAACACAATATATCTTAAACTTTTATATCATATAAAGTGAATACAGAAAACAAGAATTATACAAATTAAAAAGGTAAAGTATAGGAGGTATGAGGATGGAATAAGTTTATTAAGAATTGTGGGGAAAAGTAAGGTGCAGGAAAGTAAGTATAATAGAGAAAAGGAAGTAAGATAGTTGGGGGAGAATCAGAAGATAGTTCCAGGGCCAAGTTCCTGCAATATGGCTTGGCTTCATCTGGAGATTAAATAAGTCTTTCCAACTATTTTTAGTTATTCACACTTCAAGAAAGTCAAGTAGTAAGTGAAGGGGGTAGTAACTGCACAGTGTTGGGGGTAAGGAGATAAGGGGATGGGGGATGGGACATGGGGGGAATTTCTAGAGAAAACCACTAATTAAAGGTAATAGGAATAGTTTATAGTAGCATTATAGGTTGTCCATATAATGTCTTTAAAGAAGAAATAATGAATTATCGAATCCTGGAGGTAGGAAATGCTCAAACCATGGTCTTCATAAGGCTTCATACTTCGATAAATTGTCAAGTAAGATTGCTTCGGTCTATGCGTGGATCATGAACTGAGTTATTCTGTTCTTAAATGACAAAATACAGAGTGAGTCAGATTTCCATGCTTTCGCTATGGTCTGTTTGGCTGCTGTGGTTATGAAGAGCATAAGTTTAAACTGTTAACAACCGGCCCATAGGCGAAAAACGGCTACAGGGCGGTTTGCTAACTCTGGGAGGGCGTACAATGACGTCCTCCCAGAATTCCGCTCTCGGGCGCGCATCCGAGCACTTCCGTGACCGCCCGGCGCATCACGGATCACGGTGAACGGCCGCTGATCGCGGCCGTTTACCACGTGATCGCACCGTCAAATGACCGCGCGATCACATGTCAACAGACCGGCGTGAGTTCGCGTTCCTCCCTCCCCTCTCTGTCCAGTGTAAGCGGCGAGGGGAGAGATCGGTGGCAGCAGCGCTGTGGGCTGCATGTGTAGTGCCCACAGCCTGCTCAGTGACAGATCCATCCATCCCTGCTCTGCATACCCAGCCGTACCCAGCAATACTCTGCATACCCAGCCATACCCAGCAATACTCTGCATACCCAGCCATACCCAGCAATACTCTGCATACCCAGCCATACCCAGCAATACTCTGCATACCCAGCCATACACAGCAATACTCTGCATACCTGGCAATACTCTGCATACCCGGCAATACTCTGCATACCCAGCCATACCCGGCAATACTCTGCATACCAGCCCATACTCTGCATACCCGCCCATACTCTGCATACCCGCCCATACTCTGCATGCTCTGCATACCCGTCCATGCTCTGCATGCTCTGCACACCTGTCCATGCTCTGCATACCCGCTCATGCTCTGCATACCCGCCCATGCTCTGCATGCTCTGCATACCCGCCCGTGCTCTGCATACCCGCCCATGCTCTGCATACCCGTCCATGCTCTGCATACCCGTCCATGCTCTGCATGCTCTGCACACCCACCCATGCTCTGCATACCCGCCCATACTCTGCATACCCGCCCATACCCATCCATGCTCTGCATGCTCTGCACACCCGCCCATGCTCTGCATACCCGCCCATACTCTGCATGCTCTGCATACCCGTCCATACTCTGCAAACCCAGCCATACTCTTCATGCTCTGCATACCCAGCCATACTCTGCATACCCAGCCATACTCTGCATACCCAGCCATACTCTGCATGCTCTGCATACCCGTCCATGCTCTGCACACCCGCCCATACTCTGCATGCTCTGCATACCCGCCCATGCTCTGCATACCCGCCCATGCTCTGCATGCTCTGAATACCCGTCCATGCTCTGCACACCCGCCCATACTCTGCATGCTCTGCATACCCGCCCATGCTCTGCATACCCGCCCATGCTCTGCATGCTCTGCATACTCGTCCATGCTCTGCACACCCGCCAATACTCTGCCTGCTCTGCATACCCACCCATGCTCTGCATATCCGCCCATGCTCTGCATGCTCTGCATACCCGCCCATGCTCTGCATACCCGCCCAGGCTCTGCATGCTCTGCATACCCGCCCATACTCTGCATACCCGCCCATACTCTGCATGCTCTGCATACCCGCCCATGCTCTGCATGCTCTGCATACCCGCCCATGCTCTGCATACTCTGCATTCCCGCCCATACTCTGCATACCCACCCATGCTCTGCATACCCGCCCATACTCTGCATGCTCTGCATACCCGTCCATGCTCTGCATACCCGTCCATGCTCTGCATACCCGTCCATACTCTGCATACCCGCCCATACTCTGCATGCTCTGCATACCCGTCCATACTCTGCATACCCAGTCCATACTCTGCATACCCAGCCATACTCTCCATACCCAGCCATACCCTGCATACCCAGCCATACCCTGCATACCCAGCCATACCCTGCATACCCATCTATCCATACTCTGCATACCCATCTATCCATACTCTGCATACCCATCCACCCATCCTCATCCATACTCGGCATACTCATCCATCCTCAGTAATACTCATCCATCCATCCATGCTCAGCCATCCTATCCACCCCCATTCATAATTAGCCATACCCAGCCATACTCAATCGTACTCAGTCATACCCAGCCATACTCAGCCGTACCCAGCCATCCCATCTATACTCAGCCGTACCCATCCATACTCATTCATGCTCAGCCATCCACGGCTCATCTATCCCCATTCATGCTCATCCATGCCACTACAGTGCCTCGCAAAAGTGTAATAGGTAGTCAAATTAGATTTGAAACTTATGTCCCTAGAACATCTGACGGCGCTCCCTGCATGTTGGTCCTCTGTATGTAGCCACGCTGTGGAAAAGTCTCACACATGTTGTATCGCCATACTCACGAGGAGTAGGAGAATCTTGGGGTGTAATTTTTGCCATGTACATGTTATGTGTTCAAAATATTGTGTAAATGGACAACGTTGTGTAAAAAAAAAAAAAAAAGTGGTTTAATTTTCTTTACACATTTTCCAAAAAAATTACATGTTCAAAAGACTCGATATGCCTCATAGATTATACATTGGGTTGTTTTCTTTCCAAAATGGGGTAATTTTTGGGGCGTTTCCATTGTCCTGGTTCTCCAGGGCCTTCAAAAGTGTAAGAGGTAGTCAAGAAATTATATGTGTAATTTATGCTCTAAGAATGCCTGATGGCACTCCCTGCATGTTGGGCCTCTGTATGTGGCCACACTGTGTAAAAGTCTCACACGTGTGGTATCGCCATACTCAGGAGGAGTAGCAGAATGTGTTTTGGGGTGTAATTTGTGCTATGCATATGCTGTGTGTGAGAAATAACCTGCTAATATAACAATTTTGTGAAAAAAAAGCTCTGCATGCTCTGCACACCCGCCCATGCTCTGCATGCTCTGCATACCCGCCCATGCTCTGCATACCTGCCCATGCTCTGCATACCCGCCCATGCTCTGCATACCCGCCCATACTCTGCATGCTCTGCATACCCGTCCATGCTCTGCATACCAGTCCATGCTCTGCATGCTCTGCATACCTGTCCATGCTCTGCATGCTCTGCACACCCGCCCATGCTCTGCACACCTGCCCATGCTCTGCATACCTGCCCATGCTCTGCATACCCGCCCATGCTCTGCATACCCGCCCATACTCTGCATGCTCTGCATACCCGTCCATGCTCTGCATACCCGTCCATACTCTGCATGCTCTGCATACCCGTCCATACTCTGCATACCCGCCCATACTCTGCATGCTCTGCATACCCGTCCATACTCTGCATACCCGTCCATACTCTGCATACCCAGCCATACCCTGCATACCCAGCCATACCCTGCATACCCAGCCATACCCTGCATACCCATCTATCCATACTCTGCATACCCATCTATCCATACTCTGCATACCCATCCATCCATCCTCATCCATACTCGGCATACTCATCCATCCTCAGTAATACTCATCCATCCATCCATGCTCAGCCATCCTATCCACCCCCATTCATAATTAGCCATACCCAGCCATACTCAATCGTACTCAGTCATACCCAGCCATACTCAGCCGTACCCAGCCATCCCATCTATACTCAGCCGTACCCATCCATACTCAGCCATCCACGGCTCATCTATCCCCATTCATGCTCATCCATGCCACTACAGTGCCTCACAAAAGTGTAATAGGTAGTCAAATTAGATTTGAAACTTATGTCCCTAGAACATCTGACGGCGCTCCCTGCATGTTGGTCCTCTGTATGTAGCCACGCTGTGGAAAAGTCTCACACATGTTGTATCGCCATACTCAGGAGTAGGGATGAGCCGAACACCCCCGGGTTCGGTTCGCACCAGAACCTTCGAACCGACCGAAAGTTCGCGCGAATTTTCGAACCCTATACGTTATAATGGACGCGAACGTTCGAAATCAAAAGTGCTAATTACAACGGCCAATATGCATGTTAATGTCATAAAACAGGTTTGGGGACCCGGGTCCTGCCCCAGGGGACATATATCAATGCAAAAAGAACTTTTAAAAACTAACGTTTTTTCGGGAGCAGTCATTTTAATGATGCATAAAGTGAAAAAAAAAAAAAGTGAAATTTTCCTTTAAATATGGTACCTGGGGGGTGTCTAAAGTATGCCTGTGAAGTGGCATGTGTTTCCCGTGTTTAGAACTGTCCTTGCACAAAATGTCATTTGTAAAGGAAAAAAATAAGCCATTTAAAACCACTTGCGGCTTTAGGTTTGTTCTTAAGTAGAATCTGAACAGGTACATTATGAAGTGTAGCTCCATCCCAAAAAAATCTATTTTTAAGCTTTTTGGAGAACATAGGGAGGGGTTATCACCCCTGTAACATTTGCTGTCTTTGCACATCTGTTCAGAACATGTCACCTAACTTTCCGTCCCAATGACAAATGTTTTTGGAAAAAGTGGGGTTTTAATTGAAACAAGGATTGGTGATAAAGTATCAGTAGAGAGGAGATACCTTTTCCCCAAATTAAATCTAACAGGATAGAATTTCCCTTCCTAGGGGTAGATTTCCTCTCACTTCCTGTTTTCTCTTTCCATTTGCAAGTAGGAGTCGTTTGTAAGTTGGATGTTTGAAAGTAGGGGCCTGGCGTATATACTCTGCAGAAATTTGCCCTATTAGATGTTGGTGTAGCCACAAGACTGGTGGGCACAGGAATGGGCCCTGCTGTGAGTTAATAGATCAAGATTTGTAATTGCATGCACCTGTTGAACAGGGCAGAAAAATTGGGGGTGGTGGTGGTGGTGGTGGACGGTGTTGCCACAAGACTGTAAGCTCTCACAGTTACTCTTGGTGGGCGCAGGAATGGGCCCTGCTGTGAGTTATTAGATCAAGATTTGTAATTGCAAGCACCTGATGAACAGGGCAGAAAAATTGGGCCTTTGGCGGTGGTGGTGGACGGTGTTGCCACAAGACTGTAAGCTCTCACAGTTACTCTTGGTGGGCGCAAGAATGGGCCCTGCTGTGAGTTATTAGATCAAGATTTGTAATTGCATGCACCTGTTGAACAGGGCAGAAAAATTGGGGGTGGTGGTGGTGGTGGACGGTGTTGCCACAAGACTGTAAGCTCTCACAGTTACTCTTGGTGGGCGCAGGAATGGGCCCTGCTGTGAGTTATTAGTTCAAGATTTGTAATTGCAAGCACCTGATGAACAGGGCAGAAAAATTGGGCCTTTGGCGGTGGTGGTGGACGGTGTTGCCACAAGACTGTAGGCCCTCATAGTTACTCTTGGTGGGCGCAGGAATGGGCCCTGCTGTGAACTATTAGATCAAGATTTGTAATTACCCGCCCCTGTTAAACAGGGGCTGAAAAATTGTGCCTTAGGCACTGGTGCTGGTGCCACAACACTGCAACCCCTCACAGATACTGTACTTGGAGCACAGCAGTCACACGTGTTGCGAAGCATTTTTTTAAAAAATTGTAAGTACACGCCCCTGTTAAACAGGGGCTGAAAAATTGTGCCTTAGGCACTGGTGCTGGTGCCACAACACTGCAACCCCTCACAGATACTGTACTTGGAGCACAGCAGTCACACGTGTTGCGAAGCATTTTTTTAAAAAAAATTGTAAGTACACGCCCCTGTTAAACAGGGGCTGAAAAATTGTGCCTTAGGCACTGGTGCTGGTGCCACAACACTGCAACCCCTCACAGATACTGTACTTGGAGCACAGCAGTCACACGTGTTGCCAAGCATTTTTTATAAAAATTGTATGTACACGCCCCTGTTAAACAGGGGCTGAAAAATTGTGCCTTAGGCACTGGTGTGGTGGCATGGATCATTGAGGAGGAGGAAGAGGATAGTCAGTGAACATAAGAGGACAGTCACTCAGCATCAGCATAGGCAGTCTTGAAGGGATGTGATATTAAAAATTATTCGGTTATATCCGCCTCAGGTGCCTGGTAGCTGGTGGTGATCCAAGACTGATTCATTTTGATGAAGGTCAGTCGATCAACCGAGGCGGTGGACAGGCGCACCCTATGATCGGTGACAAATCCTCCAGCAGCACTGAATGTGCGTTCAGAAAGAACGCTGGAGGCAGGACAGGCCAGTAGCTCAATTGCATACTGTGCAAGCTCTGGCCAGTGATCCATCCTCAGGACCCAGTAAGCCAGAGGATTTTCGGTGGGAAAGGTGTCCAAGTCTGACCTTGCCCCAAGGTATTCCTGCACCATGTATATCAGACGCTGGCGATGGTTGCTGGAACCGATCATACCTTGGGGCTGCGGACTAAAAAATTGTCTGAACGCATCGGTCAGACGTCCACCTTCCCCACCGCTCCTTCTGCTACTGACCGAAGCCTCAGCAACTCGTCGCCCAGGACCAGGAGTTTGTAGCCTCCCAGTTTCTGGGAACGCGTTGCACAGACCTTTCTGCAAGGCCTCCCTGAGATGTCTCATCCTCTGCTCCCTCTGTGACGGCAAGATAAGGTCCGCAACCTTACCCTTGTACCGCGGATCAAGGAGAGTGGCCAGCCAGTAATGGTCCCTCTCCTTGATCCGAAGAACACGAGGATCCTTCCGCAGGCTTTGCAGGATCAGGGAGGCCATGCAGCGTAGGTTAGCTGAGGCATTCGGTCCGGAGTCTTCTGGGTCACTGAGGATGACATGATCGCCAGCCACCTCCTCCCAGCCAAGTACAAGTCCACTGGTTTGTTGGGACTGTACATCATCCCTAAAAGACTGCTGCTGCTGATGCTGAGTGCCAGGTTCCACCTCCATGCTCACACAATCCTCCTCCTCCTCCTCCTCCTCCTCCTCCTCATCCTCTTCCTGTGTGATGGGTGGGACAGAAGGAACACTGTCCGGATAAAGGGGGCCTTGAGAGGCAAGGAAGTCCTCCTCTTCCTGCCTCTGTTCTGCCTCAAGTGCCCTGTCCATTATCCCACGCAGCGTATGCTCCAACAGGTGGACAAGAGGGACAGTGTCACTGATGCATGCACTGTCACTGCTCACCATCCTCGTGGCCTCCTCAAATGGTGAGAGGACAGTGCATGCATCCCTGATCATGCTCCACTGACGTGGGGAAAAAAAACCAAGCTCCCCTGACCCTGTCCTGGTGCCATAGTCGCAAAGGTACTCATTGATGGCCCTCTGCTGCGTGTGCAGTCGCTGCAGCATGGCCAACGTTGAGTTCCACCTGGTGGGCATGTCACATATTAGGCGGTTCTTGGGCAGGTTCAGCTCCTTTTGCAGCTCAGTCAGCCGAGCACTGGCATTATAAGATCGGCGGAAATGCACACAGACTTTCCTGGCCTGCCTCAGGACATCCTGTAAGCCTGGGAACCTGCCCAAGAACCGCTGCACCACCAGGTTGAGGACGTGAGCCATGCAGGGCACATGGGTGAGCTGCCCCTGTCGCAGGGCGGAGAGGAGGTTGGTGCCATTGTCAGAAACGACCATTCCTGGCTTAAGCTGACGTGGCGTCAACCACCTCTCGGCCTGCCCCTGCAGAGCTGCCAGAACCTCTGGCCCAGTGTGGCTCCTGTCCCCCAAACACACCAGCGCAAGCACGGCATGGCATCTTTTTGCCTGCGTACTTGCGTAGCCCCTTGTACGCCTACGGAGCACCGCTGGTTCCAAGGACAGAGCACTGGAGGAAGAAGAAGAGGAGGGGGTGGAGGAGAGAGGTGTGTCACAACCAGTAGCAGTAGTAGCGTTTTGGAGGCGTGGTGGCGGAACAACCTCCAACACTACTGCACCTTGTCCTGCATCCCTCCCAGCTGCCAATAGAGTGACCCAATGGGCCGTGAAAGAAAGGTACCGTCCCTGTCCATGCCTGCTGGACCATGAGTCAGCGGTAATATGCACCTTACCGCTGACCGCCCTGTCCAGCGAGGCATGGACATTGCCCTCCACATGCCGGTAGAGAGACGGAATCGCCTTCCGTGAGAAAAAGTGGCGTTTGGGAACCTGCCACTGAGGAACCGCACATTGAACAAACTCACGGAAGGGGGCCGAGTCTACCAACTGAAAAGGCAGCAGTTGAAGTGCTAGCAATTTAGCCAGGCTAGCATTCAACCGCTGGGCATGTGGATGGCTGGGAGTGTACTTCTTTCTATGGTCCAGCAGCTGGGGCAGGGAAATTTGCCTGCTGCAATCGGACGTCGGTGTACTGCAAGTACTTGGTTGTGACACACCTAATTCTACACCTTCAGTCCTCTCAGAGCAGCTTTCAGAGAGGACTGAAGGTGTAGTGGGGATGGAGATCCCAGCTGAGGAGGAGCAAGGAGAGGTCCGCTTAGTTCTTTGGTGTGGGTCTTTTATGTGTGCCTGCCAACGAGCTGCATGGCAGGTCGCCATATGTCTGGTCATGCTTGTGGTGCCCAAGCGGCTGATGTTTTGGCCACGCGAGATACGCTTGAGACCAATATTGCAAATAGCAGTGGTGCGATCTGATGCACTCGTCTCAAAAAAGGCCCACACCAAAGAACTTTTCTGATAACGTGCAGAGGCAGCGCCCTGCACAGGCGGAGCTCTGCGGTGTTGTACAGTTGCTGTGCTGGCCTCTACCTGGCCTCCAGGGGGCATCCTGCCTCGTTGGACATGTGACGCCGCATCCTCCTCCTCCTCGTCCTCCTCCTCGTCCTCCTCCTCATCCTCTCTCCCTTCAGGCACCCACGTGGAGTCAGTGACCTCATCATCCCCTCCCTCTTCACCACTAGAGCAAACCTGGCAGTAAGCTGCAGCTGGTGGAACAGTACTGCCAGATTCCTCAAGCTGGGTATCATCATCCGAGCCTTCGAATCGTTGGGCATCCTCCTGGAGCATGTACCCAACACTGTGCTCAAAGAGTTCGGGGGACTCCTCAGGAGGACATGGTGGGTCTAGGGAAGGGGTGGCTGATGATGCTCTGCCAGTACCCTGAGCCTGGGTGAGAGAGGATGAGGAGGATGAGGAGGGCTTGGTCATCCATTCTACCAAGCCTTCAGCATGATGCGGCTCCACATGTCCAGCTGCCGAAAACAAAGACGCGCGTGTCCCATGGCCACGTGCTGATGACGATGCACGACCACGTCCACGGCCACGGCCACGTCCACTAGAAACAGAGCCTGCCTGCCCTGTGTTCTTGGCTCTGCACGCTCTGCCTCCCCTTGGCGGTCTTCCAGCCATTGTAGTCGGTAGTCCTGTGGGTGCTGCTGAGAAGAATATATAGGAGCTCTGTGTGATGCCACTAACACACTAGAAGTCCTATGGGTGCTTCTGCAAAGAAAATAGAGGAGCTCTGTGTGATGCCACTAACACACTAGAAGTCCTATGGGTGCTTCTGCAAAGAAAATAGAGGAGCTCTGTGTGATGCCACTAACACACTAGAAGTCCTGTGGGTGCTGCTGAGAAGAATATATAGGAGCTCTGTGTGATGCCACTAACACACTAGAAGTCCTATGGGTGCTTCTGCAAAGAAAATAGAGGAGCTCTGTGTGATGCCACTAACACACTAGAAGTCCTATGGGTGCTTCTGCAAAGAAAATAGAGGAGCTCTGTGTGATGCCACTAACACACTAGAAGTCCTATGGGTGCTTCTGCAAAGAAAATAGAGGAGCTCTGTGTGATGCCACTAACACACTAGAAGTCCTATGGGTGCTTCTGCAAAGAAAATAGAGGAGCTCTGTGTGATGCCACTAACACACTAGAAGTCCTGTGGGTGCTGCTAAGAAGAAAATATAGGAGCTCTGTGTGATGCCACTAACACACTAGAAGTCCTATGGGTCCTTCTGCAAAGAAAATAGAGGAGCTCTGTGTGATGCCACTAACACACTAGAAGTCCTGTGGGTGCTGCTGAGAAGAAAATATAGGAGCTCTGTGTGATGCCACTAACACACTAGAAGTCCTATAGGTGCTTCTGGGAAGAAAATATATAGGTCTGTGTGATGGGACTAACACACTTCAAGTCCTATAGGTGCTTCTGGGAACAAAATATAGGATCTCTGTGTGATGGGACTAACACACTTCAAGTCCTATAGGTGCTTCTGGGAACAAAATATATGATCTCTGTGCGATGGGACTAACACACTTCAAGTCCTATAGGTGCTTCTGGGAACAAAATATATGATCTCTGTGTGATGGGACTAACACACTTCAAGTCCTATAGGTGCTTCTGGGAACAAAATATATGATCTCTGTGTGATGGGACTAACACACTTCAAGTCCTATAGGTGCTTCTGGGAACAAAATATATGATCTCTGTGTGATGGGACTAACACACTTCAAGTCCTATGGGTGCTTCTGGGAACAAAATATATGATCTCTGTGTGATGGGACTAACACACTTCAAGTCCTATAGGTGCTTCTGGGAACAAAATATATGATCTCTGTGTGATGGGACTAACACACTTCAAGTCCTATAGGTGCTTCTGGGAACAAAATATATGATCTCTGTGTGATGGGACTAACACACTTCAAGTCCTATAGGTGCTTCTGGGAACAAAATATATGATCTCTGTGTGATGGGACTAACACACTTCAAGTCCTATGGGTGCTTCTGGGAACAAAATATATGATCTCTGTGTGATGGGACTAACACACTTCAAGTCCTATAGGTGCTTCTGGGAACAAAATATATGATCTCTGTGTGATGGGACTAACACACTTCAAGTCCTATTGGTGCTTCTGGGAACAAAATATAGGTCTGTGTGATGGGACTAACACACTTCAAGTCCTATAGGTGCTTCTGGGAACAAAATATATGATCTCTGTGTGATGGGACTAACACACTTCAAGTCCTATAGGTGCTTCTGGGAACAAAATATATGATCTCTGTGTGATGGGACTAACACACTTCAAGTCCTATGGGTGCTTCTGGGAACAAAATATATGATCTCTGTGTGATGGGACTAACACACTTCAAGTCCTATAGGTGCTTCTGGGAACAAAATATAGGTCTGTGTGATGGGACTAACACACTTCAAGTCCTATAGGTGCTTCTGGGAACAAAATATATGATCTCTGTGTGATGGGACTAACACACTTCAAGTCCTATAGGTGCTTCTGGGAACAAAATATATGATCTCTGTGTGATGGGACTAACACACTTCAAGTCCTATAGGTGCTTCTGGGAACAAAATATAGGTCTGTGTGATGGGACTAACACACTTCAAGTCCTATAGGTGCTTCTGGGAACAAAATATATGATCTCTGTGTGATGGGACTAACACACTTCAAGTCCTATAGGTGCTTCTGGGAACAAAATATATGATCTCTGTGTGATGGGACTAACACACTTCAAGTCCTATAGGTGCTTCTGGGAACAAAATATATGATCTCTGTGTGATGGGACTAACACACTTCAAGTCCTATGGGTGCTTCTGGGAACAAAATATAGGATCTCTGTGTGATGGGACTAACACACTTCAAGTCCTATAGGTGCTTCTGGGAACAAAATATATGATCTCTGTGTGATGGGACTAACACACTTCAAGTCCTATAGGTGCTTCTGGGAACAAAATATATGATCTCTGTGTGATGGGACTAACACACTTCAAGTCCTATAGGTGCTTCTGGGAACAAAATATATGATCTCTGTGTGATGGGACTAACACACTTCAAGTCCTATAGGTGCTTCTGGGAACAAAATATATGATCTCTGTGTGATGGGACTAACACACTTCAAGTCCTATAGGTGCTTCTGGGAACAAAATATAGGATCTCTGTGTGATGGGACTAACACACTTCAAGTCCTATAGGTGCTTCTGGGAACAAAATATATGATCTCTGTGTGATGGGACTAACACACTTCAAGTCCTATAGGTGCTTCTGGGAACAAAATATATGATCTCTGTGTGATGGGACTAACACACTTCAAGTCCTATGGGTGCTTCTGGGAACAAAATATATGATCTCTGTGTGATGGGACTAACACACTTCAAGTCCTATGGGTGCTTCTGGGAACAAAATATATGATCTCTGTGTGATGGGACTAACACACTTCAAGTCCTATAGGTGCTTCTGGGAACAAAATATATGATCTCTGTGTGATGGGACTAACACACTTCAAGTCCTATAGGTGCTTCTGGGAACAAAATATATGATCTCTGTGTGATGGGACTAACACACTTCAAGTCCTATAGGTGCTTCTGGGAACAAAATATATGATCTCTGTGTGATGGGACTAACACACTTCAAGTCCTATAGGTGCTTCTGGGAAGAAAATATAGGAGCTCTGCCTGCCTGCCACGAACACACTATTAGTCCTATAGGTGCTTCTGGGAACAAAATATAGGAGCTCTGCCTGCCTGCCAGGAACACACTACAAGTCCTATAGGTGCTTCTGGGAACAAAATATATGATCTCTGTGTGATGGACTAACACACTTCAAGTCCTATAGGTGCTTCTGGGAACAAAATATATGATCTCTGTGTGATGGGACTAACACACTTCAAGTCCTATAGGTGCTTCTGGGAACAAAATATATGATCTCTGTGTGATGGGACTAACACACTTCAAGTCCTATAGGTGCTTCTGGGAACAAAATATATGATCTCTGTGTGATGGGACTAACACACTTCAAGTCCTATAGGTGCTTCTGGGAACAAAATATAGGAGCTCTGCCTGCCTGCCAGGAACACACTACAAGTCCTATAGGTGCTTCTGGGAACAAAATATAGGAGCTCTGCCTGCCTGCCTGCCAGGAACACACTACAAGTCCTATAGGTGCTTCTGGGAACAAAATATAGGAGCTCTGCCTGCCTGCCACGAACACACTACAAGTCCTATAGGTGCTTCTGGGAACAAAATATAGGAGCTCTGCCTGCCTGCCACGAACACACTACAAGTCCTATAGGTGCTTCTGGGAACAAAATATAGGAGCTCTGCCTGCCTGCCACGAACACACTACAAGTCCTATAGGTGCTTCTGGGAACAAAATATAGGAGCTCTGCCTGCCTGCCACGAACACACTACAAGCCCCTCTTTCTAAATCAATCTTTGTAAATGAATCTATCTAACTCAATCTCTCTAAGTACATCTCTCTAACTAACTAAATCCAGCAGAGTGTCACAGATCTATCCTGCTCTATCTGCGCCGGAACAGCATGTGACCGGCGCAGACGGCGTGGCGGCCTTTTATAGGGGGGGGCGTGTACTAAAGCCCCTGAGCTGTAATTGGCTACAGGCGTCCTGCCTGTAGCCAATTATGGCTCTTCGAGTTTCCGGGGCTGTGATTGGCCAAGCATGCGGGGTCACAGTGCATGCTTGGCCAATCATCAGCCAGCAATGCACTGCGCCGGCCGCGCCGGCCGCAATGCATTGCGGGGCCGCTCGCATCACACGAACGTGATGCGAGCGGCCAAAATAGTTCTGGGCTCGCCGAGCGAGCGAACGCCCGGTGCTCGATGCGAACGTGGGTTCGCATCGAGCACTGGGCCCATCCCTACTCAGGAGGAGTAGGAGAATCTTGGGGTGTAATTTTTGCCATGTACATGTTATGTGTTCGAAATATTGTGTAAATGGACAACGTTGTGTAAAAAAAAAAAAAAAAAAGTGATTTAATTTTCTTTACACATTTTCCAAAAAAATTACATGTTCAAAAGACTCGATATGCCTCATAGATTATACATTGGGTTGTTTTCTTTCCAAAATGGGGTAATTTTTGGGGCGTTTCCATTGTCCTGGTTCTCCAGGGCCTTCAAAAGTGTAAGAGGTAGTCAAGAAATTATATGTGTAATTTATGCTCTAAGAATGCCTGATGGCACTCCCTGCATGTTGGGCCTCTGTATGTGGCCACACTGTGTAAAAGTCTCACACGTGTGGTATCGCCATACTCAGGAGGAGTAGCAGAATGTGTTTTGGGGTGTAATTTGTGCTATGCATATGCTGTGTGTGAGAAATAACCTGCTAATATAACAATTTTGTGAAAAAAAAGCTCTGCATGCTCTGCACACCCGCCCATGCTCTGCATGCTCTGCATACCCGCCCATGCTCTGCATACCTGCCCATGCTCTGCATACCCGCCCATGCTCTGCATACCCGCCCATACTCTGCATGCTCTGCATACCCGTCCATGCTCTGCATACCAGTCCATGCTCTACATGCTCTGCATACCTGTCCATGCTCTGCATGCTCTGCACACCCGCCCATGCTCTGCACACCTGCCCATGCTCTGCATACCTGCCCATGCTCTGCATACCCGCCCATGCTCTGCATACCCGCCCATACTCTGCATGCTCTGCATACCCGTCCATGCTCTGCATACCAGTCCATGCTCTGCATGCTCTGCATACCTGTCCATGCTCTGCATGCTCTGCACACCCGCCCATGCTCTGCACACCTGCCCATGCTCTGCATACCCGCCCATGCTCTGCATGCTCTGCACACCCGCCCATGCTCTGCACACCTGCCCATACTCTGCATACCCGCCCATACTCTGCATACCCGCCCATACTCTGCATGCTCTGCATACCCGTCCATACTCTGCAAACCCAGCCATACTCTTCATGCTCTGCATACCCGCCCATACTCTGCATACCCGTCCATACTCTGCAAACCCAGCCATACTCTTCATGCTCTGCATACCCGCCCATGCTCTGCATACCCGCCCATACTCTGCATACCCGCCCATACTCTGCATACCCAGCCATACTCTGCATACCCAGCCATACTCTGCATACCCAGCCATACTCGGCGTACTCATCCATCCTCAGTAATACTCATCCATCCATCCACCCCCATTCATAATTAGCCATACCCAGCCATACTCAGCCGTACCCAGCCATCCCATCTATACCCATCCATACTCAGCCGTACCCATCCATACTCATTCATGCTCAGCCATCCACGGCTCATCTATCCCCATTCATGCTCATCCATGCCACTACAGTGCCTCATAAAAGTGTAATAGGTAGTCAAATTAGATTTGAAACGTATGTCCCTAGAACACCTGACGGCGCTCCCTGCATGTTGGTCCTCTGTATGTAGCCACGCTGTGGAAAAGTCTCTTACATGTTGTATCGCCATACTCAGGAGGAGTAGGAGAATCTTGGGGTGTAATTTTTGCCATGTACATGTTATGTGTTCGGAATATTGTGTAAATGGACAACGTTGTGTAAAAAAAAAAGTGGTTTAATTTTCTTTACACATTTTCCAAAAAAATGACATGTTCAAAAGACTCGATATGCCTCATAGATTATACATTGGGTTGTTTTCTTTCCAAAATGAGGTCATTTTTGGGGCGTTTCCATTTTCCTGGTTCTCCAGGGCCTTCAAAAGTGTAAGAGGTAGTCAAGAAATTATATGTGTAATTTATGCTCTAAGAATGCCTGATGGCACTCCCTACATGTTGGGCCTCTATATGTGGCCACGCTGTGTAAAAGTCTCACACGTGTGGTATCGCCATACTCAGGAGGAGTAGTAGAATGTGTTTTGGGGTGTAATTTGTGCTATGCATATGCTGTGTGTGAGAAATAACCTGCTAATATAACAATTTTGTGAAAAAAAAGAAAAGAAAATCTTGATTTTGCAAAGAATTGTGGGAAAAAATTACAACTTCAAAAAACTCACCATGCATCTTACTAAATACCTTGGAATGTCTACTTTCCAAAAAGGGGTCATTTGGGGGGTGTACTTTCCTGGCTTGTTAGGGTCTCAAGAAATGAGATAGGCCGTCAGTACTTCAGGTGTGATCAATTTTCAGAGATTGGCACCATAGCCTGTGGACTCTATAACTTTCACAAAGACCAAATATTATACACCAATTTGGGTTATTTTTACCGAAGATATGTAGGGGTATAAATTTGGCCAAAATATATGAAGAAAAATTACTAATTTGCAAAATTTTATAACACAAACGAAGAAAAATGCATTTTTTTTTTTTACAGAATTGTCTGTCTTTATTCTTTTTTAGCGCAAAAAAAAAAAAAAAAAAAACCAGCGGTGATTAAATACCACTAAAAGAAAGCTCTATTTGTGTGAAAAAAAGGACAAAAATTTCAAATAGGTACAGTGTTGTATGACTGAGTAATTGTCATTCAAAGTGTGAGAGCACCGAAAGCTGAAAATTGGTCTGGTTATTAAGGGGATTTAAGTGCCCAGTGGTCAAGTGGTTAAACTGGCGGTGCAATAAAATGTTTGGTTTATCATTTAGGAGTGCTGTGGCTGGATCAGGAAGCAAAGGTATATTAAACATAGTGGAAAGGATTTAACTATTTTACATTCCCACCATATGTGCATGTGTGTTTCTAATGCTGAACATCCTCGGAAGCACTGGGACAGGTATTGTGGAGAAAACTTGGACATTCTGGCAGGGACTAGGTACCATCTAGTGAGAACTTTGTAATTAGTTTTGAGAGCAACAATATTAGGTGATGCTGATTTGGTATTATGCTATATTTGGGACCAGTTTATTTGATCTGGTTGTAATTGAAGGTCTGTTTCACATTTTTTGGTTATAAGTCAGTGGCGATGAAGAGTTGTGTGAGAGTAGTTGAGTGTATATATATCTGAGATGAGTTCTCTTCTATGAGGATCATTGTTGCAAGCTTTTTCAAATTCGGTGAGATTAGGAGACGTCGAGTCTGAAGGTGTATTAGTAGACAGGAAATTTTTGATTTGTAGGTACCTAAACATTTCTGAGGGTGGGATATTACATGTTTTGCAATGAGTTGAAAAGGGTGTGATAAGCCGGGTTTTATAGCAATGATATGCCCTTGTTAATCCCGCTTTTTGTTTAATAAATGTTTATTGAAGAAATACAAGACACAAAAACAGTATAAACCTTCTAAACAGACCATGCAACATTGTGCTGAATTCGTAAGTGATTACAGACCCCGTTTGAAGCTTATAGCGGCTATTACTAGCCCCACTGTAAACTGTTGGGAAGATTACATCCCCATATGCTTCCGGTCCTACCAACGAAGACACAAAAACTTGGTCTTTCCTTCAATAATGGTATAAAGTAATCATGTAAGGCGAAAGCAAAAACAGTGCATAGTCTAGGCATATGTATTTTAGAGTGAAAAAAAAGAACAGGAGGAGAAGGAAAGGAAATGTAAGGAGGAAAGGAAGGGAGAGGAGGGGGGAGACGGGGGGGGGGGGGGTGGCCGGCATGCATGTTACCCTCATACAAGGATTCTCAAAATGTGCTATTCCAAGAGAAAGAGATATGCATTCATTCGCAGAGTGTACTCAGAAAGACCACTTAGAATGTGTAAGGGGGCCCTTTGTAGGATTTCTGACTTAATGCTCAATGAACAATTATCTCTTTATAAGTCGTGGTAGTTTTAAAGTCAGTCCATTGGGACCAAGTCATGGTGTGGCGCACCGAGGTGCTCTTGTCGCGGTGTGTAATGTCCTCCATAAGGGCAACTTCCGATATTTTTTGAAACCACATTTTCATTGATGGAGTCTCAGGCTGGCCCCATAGTGCAGGTATTAGTGCCTTGGCTGTGTTGAGTAGATGAGGGACTATAGAGCGTTTATACTTTCAAATTGGTTCCTTGGTTGCATGGAAGAGGATGGTCCAGGGGTCGGAGGGGAGATTGACGTTAGAGATCTGGTGTATAGTTTGGATGACCTTGGCCCAGAAGGGCCGAATAAGCGGGCACGACCACCAAATGTGGGCATGGGTTGCTGTGTTCCCACAATTCCTCCAACACAACGGGGAATTGGCGGGGAACATCCGATGGAGCTTTGAAGGGGTATAGTGCCATCTAGCTAGTAGTTTATAATTGACCTCGGTCATTTTTGATGCTATTGAGGAGATGTGGGCCAACTGCAGTACTTTATCCTTTTGGTTGTCCGAGAGGCAGGAATCCAGGTCTGCCTCCCACTTAGCGAGGAAGGAAGGATGTTTATCGTCCTGTAGTTTAATAGGCGCTTTGTAAAAGAGCGAAATACAGTGTTCAGGTGGGTCTGCTGGGTATAGTATTTCCTCAATACCGTTCAAGTCCTGTATCCCCCTCAGTGGCTGTTGGAGAGACCCGAGGAAGTGACACAGTTGATTGTACCTCCATTTGTCCAGGAACGCTAGCGGTTTAGGGCCAAGAATCACCCTCAGGGGTTTGGGAGTGTTGGCTTGAAGAACATGGTGAAGTAGGAGGGGTCTATTTGGGGACCAAGCCTGGAAGCCAGGATCCAGTTGACCAGGGGGGAAGAAGGCATTGCCTGTGAGCGGCAGCAGGGGTGATGTGTATGACCATGAAAGCTTCCTATGGAGGGAGTCCCATATGTCCAAGGTGGAAGTGGTTAATGAAGAGGTAGTTGTAGCAAGGCGCCTATAGGGGCACGGGAGCCATGGAATGACTGCCAGGTCTGCATTACTTAGAGCGTTTTCAAGGCTCACCCATAATTTAGAATTGGCAGCATATCTCCACTCTGATATCCTAGACAGGACCACCGCAATATAATATGCCTTAAAATTTGGGAGGGGGGAGAGAGTTTTGGGACTTTAAATGAGGCGCGGGTAAACGCCTCCATCCCTATATTTGGTACATTGAAAAGGGAAGTTTGGGACTTTAAATGAAGCAGTTGAGAATGCGGAGGTGAGAGTAAAAAAGTATTTATTTCATAACATTGTATAATAGTAAAGAGTAGATTTCATACATATACAATCAAATGCAATATGCATAAAATATAAACATGATGGACAAAAATAGACGTAGTAAGTACATGATGGTCAAAGTGGTAACATCTCAAATAGTAGTATGGCTTGCACATACTGCAGACGGTATGTCTGATAGCTGTAATGGTGATCACATGGTATACGCATGTGGTAATGCTGTATAATGTTGGTACAATCATCCAACTATAATTGGTGTGGCTGTAGCATCGAAATAAAGCTCTACGCGTTTCGTGGAAGTTTCTCCACTCGTCAGGAGCAGATGCGACATGTTCCTAAAAAATATATATACGGATATGGTAAACCATACTCTGTATAGAAAGAAATAGGAAAATAGTAATAACGGTTGTTGACCAGATACACTTACCAACCCTGGTAGTGAGTGCGATATGTGAAAACCAGCATGGGGTAGGCCAGGGGCACAGACTTCACTGCGGGAGCTGAGGCAGCATGAAACACACTTACAGCAACTGATGATAATGGAAAGCGCACGGGCAGGGGGACAGTCTCCATCTAACAACAATAGTAATATGTATTTTTCAAAAGGGGTATCTGGGAACAGATATTTAATATATATAATGAGTATATATTGTAATATAAAACAATAATGGATTTTATAGTCGTAGAAAGGTAATGAACCCAGTGTGCCTCTATGTAACGTGATGATAAAAAGGGGAGGTTGTGATATGCTTAGAAACTAATAAATAATTGCCTCAATATGTGTCTGTGTTGAGTGGATAGAAAGTGGTGAAATAAATCAAAAATAGGTTGAAATAGTGCAACCCAAAAGACACCCGAAGTGAACCTAAACCCAGAAACGCTTACCCATCAGCTGCATTCCATGCAACACTGGTAGAAGAGCAGCCAGTGTGCAGGCACCCCAGGAGGAGAATGGCCGTGTAGACAGCCCGCTCCAACTGGGGGGTGAATAAATACATGCCGCCAACGCCACATGCGTGAACCGTAGATGGGAGGGCGTGCACACCTGAGCTTAATCAAACGCTCAGTGATTGGCGCCGGATCTCCCTCACGGAGAACACGCAGAGTGATACTCAAAACGTCAGCGCAATGACGTCACGACTGACATCATGCGCTTGACGTAAGGACTGTGGCGTCGATGCACGGTGGGGCGTCCACCCGAACCTCCCGAGCACGTAAGTTGCAAGGGGAGGAGGAGTGGACCCACAGGGTGCATCGCAGCTCCCGCAGTGAAAACCCCCCAGCAAACACCATCATGCCTAGTAAGCCACAGTAGCACAACCCACCACCAGAGCGATAGGTGTGTGTGTATAAAACAGGAAAAGAAAAACCTTGGTTATCCTGTGTAGCCATGAAGCCAGTATCGTACATGCCGTCTGTTAGTATCATTATTAAAACCATTAAATGCATATATAAATGAGCACAATATATAGCTGTCCCAGATGTATAGATCCCAACGGGGTATACAAAAATCCGAGAAAGAACCTCACACGTGGAAAGCAGGGGAACACTGCTAGTCCAATTTCTCAGCTGCTTCCATCCCGATAATTACTTTGTAGAGGGGGGAGAGAGTTTTGGGACTTTAAATGAGGCGCGGGTAAACGCCTCCATCCCTATATTTGGTACATTGAAAAGGGAAGTTTGGGACTTTAAATGAAGCAGTTGAGAATGCGGAGGTGAGAGTAAAAAAAGTATTTATTTCATAACATTGTATAATAGTAAAGAGTAGATTTCATATATATACAATCAAATGCAATATGCATAAAATATAAACATGATGGACAAAAATAGACGTAGTAAGTACATGATGGTCAAAGTGGTAACATCTCAAATAGTAGTATGGCTTGCACATACTGCAGACGGTATGTCTGATAGCTGTAATGGTGATCACATGGTATACGCATGTGGTAATGCTGTATAATGTTGGTACAATCATCCAACTATAATTGGTGTGGCTGTAGCATCGAAATAAAGCTCTACGCGTTTCGTGGAAGTTTCTCCACTCGTCAGGAGCAGATGCGACATGTTCCTAAAAAATATATATACGGATATGGTAAACCATACTCTGTATAGAAAGAAATAGGAAAATAGTAATAACGGTTGTTGACCAGATACACTTACCAACCCTGGTAGTGAGTGCGATATGTGAAAACCAGCATGGGGTAGGCCAGGGGCACAGACTTCACTGCGGGAGCTGAGGCAGCATGAAACACACTTACAGCAACTGATGATAATGGAAAGCGCACGGGCAGGGGGACAGTCTCCATCTAACAACAATAGTAATATGTATTTTTCAAAAGGGGTATCTGGGAACAGATATTTAATATATATAATGAGTATATATTGTAATATAAAACAATAATGGATTTTATAGTCGTAGAAAGGTAATGAACCCAGTGTGCCTCTATGTAACGTGATGATAAAAAGGGGAGGTTGTGATATGCTTAGAAACTAATAAATAATTGCCTCAATATGTGTCTGTGTTGAGTGGATAGAAAGTGGTGAAATAAATCAAAAATAGGTTGAAATAGTGCAACCCAAAAGACACCCGAAGTGACACCCGAAGTGAACCTAAACCCAGAAAGCGTTTCTGGGTTTAGGTTCACTTCGGGTGTCTTTTGGGTTGCACTATTTCAACCTATTTTTGATTTATTTCACCACTTTCTATCCACTCAACACAGACACATATTGAGGCAATTATTTATTAGTTTCTAAGCATATCACAACCTCCCCTTTTTATCATCACGTTACATAGAGGCACACTGGGTTCATTACCTTTCTACGACTATAAAATCCATTATTGTTTTATATTACAATATAGACTCATTATATATATTAAATATCTGTTCCCAGATACCCCTTTTGAAAAATACATATTACTATTGTTGTTAGATGGAGACTGTCCCCCTGCCCGTGCGCTTTCCATTATCATCAGTTGCTGTAAGTGTGTTTCATGCTGCCTCAGCTCCCGCAGTGAAGTCTGTGCCCCTGGCCTACCCCATGCTGGTTTTCACATATCGCACTCACTACCAGGGTTGGTAAGTGTATCTGGTCAACAACCGTTATTACTATTTTCCTATTTCTTTCTATACAGAGTATGGTTTACCATATCCGTATATATATTTTTTAGGAACATGTCGCATCTGCTCCTGACGAGTGGAGAAACTTCCACGAAATGCGTAGAGCTTTATTTCGATGCTACAGCCACACCAATTATAGTTGGATGATTGTACCAACATTATACAGCATTACCACATGCGTATACCATGTGATCACCATTACAGCTATCAGACATACCGTCTGCAGTATGTGCAAGCCATACTACTATTTGAGATGTTACCACTTTGACCATCATGTACTTACTACGTCTATTTTTGTCCATCATGTTTATATTTTATGCATATTGCATTTGATTGTATATATATGAAATCTACTCTTTACTATTATACAATGTTATGAAATAAATACTTTTTTACTCTCACCTCCGCATTCTCAACTGCTTCATTTAAAGTCCCAAACTTCCCTTTTCAATGTACCAAATATAGGGATGGAGGCGTTTACCCGCGCCTCATTTAAAGTCCCAAAACTCTCTCCCCCCTCTACAAAGTAATTATCGGGATGGAAGCAGCTGAGAAATTGGACTAGCAGTGTTCCCCTGCTTTCCACGTGTGAGGTTCTTTCTCGGATTTTTGTATACCCCGTTGGGATCTATACATCTGGGACAGCTATATATTGTGCTCATTTATATATGCATTTAATGGTTTTAATAATGATACTAACAGACGGCATGTACGATACTGGCTTCATGGCTACACAGGATAACCAAGGTTTTTCTTTTCCTGTTTTATACACACACACCTATCGCTCTGGTGGTGGGTTGTGCTACTGTGGCTTACTAGGCATGATGGTGTTTGCTGGGGGGTTTTCACTGCGGGAGCTGCGATGCACCCTGTGGGTCCACTCCTCCTCCCCTTGCAACTTACGTGCTCGGGAGGTTCGGGTGGACGCCCCACTGTGCATCGACGCCACAGTCCTTACGTCAAGCGCATGATGTCAGTCGTGACGTCATTGCGCTGACGTTTTGAGTATCACTCTGCGTGTTCTCCGTGAGGGAGATCCGGCGCCAATCACTGAGCGTTTGATTAAGATCAGGTGTGCACACCCTCCCATCTACGTTTCACGCATGTGGCGTTGGCGGCATGTATTTATTCACCCCCCAGTTGGAGCGGGCTGTCTACACGGCCATTCTCCTCCTGGGGTGCCTGCACACTGGCTGCTCTTCTACCAGTGTTGCATGGAATGCAGCTGATGGGTAAGCGTTTCTGGGTTTAGGTTCACTTCGGGTGTCTTTTGGGTTGCACTATTTCAACCTATTTTTGATTTATTTCACCACTTTCTATCCACTCAACACAGACACATATTGAGGCAATTATTTATTAGTTTCTAAGCATATCACAACCTCCCCTTTTTATCATCACGTTACATAGAGGCACACTGGGTTCATTACCTTTCTACGACTATAAAATCCATTATTGTTTTATATTACAATATATACTCATTATATATATTAAATATCTGTTCCCAGATACCCCTTTTGAAAAATACATATTACTATTGTTGTTAGATGGAGACTGTCCCCCTGCCCGTGCGCTTTCCATTATCATCAGTTGCTGTAAGTGTGTTTCATGCTGCCTCAGCTCCCGCAGTGAAGTCTGTGCCCCTGGCCTACCCCATGCTGGTTTTCACATATCGCACTCACTACCAGGGTTGGTAAGTGTATCTGGTCAACAACCGTTATTACTATTTTCCTATTTCTTTCTATACAGAGTATGGTTTACCATATCCGTATATATATTTTTTAGGAACATGTCGCATCTGCTCCTGACGAGTGGAGAAACTTCCACGAAACGCGTAGAGCTTTATTTCGATGCTACAGCCACACCAATTATAGTTGGATGATTGTACCAACATTATACAGCATTACCACATGCGTATACCATGTGATCACCATTACAGCTATCAGACATACCGTCTGCAGTATGTGCAAGCCATACTACTATTTGAGATGTTACCACTTTGACCATCATGTACTTACTACGTCTATTTTTGTCCATCATGTTTATATTTTATGCATATTGCATTTGATTGTATATATATGAAATCTACTCTTTACTATTATACAATGTTATGAAATAAATACTTTTTTACTCTCACCTCCGCATTCTCAACTGCTTCATTTAAAGTCCCAAACTTCCCTTTTCAATGTACTTAAAATTTGGGAGGGCCAGTCCCCCCGAGCCCTTGGAACGAAAAAGCACGCCTCTGGATACTCTAGGGTGACTGTTCCTCCAGATAAAGTTAATCCCGCTTTTGACCAAGCTTGGAAAGATGTTGGGGAAGACCACTCCGGGTAGAATTATGGGTTATGTAAGAACGAGAGGAGAGGATTGTGTGAAGATTGGAGGCCAAATCGAGTTTTCTGTCTATCACAGATTGAAAGGCTGTGTTTGGTAATTGGATTAGTAAGCTTCCGATGTTGTGATGGAGAAAGCCATAAAAGATTTGCTGTAGAAAGAGGATCACAGTCAACCAATTCCAATGCCACCCATAGTGGAATTTCAGATGTAGCATGGTATTTAGTTAATTGTGACAGTTGTGCTGCATAATAGTATTTGGTAAAGTCTGGTACACCCATACACCCTCGGATTCTGAGGGAATACAGGGTAGGTTTAGGTAATCGAGGTTTGGCATTGCCCCAATTGTATTGTAAAGTTTTCCGTTGTAAGATACGCAAGAAATGTGATGGGATAGCGATTGGGAGAACCCTGAATAGATATAACATTTTTGGAAGGATAGACATTTTTATCGCTGCAATCCTACCCATCCATGACAGAGGTAAATTTGACCAGTTGGAGAGGAGTTTAGAGAGTTGTGATAGCATTGGCGGGTAGTTTGTAGCATATAGATCCATTTGGTTAAACGTAAAGTTGACTTCAAAGTAGGATATAGAAATTGGTAAACCATGCAAATGGTAAGGAATTAATTAATTGGGTGTGGAGATCAGGAGGTAGTGAAATATTTAGGGCTTTTGATTTGTGTAGATTAACTGAGAGGCCTGATATTGGTGCAAATTTTGAGAGGATATCAAGAAGAGTTGGTGCTGATATTATAGGGGGCGATGTTAAAAATATTAGGACATCGTCCGCAAACATGCATAATTTATGATGGTAGCCGCCAAGTTCTAGACCTTTAATGTTTGGGTTAGTTCTGATACGTTGGGCTAGGGGTTCTATTGCTAAAGCAAAAAGAGGGGAAAGGGGGCAACCTAGCCTAGTTCCTCTTTCCATATTAAAAGAATCAGATTTAAATCCTGAGTATGCAATATGTTGTTTTTGGATTATGGTATAAGGTAGTGATCCATCTGAGGAAATGTGGACCAAATCCCCATCGGTTAATAATAGAATGTAGATAAGGCCATGATAGGGAGTCAAATGCCTTTATGTCTAATGAAAGGAAACATGTAGGAATACGGCAGGAACGTGCTATATGAGCTAGAATTGTGTCTCGCCGTATATTGTCGCCTGCTTGTCTTGAGGGAATAAATCCAGTTTGACCCTTATGTATCAAAGAACCAATTATAGGATTCAGTCTGGAAGAGAGAATATTGGCTAAAATTTTGATATCAATGTTAAGGATAGATATTGGTCTGTAATTAGTCCAAGAAGTGTCGTCCGTATTGGGCTTAGGGATCATGGAGATGGAGGCGGTGAATGATTCCGTACGGAAATAGTGATCATTAAGAAGAAGGTTAAAGGCATCAAACTATGAGGGGTGACAATAGTGAAGTAAATCGTTTGTAGTAAGTGGCTGATAAACCATCAACACCAGGGCATTTGCGTAGTTTAAGTGATTTAATATCAGTTTGTATTACTATCTCAGTAATAGGTTTCTCTAGTAAGTTTTGTTGAGTTTGAGAGAGTGAAGGAAGGTGAATCATAGATAAGAGATTCTTTAGGTGTGATTTGTTTAACATTTTAGTTTATTTGTATAGTTCTGTTAGTTTTTTTCTTGAATTCGTTAAGGATTTTCAGTGGGTTGCTAGTATAGATATCTTTAGGTGGATAGGTTTCGGGTGTAATTAGTCTTTCGTAGTGCTAAAGCAGGGGTCTCAAACTGGCGGCCCTCCAGCTGTTTTGCGAAACTACAAGTCCCATCATGCCTCTACCTGTGGAAGTCATGCTTGTAACTGTCAGCCTTGTAATGCCTCATGGGACTTGTAGTTCCGCAACAGCTGGAGGGCCACCAGTTTGAGACCCCTGTGCTAAAGCCAGAAATGTAGTTGGCTTGTTAGCTTGCATGTAAAAGGTGTGTTTAGTTTTGCGTAAAGTTTTCTCGGCTGATTCTGTAAAAAAAAAAGGTCAAGTTCTATGCGTGATTTATCATAATTTCGTTTATTATGTGGGGATGGTGAAGCTTGAAAAGTTTCAGAGGCTTTGTAAAATGCTTCCTCTAGGCCATGGGTCTTCAAACTATGGCCCTCCAGTTGTTCAGGAACTACAATTCCCATCATGCCTAGTCATGTCTGTGAATGTCAGAGTTTTACAATGCCTCATGGGATGTGTAGTTTCGCAACAGCTGGAGGGCCGTAGTTTGAGGATCCCTGCTCTAGGCGTTTATAAAGTTGTTGTTTTTGCTTACGTATATGAGATGCTTGACTAATACAGACCCCTCTAACATAGGGTTTGAGAGCTTACCACCGAGTTAAAGGATCCGTATCAGAGGCCTTGTTGTGAGTAAGAGTTTTTTTTATGGCTTTCTCCAAGTTTAATCTAAATGTAGAATTCACTAAGAGCCTGTCATTTATGCACCATTTTTTATGATTGGGTTTCGGAACCAATGAGAAGAGAGTTGTTATGACTGGGTTATGGTCTGACCAAGTACAAGGTATAATATTGGAGTTCAGAATGAATGCGGAGGTGCTAACGGGAACAAAAAGGTGATCTATATGGGAAAATTGTTTGAGGATGAGAGTAATGTGTATACTGTCTTCTTGCAGGATTATGTTCTCGCCAGGTATCAAGTAGTAAGTGTTGGTTCAGTAGTCTCTGATAGGAAAGTTTAGGTGTGGTATGAGGGGTTGGGGGATTTGTCAAAGAATGGTTATATTGTTTGATTTGAGTCTCCTCCAATAACAAGGGTACATTATTTATGCGAATCAATCACTGAAAAAAGGTGAGAGAGGAATAGTAGAGGATTTTTATTAGGAGCGTAATAGGAGACTATAGTAACTTCATTATCTAATAACAATCCAGATAAGATTAGGTATCTCCCTTCAGGGTCTTTGAGCTCTTTGGTTAGGGTGAATGGTGGCATGCAGTGGAATGCTATTAGAACTCCCCTTTGTTTAATATTGGCTAATGCTGTATAAACTTGTGGGTATTTACGGCTGAAATATTTCGGTGTGGACTATGGGATAAAATGTGTCTCTTGTAGGCACACCACATGTGGCAATTGTTTGGAGAAAAATTTAAAGGCTTTAGTGCGCTTTGGAGGAGAATTGAGACCTTGTACATTAAGCGTTAATATATTCAGGGAAGACATTATTAAAGATGGTTTTTTCTCTGGTGCAGAAGTGTTAGGGAATGTAGATTTACACTATGGAACAGAAATATGAAAGAGAAGTTCAGTAAGGGTTGTGCAGTATTGATATACACTAGTATAAAATGTGTTGAAGAAAAAGGGCGCTCCGAAGTGGAGCTAATATCTAAGGGGTGGTGATAAATTACCAACCAATAAATATAGATGTTCCAAAGAGTGTCCAATCAATATTGGGCACTCGAGGAAAAAAAAAATCAAGTTAGACTTACCAGTAACTTGTTTTCCAAGAGTCTTTCAGGACAGCACCTGAGAGAGTGACTCCTCCCCTTGTCCATAGGAAACACCTCTTCCACCAAACTTTAAAAGGAGGCTCCTTCCCACACATAGTCAGTTGTAGTAGAGAACCTCCGGCCCCAAACTGGAACACATAATCGAGATATGGTTAGTCACAGTATATATATATATATATATATATATATATATATATAATGTAAAATACATTAGGGCGGGATGCTGCTGTCCTGAAAGACTCTTGGAAAACAAGTTACCGCTAAGTCTAACTTGATTTTTCCTTAATCGTCTTTCAGGACAGCACCTGAGAGGATAATAGAGACTTACCTCCTTAGGGAGGGACCACAGCCTGCAGAACCTTTCTGCCAAAAGCCTGGTCTCCTGCTGACAGGAGGTCCAGCCTGTAAAGACGGACAAATGTTGACAGACTTGACCACGTAGCCGCCTTACAGATCTGATCTGGAGTGGCACCAGCTCTTTCTGCGAAAGAATGAGCCCTAATCCCCCTGGGGGGGGGGGGGAATTGACCCATCTCATTGTAGGCAATAGAAATAGCTGTCTTGATCCATCTAGCCAAGGAAGCCTTAACAGCACCCAAGAGCCCTGATCTCCCACGAAGTGTTCCCTCAGGAGGAAACACAAAAACTGACTATGTGTGGGAAGGAGCCTCCTTTTAAAGTTTGGTGGAAGAGGTGTTTCCTATGGACAAGGGGAGGAGTCACTCTCTCAGGTGCTGTCCTGAAAGACGATTAGGGAAAAAACGAGGTGCAGTGAACTGTCTCCAGGACTACGACAGCCTGCTGATATTGTATTAGATATCATTGAACTGATGTGTCAAAAGATGTATATTAAACTTGAGAAGAAAAAAAAAAAAATAATAATTGTTGATATCTAAAGGATATTTTAGTTTAAAATAATTCTGAACACAATTCGGCTAAATAAACCTTTGCAAATTATGTAAATTAACTATTCAGAAGAGAAAGAGAAAATTTAAAGAGGTCAGCTAGTAGACCTATTTAACAGCTAACATCTAAGGATGTATGCAAACTATATGATTTAAAACATTAGGACGTCTAGGATGCAGCTGCAGGGTATATCCCTTAGGCAACTGGTTAGAGATCAGCTAAAGATAGATCCATGAGAGTAGATCTATTGAAAGCAACCAATCCTAGCAATATCATAACAGATATAACAATTTTAAAAAGTAAAAATTCGTATTAGAGAAGTATCCTATTGGTTTAACAGGTAACATTGAATACTACATTGTATTACTACAAAGGTATAAGGTGGTATGGTTGAGAGATAGTATTGTATCAATAGTAAGAAAAAAGAAGTGAATAAATAGGTATCACCCATTTAGGCTGCTTTCACACTGGGGCGGTGCGGGGCGGCGACGGTAAAGCAGCGCTATATTTAGCGCTGCTTTACCATCGTTTTACCCGCGGTATGCGGCCGCTAGCGGGGTGGTTTTAACCCCCGCTAGCGGCCGCAAAAGGGTTAAAAACCTCCGCAAAGCGCCGCTGCAGCGGCGGTTTGCGGGCGGTATCCCCGCGGTTTCCCATTGATTTCAATGGGAAGGAGCGGTATAGGAGCGGTAAATACACCGCTCCTTCACCGCTCCAAAGATGCTGCTAGCAGGACTTTTTTTGCGGTCCTGCTAGCGCACCGCTCCAGTGTGAAAGCCCGCCGGCTTTCACACTGGAGTGAATGGGGCCGTTTTTTTCAGGCGGTGTACAGGCGCTATTTTTAGCGCTGTACCGCCTGAAAACCGCCCCAGTGTGAAAGCAGCCTAAAGCCCCATACACACGCGCGGATTATCCGAGGACCAGGTCCGTCAGACCATGTCCGTCATACTTTGTCTGATGTTGGTTTTGCGTACACACGGTCGGACAAAGTTGTCGGAAAATCCGATCATTCTGAACGTGGTGACGTTTGTTGCCTACGACGGGACTACGTAGAGGCTAGTAGCCAATAGCTTTGGTTTTGTAATGTGATCTGAGCATGCGTAGCACTTTGTCCGTCGGACAACGGTACACACGATCGGATTTGGTGTGATCGGACCGTGTTGTCGGAAAATCTATCCAGCAGGAGATAGGACTTTGTCCGTCGGACAATCCGACGTACACTGTCCGATGGTGCATACACACGGTCTGATTTTTCAACAACATTGTCCGATCGGACAGAATCCATGAGAAAATCCGACCGTGTGTATGGGGCTTTAGAGTTCAGCTGTCTGTAATATCTTCTTCAGCAGGAGGTGACGAAGTAAAGCGTCCTCTTTTGTGGGGCTGAGTGGAGCCTGAGTTGCTTGAGGGTCCTGAAGATCTTGGAGCTGTGGGGGAAGTAAAGATGACAGTCGACGTTTGGATCCATCTGTAGTTGCAGTTGGAGTGGACAGGCGGAGGTCTTTAATTACATTGAGAAGATCTTCCATTGATTTGCATGTGTATAAAGTACCTTTGTATGAAAAACAAAGAGAAAAGGGAAAGCCCCAGCGATATGATATGCGGTGGTATAGAAGAACTGTCTCACACTTTCCACATTGCCGACCCATTTTTATTCATCTCGAGATTTTCATTTTATATTTTGTTTTATCACATACCAATGTGAATAAATTTTATATATATCTTTTTGACCTGCACCATTGGAGTTGCCTCTACTTTTTCCTCCCTTTTCCCTGGTTCGTGGGATTACTTCCCTTTGGATCATCTGGTCGATTGGAGGTTCACTGGTTGCTGTTTCACCGACTGGTCCACTGGCCGCTGTGCATGCTGTTCGGTCCTTGACTGCTGTGGTCTTCACCTGCTCCATCTGATACCCACTGATGCAAGAGTTCCAGTGTTTTCATTCGATACCCACTGATGCAAGAGTTCCAGTGTTTAAGCCTGCTTGATACAAATACCGTACGGTAGTTGTATCCAACATCTCTGGAAAGAGTATTCATTGCTTTTCCTTATCTTCAGACAAGCCGTTCCTTATTTGTGGGGTTCAGATTTCCCTGCCCCTGAGCCAATCCGAGGGATTCACCTGGGGTTACCAATATATGAACTTTATATTCACCACTATTATGTTCACCACTGATCCAGTTCTTGATATTGTTTTGGTTAATCACCATGATTGTTGATGCTCACGTTCACTGTGGGAATGTCATTACTACCGTAATTCATTCACTGTAACACTTTTCACAAGGTTTATACGTTTTAGCGCTACATTTTTTGTCCGTATAGAAGAACTTGCAGATGTGGTTTAATTTCCTTGCGCTTGAGAAGTATAATTTCTTAGATCTTAGACAGATCTTGGAAGATTCGATATCTGTGCCCTTGAAAAATCAAGGAGTCTTTGTTTCTTGCTGCCTCCATAAGTTGCTCTTTGGTACGAAAATAATGCATTTTCAGTATAACAACTCTAGGTGGTCCGTCTGCTTTGCGTGAAGTTAGGGCTCTGTGTATTCTGTCCATTTCTAGACGTTCAATCAGTATTGATGGGACAAGTTCTTGGAAGAGTGCTGGTACAGTCGACTGTAAATCTTCAATTTCCTCAGGGATACCACGTATTCGTAGGTTAGATCTTCTAGCTCTGTTCTCAAAGTCTTCAAGGCGGGCTTGGAGATTACACTAATCTTCTTTATGGGACTCCAATTCTGTGTGAACTGAGGTAGTGATATCAAATTCATCCATCCTTTGTTCTAGGATTGAAGTGCGGCGGCCCACTTCACGAATTTCATGTGTCAATTTGTCTGTAATGGCATCTGAGGTGTTCTGTAATACCTTGTGTAAGACCCTTTCAAATTGAGCCAGTAGGTCAGGGCCAATAGTGGAGTTTTGTGGAATAAGAGGGGTCATTCCTGAGGTAAAATCAGGCTCACTGCGCTGTGCTGAGGAGGGATACCCATAGTGTTTCTGTGAGGCAGGTTTTGGGGCAGGCTGTGAGGAGCGGTACGAGGATGCTGCCACCATTCTAACAGTGTTTTTAGTCAGCGAGTCCTGTGACTTTACTTGCCTCAGTTTAGCTTTTCGCCCGCTGTACATAGTTCCAAAATATGCCCACTTACTCTGGGGATAGATTATATACTATCCTGTGTCTTTTCAGTCTGGTTTGACTTTGTGAAAGAGGCTGTCGGGTCCCAGTCGGTACGGAGCTCTAAGCTGACATGTCTAGCTTAGACGGCTCCGCACATGCACCTCCATCAGTTTCCATTACTGGAGTTACACCTTAACCACTTGCCTACCAGGTACGAACACCCCCTTCCTGACCAAGCCATTTTTCAGCTTTCAGCGCTGTCGCATTTTGAATGACAATTGTGCGGTCATGCAAAGATGTACCCAAATAAATTTTTTATAATTTTTTCCCCACAAATAGAGCTTTATTTTGGTGGTATTTGATCACCTCTGCGGTTTTTATTTCTTGCGCTATAAACAAATTAAGAGGGACAAGTTTGAAAAAACATAATATTTTTTACTTTTTATTATAATAAATATCCAATTATTTCTTTTTTTTTTAAACAAATTTTTTCCTCAGTTTAGACCGATACGTATTCTTCTACATATTTTTGGTAAAAAAAAATCGCAATAAGCGTCTATTGATTGGTTTGCGCAAAAGTTATAGCGTCTACAAAATAGGGGATAGATTTATAGCATTTTTATTATTATTTTTTTTTTTACTAGTGTAGCGATACCCCCAATTAAGAGGGCTGCAAATTTGATTTGGGTCCCTGAGTACAGCTCCACCAACCCCCCGGAAATCTGCTCTACCCGCTCTGGCACAGTTAGTAAAGGGGTATGTATCTATGCACATAGAAATATCACTTATACTTTAAATGTAATGGACTCAAACTCACAGGCAGACTGCTGACTGAAATAACTGTCTTTACTTTGGCAGTATGAAAAGAAATAGTAACATGCATCAAACATTTGACTTACAACACATTAGCAGGTCCCTGCAATATGCACTATGACATGTACACGTATATGTATCAGGATAGCAATGGGGAACGGAGCGCCACGTGTAGCGACCGTCTGCTATGCACCTCTGAGGTGCAACAAATCTAACTACAGCTATCTAATGGATCAGGCCTGACCCCTAACAACAGAGCTCAGTCCTTGGGGAACCCCAGTATTCTTTACCGGCACAAGAACTGTAGAGGTGGTGCACATGTAGCTTTAAATAGTGTTTTGTAATCCACAAGAAAAAAACACTCTTCTGCTCTGAGGTAAATTTGCCTTGGCAGTTCAATAGGCATAAAGTGAAATATAGTACAAGATGAGCTTTCCAGCTCGCTCACCACTCCGGATACCGTCCTCAGCTCCGGGACCTCCACTGGCGGCGTCCGGCCTCCTCCGTCACAGCCCCTGCGTTCCGGTCCTCCTCCTGACCGACCGTTCTCAGGTAAAAGGCTCCGCTCTGCTGCTGCTGACAATGAGGTGTGAGAGTCTCTCTCAGTCTGCTGCAAGGCCCAGGCTTCAGGCCTTCAGCAGTCCCGGTCCGCACAGGTGTCTCCTCTCTCAATGATCCCTGCGTCAGAAGAGGAAGAGGCGGTGCTTCCTCTTTCCTTTTATCACCTCCCCCATCAGCCTCTCGGGCGGAAACAACCATCCTCCCGGGAGCCTGGGGAATTATGGGAATTGTAGTCTTATCCCTAAACACTCCCCCCACTTTGAATCTTTGGTCCCCAAAGACATTGTTCAATCTACAAGATTTCTTGGAAACAACACGTTCACATAATTCAGACAGAGGAGCTTCCACCAATTAGCATAGGATGGGGAGCTGTCCTGTCTACAGGTCACTTCAGTGTGGGCGACCTGTTTAACTGTGCCAGAGAGTGAGCTGGGGTTGCCCTCCACCAAATGAACAGTGGATAGGTCAGGGCGTTCAGCACTTCTCCTTGCTGTGGTAACAGAGTCCTCTGAACTTTTTCCCATTTGGGGGTAAGTCAACTTCTTGGGAGGCCTCACAACTCTGCAAGCTCTCTGTTCCCTGGGCACTTCTTCAGGAACACATTCTGGCAACATCACTGGTTCTGGAACATCTACTTCTTCTTCTTCTGAGTAGAGACCAGGGATATCTTCCCAGCTCTCAGACACAACACTGAGTGGAACAAACTCTGTAGCTTCTGGGTTCAATGTTCCATCTTCCACCTCTTCAGTAAGTGGAAGATCTATGGCGGAATTTCCTGGGGTTGAAGAAGGCCATAGCCATTCAAATTCTCCTTTCTCTTCTTCAGCCGGTTGGGGGCCTTGTCCCCCTCTAGTTTGGGAGGTCTGGGACCGAGTGTTGGGTCTGGGGGTATCCAGAATGGAAACAGATTCAGATAAGTCTCTTGCTGGAGGTATTCTGACTGCTTTAGTGAGTGGGAGCAAGTGATTCCTATGCCAGGTCTTCAAAGGCCCCACTCTCCCTTCTGGCTTCAACTTGTAGACAGGCAATCCTGGTAGCTTTCTACAAATGATATATGGCTCTGATCTCCATCTATCAGCAAGCTTGTGTTTTCCAGGGATCCCTAGATTTCGTAACAGTACACGGTCCCCAGGCTGTAGGTCTTGTACTCGAACCTTCAGGTCAAAGTTCCGCTTGTTTCGGGCTCCCCTCTGGTCAGAGGCCGCCTGAGCTTTCTCGTAAGCTATCTTCAAACTGTGCCTCAGTCTGTCCACATATCCTTTGTGAGAGGCCTCAGAGGCATGGTCTAAGGAAATGGCAAAGGCCAGATCCACTGGCAATCTTGCTTCTCTCCCAAACATAAGCCGGTAAGGGGAGAAACCCGTCACATCACTGGTGGTACAGTTGTAAGCATGCACCAGAGCTGAAATGTGTTGGCTCCAATGTTGCTTCTTCTCTGTCTCCAAAGTTCCCAACATGTTCAATAGGGTCCGGTTAAACCTTTAGGCTGGGCATCACCTTGAGGGTGATATGGTGTAGTTCTAGTCTTCTCTACTCCCAAAGAATCTAGTAACTTCCGGATCAGGCGACTCTCAAAGTCCCTTCCTTGATCTGAGTGAATTCTCTGTGGTAGTCCATAATGAACAAAGTATTTTTCTAGGAGCACTTTGGCCACTGTGGAAGCCTTCTGGTCCTTGGTTGGGAATGCCTGGGCATAACGGGTGAAATGGTCGGTTATCACCAGAACATTTCCCAATCCACTCAAATCGGGTTCGAGGCAGAGAAAATCAATGCATACCAGATCCATTGGGCCTTGACTCTGTAGATGGCCCATTGGGGCAGCTTGATGGGGTAAAGTCTTCCTCTGAATGCATCGTGCACAGGAATGGCAATACTCCTCCACTTCGGCCCTCATGCAGGGCCAATAAAACCGGTCTCTGACAAGTTGGAAGGTTCTCTCTGCTCCCAAGTGACCATGCTGGTCATGTAAGGCAACCAGCACAGTCTCTCGATGCTTTTCGGGGAGAAACAGCTGCCCCTTATCTTCTGGGCTATCAGAGGGGCCCCTTCGGTAGACCACCCCCTGATGCACCTGTAGTTTATCCAACTCTCTCCTCAGTAGGCGAGCTTCTTTGGAAGGGTGAAGTCGGAGTCCCTCTGGACTCTTGTCTTCCAATGCTTCCAGGACCAATTTCCCCATGGGGTCTTCCAATTGGTCACACCTTAACTCTTTCTTTGACAGCTTTGGTAGGCACTCTTCTTCTAGTTGAGTTACCCCACAGTAACATTTTGGGACTCCCACTGTGGTAACTCCTATCTCTTCAGCTCTGGATCCTCCTCTGGCTTGGAGTTCAGCCCCCTGGCAAAGGGCTCGCACTCCTTCTGGGGCCACTTGAGTCCAGTCTTCCCAATCATCGTCCATGACATGGGATCTTCGGGACAGGGCATCTGCATCCCTATTTCCAGCCCCTGGCCTGTACTTGAGGCTGAAATTGAATCCAGACAACGCCGCCAACCATCTGTGTCCAGTTGCATCCAGCTTGGCGGTGGTGAATAGATAGGACAAGGGGTTGTTATCTGTTTTTACAGTGAATTCTGCCCCATAAAGATAGTCTTTTAACTTGTCAACTACTGCCCATTTGAGGGCTAAGAACTCCAACTTGTGGGTGGGGGTAGTTCTTCTCGGAGGGGGTCAGGCTCCGGCTCACATAGGCCACTGGTCACAGCTGGTCTTCATACTCCTGGTAGAGTACTCCACCTAGGCCCTCATGGCTGGCATCAACATGTAGCTCATATGGTCTAGTGGGGTCAGCATAGGCCAAAACTGGGGCTGTGGTGAGACTCCTCTTCAAGGTTCTGAAAGCCTCTTCACACCTTGAGTTCCATTGGTCTTGAACCGATTCACCGGGCCTCCTAGGCCCCAATCCATCTTCCTCTCCTTCTGTCCTGAGCAGCTCGTTTAGGGGTTTTGCAATGCGGGCAAACCCATCCACAAACCTGCGGTAGTAGGAGCAGAACCCCAAGAAAGATCGAAGTTCGGTGACTGTTGTGGGTCTTGGCCACGAAGTAACTGCCTCCAACTTCTCAGGGTCTGTAGCCACTCCTTTTTCAGACACTATGTGTCCCAGATAGTTAACAGAAGACTGGTAGAACCGGCACTTCTCGGGAGAAAGTTTGAGTCCCTCTTCACTGAGCCTCTTCAATACTTTCTCCAATCTGGCTTCATGTTCTTCCAAAGTTTTTCCAAAAACAATGACATCGTCCAGGTACACAAGGACTTCTATGAGGTTCATGTCTCCAACAGTCCTTTCCATGAGGCGTTGGAAGGTAGCAGGAGCTCCAGACAGGCCCTGAGGCATCCTGTTGAACTCAAAGAACCCTACTGGGGTTATGAAGGCAGTCTTTTCTCTATCTTCTGGGTGCATGGGGATTTGATAGTACCCACTCTTGAGGTCCATCACACTGAATTACTTAGCTCCAGACAAACTCTGTAAGGCATCCTCTATCCTTGGCATGGTGTACTGATCAGGAATGGTCCTCCTGTTGAGGGTTCTGTAGTCAATGCAAAGCCTCAACGACCCATTTTTCTTCCTGACCACCACTATTGGGGAGGCATAAGGGCTTCTGGACTCCCGAATCACTCCCGTCTTCTTCAGTTCCGCAAGCTGCTCTCAGATCCTCCAGATCTGCTAGCGGGACCCGCCTTACTCTCTCTCTGAATGGCTTGTCCTCTTGCATGCAGATTCGATGGGTGGCACTCCTCGCACACCCCACATCAAACTCATCCTTAGAGAAAATCTCCTCCCATCTGGTCAGCTGGGCCTTGGCTCTCTCCTTCCAAGCTCCAGGTAGGTTTGGGTTTTCCATGGAGAGTTTCTTCCAAACGTCTTCTCCTTTACCCGCCCCTTTCACTTCTGACCAGCCAACTGGGACAGTAGGACTCACCTGTCCCAACAGCATCCTGGCAGGGATCTCCACGGGCCGCTCCGTGGGGTTCCTCACACTCACTGGGACTCTTCCCCTGGCCTTCTTCAATGCCTTGATTGGGATCATTTCTGGGATCACTTCCAGGCCTGAGTGACCCTCCATTGGGCCAGATTCCAGCATAACAAAGGGGCCAGGCTGCTCCCAATTAAGCTTCACTGTGGCCCTGAGGCAGGCTACCTCTCCGGGCTGTAGCACCGCTCCTTCTCTTCCAAGTCTCCACACCTTCCCTATCCCCTCACTTGGGATCTTCTGCTCTAGGACCAACCGCTGGTAGGCCGCCTTCAGCATGGGATGGATCTTGGGGGCTGAATGATTCTGCTTCTGTACAAGGGGGGTCAGGAGCCTTCTGACCAGATCCGTGTTCGTCCCTATGATCAGGGAGGTCTTGCTGGTTCCTGGCGGGCGGGGGCATACCACTGCCAAGGTGTCAAACACAGGTCAATCTTATGGGTAGGTAGCCGTCGTAGGGGAAACTCTGAGTTCCCAATCCCCATATCTCCAGCTCCTCTATCTTCTGTACAGGCAGATGACTCAGGTATCTGTCATAGAAGTCCCTGTACAATAAGGTCACTTGCGCTCCAGTGTCTAGGAGGGCCTGTGTGTACACTTCTTCCACTTGGATAGGTACAGTAGGAGATGGACCAACCAGCTCTTCTGGATAGGGCCGAGTTGATGCTGTCTTCTTCTTTGGACTCTTTTCTTTCCAACTAGATTTGCGCTTGATTCTTTCCTGAGCCTGGTATGCATTAATTTTCTCCCTCGCTATGGGAGTACGAACCCGCTGAGGGACATTGTTATCTCTCATCTTTAGAGGTTCTCGCTTGGGAGTGCTGTGTCTCTTCGGAGGGGTCTTGCCCCCTCTCTCTGGGGTGTATCTTGGTTGAGGAACCCTGGGTTCCTTCCGAGGAGTTTGGTCTCCTCTCTTTCTTTTCATGCCATTCTTCTTGGAGCTCACTGAAGGTGATGGGCACCCGGTTGACTCCTTCACCGGGGCCCTCTGGCGTTTCCCGCCGGCTGGCGGCTATCTGTTTTCTTCCTCTTGGGACTGGAACATACAGCTGCAATATGGCCCACTCCCCCGCAGTTAAAACAGATCATCTCTCCATAGTCAGGTGGGGATGCTGGTGCTGAAACAGTTGGAAATAATTCCCTCCTGCTTGTTTCTTTCTTGGGACTGGGCGTCTCTTTCGCCACCAGAGATGTCAGTATCTCCATCATCTGGGACATCTGCAACTTCAGAGCGTCTACTTCTGTCTCTCTTTCAGGGGTTAAGGCCGACCTGACCGTAGCCACTGGAAGTTTTGTAGACCCCATCCCCTGCTTTTCTCGTTTCTCTTCCAACATGGCCTCTTCCTCTCTGACCATCCGAATGAGATCGGGGTAGTCCAGGTTCTTCCCATCCTGTCGGGTGCGTAGTACTAGTGCAATAGGGTCTAGGGGTTGGGCTCCCCTCAACACCTGCTGAGCACGGGCTTCGTCTACCTTCCCTGGATCTATCCCCTTCTTCAGGATAATCCTATGCAGGATCTTGTCTATACGTCCCATATACTCCGACAGCTTCTCCCCTGTCTTCTGGTAACAGTGTTCCAGTTGATAGGTAAGCTCCGTGATTTTCTCTGTCCCACCAAACACACTTTCCAGGATGTCTAGGTAATCCTGGGCAGTGCAATCTTTCTTGCTGGTTGTCACGTACCTGGTGGTGCGAGCCCGAGATTGCAGGGAGAGGCCTCCCTTGCGTCTCCCACTCCTGATCCCCTGGTGTGGGAACAGGAGAGACAAGAGTGAGGAGGAGCACGGGTGCCTGGCAGGATCAACAGACCGGTGGGAAGGAAACAGGTTAGCTGAGCAGGCAGGATCTCGGAGAAGCAGGTTCACAGGTAAACTGGATAGCAGAGCTGGCAGGATCACAGGAAGCAGGCTCACAGGTAAACTGGATAGCGGAGCTGGCAGGATCACAGGAAGCAGGCTCACAGGTAAACTGGATAGCGGAGCTGGCAGGATCACAGGAAGCAGGCTCACAGGTAAACTGGATAGCAGAGCTGGCAGGATCACAGGAAGCAGGCTCACAGGTAAACTGGATAGCAGAGCTGGCAGGATCACAGGAAGCAGGCTCACAGGTAAACTGGATAGCGGAGCTGGCAGGATCACAGGAAGCAGGCTCACAGGTAAACTGGATAGCAGAGCTGGCAGGATCACAGGAAGCAGGCTCACAGGTAAACTGGATAGCAGAGCTGGCAGGATCACAGGAAGCAGGCTCACAGGTAAACTGGATAGCGGAGCTGGCAGGATCACAGGAAGCAGGCTCACAGGTAAACTGGATAGCAGAGCTGGCAGGATCACAGGAAGCAGGCTCACAGGTAAACTGGATAGCAGAGCTGGCAGGAACCGGACAACGGTTTGGCAAACAGGTTCACAGGTACACTTGGATAGCAGAGCTGACAGGAACCGGACAACGGCTTGGCAAACAGGTTCACAGGTACACTTGGATAGCAGAGCTGACAGGAACCGGACAACGGTTTGGCAAACAGGTTCACAGGTACACTTGGATAGCAGAGCTGACAGGAACTGGACACAGGAAACGGAACCACGGACTGGACTGGAACCAACAGGTGAACAGGCTCGTTTACAGAGGGTCAGACTGCAGACTGGACAAGGCTGAACAAGGAACCAAAGTTCAACAAAAGTCAGGTAATAGATCTGAACCAGGGCAGGGTACAATGGATCAGGCAGGAGGATGGTCACTGGAAGCCGGGGTCGGGTACAGGCAGAAAGCAGGATAGTCTTAATGGCAAGCCGGGTCAAAGGAACAGGTATAACAGGATCAGGTTTCACTTTACTACACCACAACGCTGTAGAGCAGACAGCAAGGACCGTCTGCTCAAGTCAGGCTTAAATAGGCCGGCTGGTGCTAACTAGGGCGCGCGCCCGTCTCCCTGTGCGCGGTTGTGCACGTGCCCGCGCCCGGGCGCGCATGCGCATGCGCAATGGAATCTGAGGGCCAGGACGGCCCGGGTTTAGATTTCTGGCAGGATCTTCATGACATTGCCCCCCTCCTAGGGGCAACCTCCGGGTGCCCCTCTGGGCAAATCTCTCAGGATGAGCTCTTTTGAAGGCTTGGACTAGACTCTTAGCATGGATATTACACTCGGGCTCCCAGGAATTCTCTTCAGGACCATATCCTTTCCATTTGATTAAGAACTGGTTCTGATTTCTCCTTTTTCTAACATTTAGTATGGCCTCTACCTCATATTCTTCCTCGCCATCTACCAAGACTGGATCTGGGGGTACCGTCCTTCTGTTGGGAAAGGGGTTGGAAGTGGAAGGTTTTAACAGGGAAACATGAAAGACTGGATGGACCTTGAGGGAATCAGGAAGTTCCAACTCATAGGCTACTTCATTAATCTTTCGTTTGACTGGAAAGGGACCCAAGAACTTAGGGCCCAGTTTCTTTGAGGGACAAGCCAACTTCAGGTTCAAGGTGGAGAGCCACACTGTGTCACCTGGTGCCAGTATCAATTCTCCACGCCTCTTTCGGTCAAAGACTGTTTTGTTATGTTCCTGGGTCCGAGCCATGGTATCCTGCAGGAGTTGGTTATTGGAAGCAAAGAAGTCAATCTTCTCCTGGACTGCGGGCACTGTACATTCAGGAAGAGAATTGGGCAGGAATGAGGGGTGAAAGCCATAGTTGGCGAAGAAAGGTGTCTGTTGGGTGGCCGAGTGGATAGCATTGTTATATGCAAACTCGGCAACCGGCAACAGAGAGATCCAATCGTCTTGGGAGAAGGAAGAAAAGCATCGAAGATATTGTTCCAGAGTCTGATTGGTTCTTTCGGTCTGCCCATTGGTTTGAGGGTGATAAGCGGAAGAAAACGATAGCTCAATGTTGAGGGCCTTGCAGAGTGATTTCCAGAACCGAGAGGTGAATTGTACCCCTCGGTCGGACACTATGTTGGCTGGTACCCCATGGAGTCTGATGATTTCTCGGATGAACACTTGTGCGGTTTCTGAGGCAGAAGGGGTACCCTTCATGGGAACAAAGTGTGCCATTTTTGACAGACGATCAACTATCACGAAGATCGTAGTGTGGTCCTCTGCTGGGGGCAGTTCCACAATGAAATCTATGGACAGCATTTTCCAGGGACGATCTGGGACTGGTAATGGCTTGAGTAAGCCCCAGGCTTTGGTTCTGTGACTTTTGCTCCGAATACACACAGTACATGTTTCCACAAATTTCCTGCAGTCTTCCCTTAGCTGGGGCCACCAGAAGGTACGTTGTACCAATTCAGTGGTCTTGGTGACACCAAAGTGTCCAGCAAGCTTGTGATCATGGCACAATTCCAGGACGGTTACCCGCAGACCCTCGGGAATGAAAATCTTATCCCCATGCCACAATAGCCCATCCTTGGCCTGCAACCCAGGACCGGGAGTGGGTAAGAGGCCACTGGAAGCCCGCCTGAGCTGGGACCGCAGGTCTTCCTGTAGCAGGAGAAAGTTTCCAGGGGCAAGGATAGTGTCTGGAGGGGAACCATCCTGGGATTTGTGATACATACGAGACAGAGCGTCCGGCTTCGCATTTTTGGAACCCGGACGATATGTCACGTGAAAAGTAAAACGAGAGAAAATAAGGCCCAA
>CM053032.1:208047071-208104725 GCA_028564925.1 Lithobates sylvaticus
TAGGAGCAGCCTGGCCCCTATGTCATGCTGAAATCCGACCCAATGGAGGATCCCTCAGGCCTGGAAGTGATACCGGAAGTGATCCCAATCAAGGCGCTGAAGAAGGCCCGTGGGAGAGTCCCAGTGAGTGTGAGGAACTCTGCGGAGAGGCCCATAGAGATTCCTGCCAGGATGCTGTTGGGACAGGTGAGTCCTGCTGTCCCAGTCGGCTGGTCAGAAGTGAAGGGGACGGGTGGAGGAGAAGATGTTTGGGAAAAACTCTCCATGGAGAACCCAAACTTACCTGGAGCTTGGAGGGAGAGAGCCAGGGCCCAGCTGACCAGATGGGAGAAGATTTTCTCCAAAGATGAGTTCGATGTGGGGTGTGCGAGGAGTGCCACCCATCGGATCCGCATGCAAGAGGACAAACCATTCAGGGAGAGAGTCAGGTGGGTTCCGTTGGCGGATCTGGAGGATCTGAGGGAACAGCCTGCAGAACTAAAGAAAACTGGGGTGATTCGGGAGTCCAGAAGCCCCTATGCCTCCCCAATAGTGGTGGTCCGGAAGAAGAATGGGTCGTTGAGGCTCTGCATTGACTACAGAACTCTCAACAGGAGGACCATTCCTGATCAGTACACCACGCCAAGGATAGAGGACGCCTTACAGAGTCTGTCTGGAGCCAAGTGGTTCAGCGTGATGGATCTCAAGAGCGGGTACTATCAAATCCCCATGCATCCAGAAGATAGAGAAAAGACCACCTTCATAACCCCAGTAGGGTTCTTTGAGTTTAACAGGATGCCTCAGGGCCTGTCTGGAGCTCCTGCTACCTTTCAATGCCTCATGGAAAAGACTGTTGGAGACATGAACCTCATAGAAGTCCTTGTGTACCTGGACGATGTTATTGTCTTCGGAAAAACTTTGGAAGAACATGAAGTCAGATTGGAGAAAGTGTTGAGAAGGCTAAGTGAAGAGGGACTCAAACTTTCCCCCGAGAAGTGCCGGTTCTATCAGTCTTCTGTGAACTATCTGGGACACATAGTGTCTGAGAAGGGAGTGGCTACAGACCCTGAGAAGTTGGAGGCAGTTACTTCATGGCCAAGACCCACAACAGTCACCGAACTCAGATCTTTCCTGGGGTTCTGCTCCTACTATCGAAGGTTTGTGGATGGGTTCACCCGTATTGCCAAACCCCTAAACGAACTACTCAAGACCGAAGGAGAGGAAGATGGCTTGGGACCCAGGAGGCCCGGTGAGTCGGTTCAAGACCAGTGGAACCCAAGGTGTGAAGAGGCTTTCAGAACCCTGAAGAGGAGTCTCACCACGGCCCCAGTCTTGGCTTATGCTGACCCCACCAGACCATATGAGCTACATGTTGATGCCAGCCATGAGGGCCTAGGTGGAGTGCTCTACCAAGAGTATGAAGATCAGCTGCGACCAGTGGCCTATGTGAGCCAGAGCCTGACCCCCTCGGAGAAGAACTACCCCACCCATAAATTGGAGTTCTTGGCCCTCAAATGGGCTGTAGTCGACAAACTAAAAGACTACCTTTATGGGGCTGAATTTACTGTAAAAACAGGTAACAACCCCTTGACCTACCTATTCACCACCGCCAAGCTGGATGCAGCTGGACACAGATGGTTGGCAGCGTTATCTGGATTCAACTTTAGCCTCAAGTACAGGCCAGGGGCTGGAAATAGGGATGCAGATGCCCTGTCCCGAAGATCTCATGTCATGGCCGATGATTGGGAAGACTGGACCCAAGTGGCACCAGAAGGAGTGCGAGCCCTTTGTCAGGAGGCTGAACTCCAAGCTAGAGGAGGATCCTGAGCCGAAGAGATAGGAGTCACCACAGTGGGAGTCCCTAAACATTACTGTGGGGTAACTCAACTAGAAGAAGAGTGCCTACCGAAGCTGTCCAAGAAGGAGTTAAGGTGTGACCAATTGGAAGACCCCATGGGGAAATTGGTCCTGGAAGCATTGGAAAACAAAAGTCCAGAGGGACTTCGACATCACCCTTCCAAAGAGGCTCGCCTGCTGAGGAAAGAGTTAGATAAACTACAGGTGCATCAGGGAGTGGTCTACCGAAGGGGCCCCTCTGATAGCTCAGAAGATATGTGGCAGTTGTTTCTCCCAGAGAAGCATCGGGAGACTGTGCTAATTGCCTTACACGACCAGCATGGTCACCTGGGGGCAGAGAGAACCTTCCAACTTGTCAGAAACCGGTTCTATTGGCCCTGTATGAGGGCCGAAGTGGAGGAATATTGCCATTCCTGTGCACGATGCATCCAGAGAAAGACTTTACCCCATCAAGCTGCCCCAATGGGCCATCTACAGAGTCAAGGCCCAATGGATCTGGTATGCATTGATTTTCTCTGCCTCGAACCCGATTTGAGTGGATTGGGAAATGTTCTGGTGATAACCGATCATTTCACCCGTTATGCCCAGGCTTTCCCAACCAAAGACCAGAAGGCTTCTACCGTGGCCAAGGTGCTCCTAGAAAAGTACTTTGTTCATTATGGATTACCACAGAGAATCCACTCAGACCAAGGAAGGGACTTTGAGAGTCGTCTGATCCGGAAGTTACTGGACTCTTTGGGAGTAGAGAAGACCAGAACTACACCATACCACCCTCAAGGAGATGCCCAGCCTGAGAGGTTTAACCGGACCCTACTAAACATGCTTGGAACTCTAGAGACAGAGAAGAAGCAGCATTGGAGTCAACACATATCAGCCCTGGTGCATGCCTACAACTGCACCACAAGTGATGTGACGGGTTTCTCCCCCTACCGGCTCATGTTTGGGAGAGAAGCAAGATTTCCAGTGGATCTGGCCTTTGGCATTTCCCTAGTCCATGCCTCTGCTACCTCCCACAAGGGATATGTGGACCGACTGAGACATAATTTGAAAGTGGCATACGAAAAAGCCCAGGCGGCCTCAGACCAGAGGGGGGCCCGAAATAAGCGGAACTTCGATCTGAAGGTTCGAGTACAAGACCTGCAGCCTGGGGACCGTGTACTGTTACGCAATCTAGGGATCCCTGGAAAGCACAAGCTTGCTGATAGGTGGAGATCAGAGCCCTATGTCATCTGCAAAAAGTTACCTGGATTGCCTGTGTATAAGTTAAAGCCAGAGGGGAGAGTGGGGCCCTTGAAGACCTGGCATAGGAATCACTTACTCCCACTCACTGAAGCAGTCAGAATATCTCCAGTGAGAGACTTGCCTGAATCTGTTCCCAATCTGGATACCCCCAGACCCAACACTCGGTCACAGACCTCCCGAGCTAGGGATGGGCAAGACCCCCAACTGGCTGAAGAAGAGAAAGGAGAACTTGAATGGCTATGGCCTTCCTCGACTCCAGGAAATTCCGCCATAGATCTTCCACTTACTGAGGATGTGGAAGATGGAACATTGAACCCAGAAGCTACAGAGTTCGTTCCATCCAGTGTTGTGCCCGAGTGCTGGGAAGATATCCCTGGCCTTTACTCAGAAGAGGAGGAGGTAGATGTTCCAGAACCAGTGATACTGCCAGAATGTGTTCCTGAAGAAGAGCCTGTGGCGCCAGAGCCTGAAGCCCCAAGAGAACAGAGAGCTCGCAGAGTAGTGAGGCCTCCCAAGAAGCTAACTTACCCTCAAATGGGAAAAAGCTCAGAGGACTCTGTTATAACAGCAAGGAGAAGTGCTGAACGCTCTGACCCATCCACTGTTCATTTGGTGGAGGACAACCCCAGCTCACTCTCTGGCACAGTTAGACAGGTCGCCCTCACTGAAGCGACCTGTAGACAGGATAGCTCCCCACCCTATGATGATTGGTGGGAGGCTCCTCTGTCTATCTTATGTGAACGCATTAGTTAAAAAAGGGTTGGTAGATCGAACAATGTCTTTGGGGACCAAAGATTCAAAGTGGGGGGAGTGTGTAGCGGGGGTGTTCCCCTTTTAGGAAAAAGACGTTTTCTGCCAGCAGCGGTGTATGACGGGACTACTGTTCCCAGAAACCCCCTGGCTCCCAGGAGGTTGGATGTTTTCTGCCCAGAGACTGATGGGAGAGGTGATGTAAGGGGGAGGGAAGGCCCGCCTCTTTCTCTTTGGACTCGGGACGAGAGAGAGGAGAGACACCTGTGCGGACCTGTGCCGTTCCGGGCCTGAAGCCTGGGGCCTTGCTGGGACTGGGGAGCCTTGTACCTCACTGCCAGCCTGGGTGGCATGGGACTTTCATCTTGCTGCAGTTAGTTGGATCGGGGACTTGATCGCAAGAGCTGTTGTGGACGAGGCAGGATCCAGCCAGTGGAGGTACCGAACCGAGGACGGTGTCCGGAGTGGTGAGCGAGCGAAAGCTCATCTTATACCTGTTGCCTTGTACTTTGTGCCTATTAGACTTCCGAGGCCTGTTACTTCAAGTTGCAGAAGATTGTTCCCCCCCCTTACTCTCTTCTTTGTGGATTACAAATACCTTGCTTGGTTCTTCATGTGCACCACCTCTACAGATCCTGTACCGGTGAAGATTTTTTGTGTTCTCTCAAGGACTGAGCTCCATGATTAGGGATCAGGCCTGATCCGTTAGGTAGTCACATTTTGTTTGTCGCACCACAGTGGTGCTTAGGTAACGGTCGCCCCACGTGGGGCTCTGTCCCCCCCAGTCTGATGCACATACATACAGTTATGTCAGTGTAATACATACTGCAGGGACCTGCTTATGTGTTGTAAATCGAATGTTTGATGCATGTTACCACTTTTAAACTAACAGAAGTAAAGACAGTTATATCAGCTAAAAGGTTGTCTGTGAATTTGAGTCACTCCCACACTTAGAGCATAAGTGATTTTATGTGTATCAATATATATATATATATATATATATATATATTAACTGTGCCAGAGCGGGTAGAGCAGATTGCCGGGGGGTTGGTGGAGCTGTACTCAGGGACCCAAACCAAACTTGCGGCCCTCTTAAGTGGGGGTATCGCTACAGTTACAATGGACGCGAACGTTCAAAATCTAAAGTGCTAATTATAACAGCCAATATGCATGTTAATGTCAACAGGTTTGGGGACCTGGGTCCTGCCCCAGGGGACATGTATCAATGCAAAAAGAAGTTTTAAAAACTGACGTTTTTTCGGGAGCAGTCATTTTAATGATGCATAAAGTGAAAAAAAAAATTTGAAATATCCCTTTAAATATGGTACCTGGGGGGTGTCTAATGTATGCCTGTGAAGTGGCATGTGTTTCCCGTGTTTAGAACTGCCCCTGCAAAAAATGACATTTGTAAAGGAAAAAAATAAGCCATTTAAAACTGCTTGCGGCTTTAATGTCATGTCTTGTCCTGGCAATATGGATAAAAATCTTTGAGAAAAATGGCATGGCTACCCCATCACCCGAACCCCCCCCCCCAACCCCACCCAAGCCCATTACCAGCCCCTTTGGGTCTTGTATGGATATTAAGGGGAACCATGCACCCAAAATAAAACCCTATACCTGCAACCCTATATACTCTGAACAGCAGTATACAGGTGGTGCAAACAAGACAGGGACTGTAGGTTTGTTCTTAAGTAGAATCTGTTTGTAATTTTGAACAGGTAAATTTTTAAGTGTAGCTCCATCCAAAAAAATCTATTTTTAAGCTTTTTGGAGAACATAGGGAAGGGTTATCACCCCTGTAACATTTGTTTTGCTGTCTGTGCACCTGTTCAGAACATTTCACCTCACTTTCCGTCCCAATGACAAATGTTTTTGGAAAAGTGGGGTTTTTATTGAAACAAGGATTGGTGATAAAGCATCAGTAGAGAGGAGATACCTTTTTCCCAAATTAAATCTAACAGGATAGAATTTCCCTTCCTAGGGGTAGATTTCCTCTCACTTCCTGTTTTCTCCTTCCGTTTGCAAGTAGGAGTCGTTTCTAAGTTGGATGTTTGAAAGTAGGGGCCTGCCGTATATACTCTGCAGAAATTTGCCCCATTAGATGTTGGTGTTGCCACAACACTGTAAGCCCTCACAGTTACTCTTGGTGGGCACAGGAATGGGCCCTGCTGTGAATTATTAGATCAAGATTTGTAATTGCATGAACCTGTTGAACAGGGGCAGAAAAATTGGACCTTTGGTGGTGGTGGTGGTGGTGGACGGTGTTGCCACAACACTGTAAGCCCTCACAGTTACTCTTGGTGGGCACAGGAATGAGCCCTGCTGTGAATTATTAGATCAAGATTTGTAATTACACGCCCCTGTTAAACAGGGGCTGAAAAATTGTGCCACAACACTGCAACCCCTCACAGATACTGTACTTGGAGCACAGCAATCAGACCTGTTGCAAGGCATTGCATAAAAAATTGTAATTACACGCCCCTGTTAAACAGGGGCTGAGAAATTGGGCCTTAGGCACTGGTGCTGGTGCCACAACACTGCAAACCCTCACAGATACTGTACTTGGAGCACAGCAATCAGACCTGTTGCAAAGCATTGCATAAAAAATTGTAATTACACGCCCCTGTTAAACAGGGGCTGAAAAATTGTGCCTTAGGCACTGGTGCTGGTGCCACAACACTGCAACTCCTCACAGATACTGTACTTGGAGCACAGCAATCAGACCTGTTGCAAAGCATTGCATAAAAAATGTAATTACACGCCCCTGTTAAACAGGGGCTGAAAAATTGGGCCTTAGCCACTGGTGTTGGCACCCAGAAACAAAAATGTTCTTCCAAGCTATCATCAGGATAATTGAGGAGGAAGAGGATAGTCAGTCAACATAACAGGGCAGTCACACAGCATCAGCATAGGCAGTCTTGAAGGGATGTGACATTTCAAAATAAATTATTCTGTTATATCAGCTTCAGGTGCCTGGTAGCTGGTGGTGATCCAAGACTGATTCATCTTTATGAAGGTCAGTCAATCAACCGAGTCGTGGACAGGCGCAATATATGAAACAATCAGCGCAAACCAAAAATTAAAACAACAAGTGCAAGCTGAACACAAAAAAGGCAAATCACAAATCCTTCACAGTACAATATAAAAGGTGAAAATAGTGCAGCGCATAAAATAAAATTACAAAAATTATGTTAAAATTAAATAACGTGACCAAAGTTCATATCCAGAAGATACAAAATAATGTGAATGAGTGAAGTAATATGGATGAACACCCAGGTGACTGTAGATCAGAATTCATATAAATCTTGAAGTGATAAATCCTCCACCAAAAACATATAAGGTACTCTTACCAAGTGTGCTATGCACATACGCATGGACCCAATCAGGGATATACATGTGGTTCCAATCCAAGCTGTGTGCGATCTGGAACTGCGTGATAATCAGGAAATTTGAGGATATCTTTTCTCCCAAGAGTATAACTTCATGCGATCAGAACGACCATGGGTGATATGGATCCAGGAAAAATCAACCAAAAAGCAGGCAATCTAAGTGTAGACTGAAAAACTTCTCTTTTATTTTAAAAGTGATAAAAACATAACAAAAAACTGCTTACATGTAAGCAACACACCATGTGTGCCTTACAAAGCATACAAGCCTAATAAGTCCAGCAAGTATAGAAGTAGATGGACTAAAGCGCAAAAAAACCTTCTCTCTTAAGAGGGCATGCGCATAAGAAATGCCAAAAATTGAATGGATAAATAGATAACAACCAACACTGTAAAAAACAGCTAGGACAGGTGGATCACGGTGTGTACTGCTGTATGCGATGGTGAGACGCGGGTGATGAGTCCATTTAATTTTTGGCATTTCTTATGCCCTCTAAAGAGAGAAGGTTTTTTTGCGCTTTAGTCCATCTACTTCTACACTTGCTGGACTTATTAGGCTTGTATGCTTTGTAAGGCACACATGGTGTGTTGCTTACATGTAAGCATTTTTTTGTTATGTTTTTATCACTTTTAAAATAAAAGAGAAGTTTTTCAGTCTACACTTAAATTGCCTGCTTTTTCTTTTTTGGGGGATTTTTCCAGGATCCATATCACCCATGGTCGTTCTGATCGCATGAAGTTATACTCTTGGGAGAAAAGATATCCTCAAATTTCCTGATTATCACGCAGTTCCAGATCGCACACAGCTTGGATTGGATCCACATGTATATCCCTGATTGGGTCCTTGCGTATGTGCATAGCACACTTGGTAAGAGTACCTTATACGTTTTTGGTGGAGGATTTATCACTTCAAGATTTATATGAATTCTGATCTACAGTCACCTGGGTGTTCATCCATAAAGGGAGCCTTGAGAGGCAAGGAAGTCCTCCTCTTCCTGCCTCTGTTCTGCCTCAAGTGCCCTGTTCTTTATTCCACGCAGCGTATGCTCCAACAGGTGGACAAGAGGTACAGTGTCACTGATGCGTGCACTGTCACTGCTCACCATCCTCGTGGCCTCCTCAAATGGTGACAGGACAGTGCATGCATCCCTGATCATGCTCCACTGGCGTGGGGAAAAAAAGCTGAGCTCCCCTGACCCTGTCCTGGTGCCGTTGTCGCACAGGTACTCATTGATGGCCCTCTGCTGCGTGTGCAGTCGCTGCAGCATATAAGGCGGTTCTTGGCCAGGTTCAACTCCTTTTGGAGCTCAGCCAGCCGAGCACTGGCATTATATGATTATATGACCGGGGGAAATGCACACAGACTTTCCTGGCCTGCCTCAGGACATCCTGTAAGCCTGGGTACCTGCCCAAGAACCGCTGCACCACCAGGTTAAAGACGTGAGCCATACAGGACACATGGGTCAGCTGTCCCTGTCGCAAGGCGGAGAGGAGGTTGGTGCCATTGTTACAAACCACCATTCCAGGCCATGCAACGTAGGTTAGCTGAGGCATTCGGTCCGGAATCTTCTGGGTCACTGAGGACGACATGATCGCCAGCCACCTCCTCCCAGCCACGTACAAGTCCACTGGTTTGTTGGGACTGTACATCATCCCTAAAAGACTGCTGCTGCTGATGCTGAGTGCCAGGCTCCACCTCCATGCTCACACAATCCTCCTCCTCCTCATCATCCTCTTCCTGTGTGATGGGTGGGACAGAAGGAACACTGTCTGGATAAAGGGGGCCTTGAGAGGCAAGGAAGTCCTCCTCTACCTGCCTCTGTTCTGCCTCAAGTGCCCTGTCCATTATCCCACGCAGCGTATGCTCCAACAGGTGGACAAGAGGTACAGTGTCACTGATGCATGCACTGTCACTGCTCACCATCCTCGTGGCCTCCTCAAATGGTGAGAGGACAGTGCATGATCATGCTCCACTGGCGTGGGGAAAAAAAGCCAAGCTCCCCTGACCCTGTCCTGGTGCCGTAGTCGCAAAGGTACTCATTGATGGCCCTCTGCTGCGCCTGCAGTTGCTGCAGCATGGCCAACGTTGAGTTCCACCTGGTGGGCATGTCACATATTAGGCGGTTCTTGGGCAGGTTCAGCTCCTTTTGCAGCTCAGCCAGCCGAGCACTGGCATTATACGATCGGCGAAAATGCACACAGACTTTCCTGGCCTGCCTCAGGACATCCTGTAAGCCTGGGTACCTGCCCAAGAACCGCTGCACCACCAGGTTGAGGACGTGAGCCATACAGGGCACATGGGTGAGCTGCCCCTGTCGCAGGGCGGAGAGGAGGTTGGTGCCATTATCAGAAACCACCATTCCTGGCTTAAGCTGGCGTGGCATCAACCACCTCTCGGCCTGCCCCTGCAGAGCTGCCAGAACCTCTGCCCCAGTGTGGCTCCTGTACCCCAAACACACCAGCGCAAGCACGGCATGGCATCTTTTTTCCTGCATACTCGCGTAGCCCCTTGTACGCCTACGGAGCACCGCTGGTTCCGAGGACAGAGCACTCAAAGAGGCCATGGAGGAAGAAGAAGAGGAGGGGGTGGAGGAGAGAGGTGTGTTACAACCAGTAGTAGCATTTTGGAGGTGTGGTGGCTGAACAACCTCCAACACTACTGCACCTTGTCCTGCATCCCTCCCAGCTGCCAATAGAGTGACCCAATGGGCCGTGAAAGACAGATAACGTCCCTGTCCATGCCTGCTGGACCATGAGTTAGCGGTAATATGCACCTTACCGCTGACCGCCCTGTCCAGCGAGGCATGGACATTGCCTTCCACCTGCCGGTAGAAAGACGGAATCGCCTTCCGTGAGAAAAAGTGGCGTTTGGGAACCTGCCACTGAGGAACCGCACATTGAACAAACTCACGGAAGGGGGCCGAGTCTACAAACTGAAAAGGCAGCAGTTGAAGTGCTAGCAATTTAGCCAAGCTAGCATTCAACCGCTGGGCAGGTGGATGGCTGGGAGTATACTTCTTTTGACGGTCCAGCAGCTGGGGCAGGGAAATTTGCCTGCTACAATCGGACGTCGGTGTACTGCAAGTACTTGGTTGTGACACACCTAATTCTACACTTTCAGTCCTCTCAGAGCAGCTTTCAGAGAGGACTGAAGATATAGTGGGGATGGAGATCCCAGCTGATGAGGAGCAAGGAGAGGTCCGCTTTGTTCTTTGGTGTGCGTCTTTAATGTGCGCTTGCCAACGAGCTGCATGGCAGGTCGACATATGTCTGCTCATGCTGGTGGTGCCCAAGCGGCTGATGTTTTGGCAACACGAGATACGCTTGAGACAAATATTGCAAATAGCAAAGGTAAAAGAGGAGGCCTGGGATACTCATTTATAATTGTACCTCATCCCGATTAAAGTGGTAAGTTGGTGAAAGGGAATAGAGACAGGGGATTATAGCGGTACTGGGCAAGGAGAAGGACACTCGTGATTTTTTTGTTAAATATACAGTAATATTTATTTAACAGAAAATTTAAACATAGAATAAACAGACATACATTTAAAATTTGTCTGTTAATCACACCGAGGCCCACTTGAATTGGGGAAAAGAGGCTTTGGGGATGATTGAGAGACCATGCACATTCAAAAATTCATTACACAAGGATAAAAAAGGTCTATACAACTGTATAGATTGTTGGTACAGTATAGATGTTATGTAAGGATGACCGACATGTTTCGCCAAACAATGGCTTCTTCAGGGTCACTGTATCTGTCTGTACCCAAGGTAGATAAGTCTGATAAATACAGAAAACAAAATTAATGGAGATAAGGCAAAAAAGGCCATTGAAATGGCCTAAATAGTGCTCGCACTGCATGTCATTGTAAGCTATATACGCCCACATAGAACCCATAAACGCGTTCCCCCATCTGGCAATTACAAAAAGCGATACATACCACTGAGCCAAATGCCAGCACCAGATCAAAACCGCAAATGTAGTCATGTGCATAAGTTTTAAACGCAAGGGACTGCCGAGAGCATATATAAGACCTGGTTGGAAAAGATAAGTAGAGTACATATAACATTAAAATGGCTGTCAACCAGAATTGACCGCCATGCATGACTAACCTAGCCTAAAATGAGAAAATAACTTACCAAAATGGAATGCATACTACACATGGGGGGCGCCAGGTATGGGGACCACTATGAAATCTGAAGGAAAGATAGCATAATCCCTATGAGAAAGGGGAGTAGTTTAGAGAATGTTGGAAAGTCCTGGAGGGACACATAAAATGCTGGATATGAAGGCTGCTGACTTACCAAAAGTTGTAAAATTGTTTTTTAGCGGGGCAGGAGAACCAAAGAAGGTTTAAGAGTGTAATAGAAGTTCCTGAGAAAGGAGCCCGTCCAAAGGAGGGTATGAGCCCACTGCTATAAGAGAAATAAGTTTGCAAGATCAAAAGTTAAATCTATAAATTTCGAGATTGTAGTGTGGCAAAGGATCAATGAACAAACCTGGTGCAGCAATGATCCGTGTATACTGGCGTCCCTGAGTCCTACACCATAATGGTGAGGATAAGCAGGCTATATAGGTCCTCCACACCTGATCACGATAATCCGTGATCAGGCGGCGGGCAAGCAAGCCTCCGGCACATGCGCAATGACGAATGCGCACTGGCCTACAACACCCACAATGCTCAGGGTGAAGTGGATGCGCGCGCAGCACTAGAGAGACCAAGCTGACAGGCCGCCCAGAGGATGGAAAGGTGTACTAAGGGCGAAATGCAATACAGGTCAATAGGACCTGATGCGCTCTATACAGTGATGGAAATGGATTACTCCAGTTCAATCAGAGAAGGGAAGATGGAAACGGAGCTTGGAAATACCTGGATGGAAGAACATGGGGGAAGATGTGGCTTATGGTCAGAGGCAAAAGCGGGCTGGAAATAAAAAGTCCCAGCCCTGGGGTGCCCAAACAGAACCCAAAGCTAATAAAACAAAGACATGATAAGTAATTATAATATAATAATATAATAATATAATTATAATAATTATAATTATAACATCTTGGCGTTTCATTGGCGACTGATGCTACTTTGACGCTAGCTTCCATGTCCATCGCGGCACCATTACTTATCATGTCTTTGTTTTATTAGCTTTGGGTTCTGTTTGGGCACCCCAGGGCTTGGACTTTTTATTTCCAGCCCGCTTTTGCCTTTATGGTGTAGGACTCAGGGACGCCAGTATACACGGATCATTGCTGCACCAGGTTTGTTCATTGATCCTTTGCCACACTACAATCTCGAAATTTATAGATTTAACTTTTGATCTTGCAAACTTATTTCTCTTATAGCAGTGGGCTCATACCCTCCTTTGGACGAGCTCTTTTCTCAGGAACTTCTATTACACTCTTAAACCTTCTTTGGTTCTCCTGCCCCGCTAAAAAACAATTTTACAACTTTTGGTAAGTCAGCAGCCTTCATATCCAGCATTTTATGTGTCCCTCCAGGACTTTCCAACATTCTCTAAACTACTCCCCTTTCTCATAGGGATTATGCTATCTTTCCTTCAGATTTCATAGTGGTCCCCATACCTGGCGCCCCCCATGTGTAGTATGCATTCCATTTTGGTAAGTTATTTTCTAATTTTAGGCTAGGTTAGTCATGCATGGCGGTCAATTCTGGTTGACAGCCATTTTAATGTTATATGTACTCTACTTATCTTTTCCAACCAGGTCTTATATATGCTCTCGGCAGTCCCTTGCGTTTAAAACTTATGCACATGACTACATTTGCGGTTTTGATCTGGTGCTGGCATTTGGCTCAGTGGTATGTATCGCTTTTTGTAATTGCCAGATGGGGGAACGCGTTTATGGGTTCTATGTGGGCGTATATAGCTTACAATGACATGCAGTGCGAGCACTATTTAGGCCATTTCAATGGCCTTTTTTGCCTTATCTCCATTAATTTTGTTTTCTGTATTTATCAGACTTATCTACCTTGGGTACAGACAGATACAGTGACCCTGAAGAAGCCATTGTTTGGCGAAACATGTCGGTCATCCTTACATAACATCTATACTGTACCAACGATCTATACAGTTGTATAGACCTTTTTTATCCTTGTGTAATGAATTTTTGAATGTGCATGGTCTCTCAATCATCCCCAAAGCCTCTTTTCCCCAATTCAAGTGGGCCTCGGTGTGATTGACAGACACATTTTAAATGTATGTCTGTTTATTCTATGTTTAAATTTTCTGTTAAATAAATATTACTGTATATTTTACAAAAAAATCATGAGTGTCCTTCTCCTTGCCCAGTACCGCTATAATCCCCTGTCTCTATTCCCTTTCACCAACTTACCATTGCAAATAGCAGTGGTGCGATCTGATGCACTCGTCTCAAAAAAGGCCCACACCAAAGAACTTTTGTGATAACGTGCAGAGGCAGCGCCCTGCACAGGCGTAGCTCTGCGGTGTGATTCAGTTGGTGTGCTGGCCTCTAGCTGGCCTCCAGGGGGCATCCTGCCTCATTGGACATGTGCCGCCGCATCCTCCTCCTCCTCCTCCTCCTCCTCCTCCTCTCTCCCTTCAGGCACCCACGTGGAGTCAGTGACCTCATCATCCCCTTCCTCTTCACCACTAGATCAAACCTGGCAGTAAGCTGCAGCTGGTGGAACATTACTGCCAGATTGCTGTCCTTCAGCATCCCCTCTCTCTGCGCGCACACTACTGCCTTCCTCAAGCTGGGTATCATCATCCGAGCCTTCGAATCGTTGGGCATCCTCCTGGAGCATGTACCCAACACTGTGCTCAAACAGTTGGGGGACTCCTCAGGAGGACATGGTGGGTCTAGGGAAGGGGTGGCTGATGATGCCATTGAGTATGCGTTGGCAGCTGCTCTGCCAGTACCCTGAGCCTGGGTGAGAGAGGATGAGGAGGATGAGGAGGGCTTGGTCATCCATTCTACCAAGCCTTCGGCATGATGCGGCTCAACATGTCCAGCTGCCAAAAACAAAGACAAGCGTGTCCCATGGCCACGTGCTGATGACGATGCACGACCACGTCCAGCACTGTTGTCTCTAGAAACAGAGCCTGCTTGCCCCGTGTTCTTGCCTCGGGACGGTCTGCCTCTCCTTGGCGGTCTTCCAGCCATTGTAGTGGGTAGTGTATATTGTATAAAAAATAGAGCTCCTATGTGTGCTCACAACACACTGTAGGTCCTATGGGTGCTGACACAAACACACTAGAGGTACTATGTGTGCTGACAAGAAAATATAGGTCCTATGTGTGCTGCCACAAACACACTATAAGTCCTATGGGTGCTGACACAAACACACTATAGGTACTATGTGTGCTGACAAGAAAATATAGGTCCTATGTGTGCTGCCACAAACACACTAGAGGTACTATGGGTGCTGACACAAACACACTATAGGTACTATGTGTGCTGACAAGAAAATATAGGTCCTATGTGTGCTGCCACAAACACACTATAAGTTCTATGGGTGCTGACACAAACACACTATAGGTACTATGTGTGCTGACAAGAAAATATAGGTCCTATGTGTGCTGCCACAAACACACTATAAGTCCTATGGGTGCTGACACAAACACACTATAGGTACTATGTGTGCTGACAAGAAAATATAGGTCCTATGTGTGCTGCCACAAACACACTATAAGTCCTATGGGTGCTGACACAAACACACTATAGGTACTATGTGTGCTGACAAGAAAATATAGGTCCTATGTGTGCTGCCACAAACACACTATAAGTCCTATGGGTGCTGCCACAAACACACTAGAGGTACTATGGGTGCTGACACAAACACACTATAGGTACTATGTGTGCTGACAAGAAAATATAGGTCCTATGTGTGTTGCCACAAACACACTATAAGTCCTATGGGTGCTGACACAAACACACTATATGTACTATGTGTGCTCACAAGAAAATATAGGTCCTATGAGTGCTGCCACAAACACACTATAAGTCCTATGGGTGCTGACACAAACACACTATAGGTACTATGTGTGCTGACAAGAAAATATAGGTCCTATGTGTGCTGCCACAAACACACTATAAGTCCTATGGGTGCTGACACAAACACACTAGAGGTACTATGGGTGCTGACACAAACACACTATAGGTACTATGTGTGCTGACAAGAAAATATATGTCCTATGTGGGCTGCCACAAACACACTATAAGTCCTATGGGTGCTGACACAAACACACTATAGGTACTATGTGTGCTGATAAGAAAATATAGGTCCTATGTGTGCTGCCACAAACACACTATAAGTCCTATGGGTGCTGACACAAACACACTATAAGTACTATGTGTGCTGACAAGAAAATATAGGTACTATGGGTGCTGACACAAACACACTATAGGTCCTATGTGTGCTGACAAGAAAATATAGGTCCTATGTGTGCTGCCACAAACACACTATAAGTCCTATGGGTGCTGACACAAACACACTATAGGTACTATGTGTGCTGACAAGAAAATATAGGTCCTATGTGTGCTGCCACAAACACACTATAAGTCCTATGGGTGCTGAAACAAAAACACTATAGGTACTATGTGTGCTGCTGACAAGAAAATATAGGTCCTATGTGTGCTGCCACAAACACACTATAAGTCCTATGGGTGCTGACACAAACACACGATAGGTACTATGTGTGCTGCTGACAAGAAAATATAGGTCCTATGTGTGCTGCCACAAACACACTATAAGTCCTATGGGTGCTGACTAGAGTTCAGCGGACACCTGGATGTTCGGGTTCGGCCGAACTTCGGAAAAAATTCCGGGTTCGGGACCGAACTTGACCCCGAACTCCGAACCCCATTGAAGTCAAGGGGGACCCGGACTTTTGAACACTAAAATGGCTGTAAAAAGGTCATGGGAAGGGCTAGAGGGCTGCAAATGGCAACAAAATGTTGTTAAGAGCATGGCAAGTGATCTGCAAACAAATGTGGATAGGGAAATAACTTAAAATAACATAAAAAAAAAAAAAAAAAAAAAAAAATGCTGGAGGCCCCCTTCTCAGCAGAAGAGGTACAGGAAGTCATTAAGAACCTCAGAAACTCAACGGCACAATGCCGCACATATGGTGGGAATACCCCAGAATACGCACTTTCTGGAAAAAAAATTTCAATTTAATGGATAAGATAGTGGGAAAATAAAATACTTGGAAATTTAAAAAAAATGAAAAAATTATAATCTTGACCTAGGAGGATGAAATTCAAATGGAGTAGGAGGTTGAGGTGGCGGTGGATGTGGCGGTGTAGGTGGAAGCGGCGGTGGAGGAGGACGAGGTAGCCAACACTGGTTCAAAAATACAACAATGGCTGGGTAAGGCTAGAGGTGAATGATGTGTCGAATTCTGTCCCCCGTCGCATAGTGTCCGCCCTGTACTGCACTTGCTCAGTACATAGGACAAGGGGATTTTGAAACTCTCCGAAGACGATGCGCGGTGACTCCAGGTTCAAGCCACATCATCCGAGGTTGAAGCCTAGCCAAGCGAGCCCGTGAGGGGCCCTGTTACTATGTGCTACCGTATGTCCACTTGGATGGTGGGGCTTGAACCTGCACTCACTGCGCAGGCGACGTTCATCTTTAGAGATTTTGTGAATCTCCTTGTCCTCCGTACTGCGCAAGCACTGCACCTGCGCAGTAAGTGTCCGGACACTATCCGATAACAAGACAGTTTTCATCAGAACACTGGTATATGTGTCTATTCTGCACAAGGTACGGCCAAGTCCTGTGGAATCCATGCCTGGTTCATTTTAATGAACGTGAGCTTGTCCACATTGGCTCTGGACAGGCGGCTGCACTTGTCTGTGATAATGCCCCCTGCCGTGCTAAATACACGTTCAGATAATACACTGGTGGCAGGGCAGGGCAGGCCAGCACCTCCAAGGCGTAAAGGGCAAGCTCAGGCCATGTGTCCAATTTGGAGACCCAGAAGTTGAAGGGGGCAGACCCATCATGCAGTACGTGTACGCGTGTGCACACATACTGCTCCACCATGTTGGTGAAATGCTGCCTCCTGCTAAGACGTTCCATCTCAACCGGTGGTGCTGGTTGTTGTGGCGTGCCGACAAAGCTTTTTCACATTCCGGCTATGCTAACCCTGCCTTGCGAGATGCTGGCGGTGCCCCGGCTGCGTTGGCGACCTCTTCCTCCTCCTCTGCCTTCGCCTTGTGCTTCCACCGTACCCCCGCTTCCAAGTGGGAATGCCACCAGCAGCGCGTCTACCAGCGTGCACTTGTACTCGCGCATCTTACGATCACGCTCCAGTGAGGTAATTAAGGACGGCACGTTGTCCTTGTAATGGGGATCCAGCAGGGTGGCCACCCAATAATCAGCACCAGTTAAAATGTGGGCAACTCGGCAGTCGTTGCGGAGACACTGCAGCATGTAATCGCTCATGTGTGCCAGGCTGCCCAGAGGCAAGGAAAAGCTGTCCTCTGTGGGAGGTGTATCGTCTGTGTCCTCTGTATCCCCCCAGCCACGCACCAGTGATGGACATGAGCTGGTCTGGGTGCCACCCTGCTGTGAACATGGTTCCTCCTCCTCCTCCATCTCCTCCTCATCCTCCACCTCGTCATCCTCCAGAACTGTGCCCTTGCTGCCAGACAATTGTGTACCTGGCGCTTGTTGGTACAGGAACCCACCCTCGTAGCCACTTGTAAATGACTGCCCTGAAAGCCTTGGAAATGAACCCTCTTCCTCCTCCTCCTCATCCTGTGCCACATCCTCTTCCATCATCGCCTTAAGAGTTTTTTCATGGAGGCATAGAACTGGGATAGTAACGCTGAGAACGGCGTCATCGGCACTGGCCATGTTGGTGGAGTACTCGAAACAGCGCAACAAGGCACACAGGTCTCGCATGGAGGCCCAGTTATTGGCGGTGAAGTGGTGCTGTTCCGCAGAGCGACTCACGCGTGCGTGCTGCAGCTGAAACTCCACTATCGCCTGCTGCTGCTCGCACAGTCTGGCAAGCATGTGCAAGGTGGAGTTCCACCTTGTTGGCATGTCACATATGAGACGGTGAGCGGGAAGGCCGAAGTTACGCTGCAGCGCTGACAGGCGAGCAGCAGCAGGGTGAGAACGCTGAAAGTGCGCACAGACGGCAGCTCTGGCATATCGGGGTAATTCTTCAGGAACCTCTGGACCACCAAGTTCAGCACATGCGCCAGGCAAGGGATGTGCGTCAAACCGGCAAGGCCCAGAGCTGCTACGAGATTTCGCCCATTATCGCACACCACCAGGCCGGGCTTAAGGCTCACTGCCACCAACCACTCATCGGTCTGTTGTTCCATGTCCCTCCACAACTCCTGCGCGGTGTGGGGTTTTTCCCCCAAACAGGAAAGTTTTAAAACTGCCTGCTGTTGTTTAGCCCTGGCTGTGCTGAAGTTGGTGGTGAAGGTGTTACGCTGACCGGATGAGGAGGCGGTAGAGGATGAGGAGGCAGAGTAGGAGGAGTTAGCAACAGGAGGCAAACTGAAGTGCCCTGCAATCCTCGGTGGTGGAAGGACATGCGCCAAACTGCTATCCGCCTCAGGCCCAGCCGCCACTACATTTACCCAGTGTGCTGTTCGAGAGATATAACGTCCCTGACCGTGCTTACTGGTCAACGCATCCGTAGTTAGGTGGACCTTGCCACAGATGGCGTTGCGCAGTGCACACCTGATTTTGTCCCCCACTTTGTTGTGCAGGGAAGGGATAGCTCCTCTGGAAAAGTAGTGGCGGCTGGGCACGACGTACTGTGGGACAGCCAATGACATCAGCCTTTGAAAACTCTGCGTCTCCACCAGACGGAATGACAGCATTTCAAGGGCGAGCAATTTTGAAATGCTGGCATTCAGGGCCAGGGATCGTGGGTGGCTAGGGGGGTACTTCCTCTTCCGCTCCAGTGTTTGGGAAATAGAGAGCTGAAAGCTTCCATGGGACATTGTGGAGATGGTTGGTGACCCAGGTGGTAGTGTTGCTGGCAGATCCTCTGTTTGCGGGTTGGCAGGTGTCACTGTCACTACAGAGGTGGATGAAGAGGCAGAGAGTCATCAAAAAGCAGAAGAGACTGCTGCATGATTTGGGGCTCAGACTGATTGGCTGATTTGCAAGGGGGTGAGGTGAAACACTGATGAATATCGGCTGCAGGTGCCAACTCTGAACTTTCATCAGGAGACTGGGTGGGAGACAATGTGAAGGAACCGGAGGCACTGTCAGCAGCAACCCAATCTACTATCGCCTGTACTTGTCCTGGCCTCGACATTCGTACTGCCTCATTAGGCGCGCCAAAATATTGCTGCAGGCTCTGTCGCCTACTCGCACCTGCGGAAGGTGTTTCACTAGTGCGTGTAGCTGGCACAGATCGACCATGTCCTCTCCCTGCAACAGGAGCGCCACCAGCAGCACCACGACCCGGGCCACGTCCCCTTTTTGATGATCTCCTCATATTTTCAAAATTTATGATCTCGCCCTAAATGGGTGTTTTTGTATATAGCAGAATACACGTACAGTGTCTAAAGCGTTTATGAAAACGCAGAAAATGCTATTGGGAAGAAAAAAAAAAAACACTGCAAAATTTTATTTTTTTGCAATGTTTTTGCAATATCAGACTACATGGACAGTATGTAAAGCGTTTATGAAAACGCAGAAAATTCTATTGGGAAGAAAAAAAACTGCAAAATTTTATTTTTTTGCAATGTTTTTGCAATATCAGACTACACGGACAGTATGTAAAGCGTTTATGAAAACGCAGAAAATGATATTGGGAAGAAAAAAAAACACTGCAAAATTTAATTTTTTTGCAATGTTTTTGCAATATCAGACTACACGGACAGTATGTAAAGCGTTTATGAAAACGCAGAAAATGCCATTGGGAAGAAAAAAAAACACTGCAAATTTTTATTTTTTTGCAATATCAGACTACACGGACAGTATGTAAAGCGTTTATGAAAACGCAGAAAATGCTATTGGGAAGAAAAAAAAAAAACACTGCAAAATTTTATTTTTTTGCAATGTTTTTGCAATATCAGACTACACGGACAGTATGTAAAGCGTTTATGAAAACGCAGAAAATGCTATTGGGAAGAAAAAAAAACACTGCAAAATTAATTTTTATGCAATGTTTTTCCAATAGCAGAATACACACAGACTGTGGTGTATCTCTTAGTATATGCAGTGCAGTAATGTTGCACTAAGCTTGCAGGTAAAACGTTTATATTTTGTCTGGCACTGGCCTCATGGCACTGTTACTGTGACTGTGCACTGCACCCCAGCCAGGGTACAATTGATTTAGGAATCTCTTCAATAATTATGTCTACCTCTTTCTTTTGCAAAATAAAGAAACTCCCTCCCTACTCTAGCTATCTAGATCGCTCACTGATCTAACTAATTAGAATAAAATTCAAGGAATGTGGACTGACTTTAGCACACTAACTCCTAAAATCCTCTATCTGCAGCACAGGAACCTGCCTAACAGTGTCTGTCTAACAGAATGACGCTGTGTGCTGTGTGTGTACTATTTATAGAACCTGGGTCACATGCTGCACTGGCCAATCACAGCCATGCCATTAGTAGGCATGGCTGTGATGGCTTCTAGGGCACACTAGTGAAACAATCATCCATTGGCTGCCCTGCAGCTGTTAAAAAGGCGCCAATACAGCGCCGAACGCCGGACCCGAACCCGAACTTACAGCCAATAGTTCGGGTTCGAGTCCGGGTCCCGGACACCCAAAAGTCCGGTACGGACCCGAACTTTACAGTTCGGGTTCGCTCAACCCTAGTGCTGACACAAACACACTATAGGTACTATGTGTGCTGCTGACAAGAAAATATAGGTCCTATGTGTGCTGCCACAAACACACTATAAGTCCTATGGGTGCTGACACAAACACACTATAGGTACTATGTGTGCTGCTGACAAGAAAATATAGGTCCTATGTGTGCTGCCACAAACACACTAAAAGTCCTATGGGTGCTGACTAGGGTTGAGCGAACCCGAACTGTAAAGTTCGGGTCCGTACCAGACTTTAGGGTGTTCGGGTCAATTGACTGTATGTTCGGGTTCGGGTCCGGTGTTCGGGGATTTAATGTTGCTTTTTAAAATGTATTTTAAAAGCACTCGCGGCTATATGAATTGATTTTCATATAGCCGCAAGTGCTTTTAATACAGAGAACAGAGAACAGATAATACAGAGAACAGTCCTGTATCAATGCAAAAAAAACTTTTAAAAACGGCCGTTTTTTTTTCGGGAGCAGTGATTTTAATAATGATTAAAGTGAAACAATAAAAGTGTAATATTCCTTTAAATTTCGTACCTGGGCGGTGTCTATAGTATGCATGTAAAGGGGCGCATGTTTCCTGTGCTTAGAACTGTCTCTGCAAAAAGTGTCATTTTTGCAGAAAAGAAAGCTATTTAACCGCTTCAATACAGGGCTTTTAAACACCCTTCCTTACCAGAGCACTTTTTGCGATTCGGCACTGCGTCGCTTTAACTAACAATTGCGCGGTCGTGCGACGTTACACCCAAACAAAATTGACGTCCTTTTTTTTCCCACAAATAGAGCTTTCTTTTGGTGGTATTTGATCGCCCCTGCGGTTTTTTTTTTTTTGCGCTATAAACAAAAGAAGAGCGACAATTTTGAAAAAAAAACACAATATTTTTTACTTTTTGCTTTAATAAATATCCCATTTTTAAAAAAAAAAAAAACAATTTTTTTCCTCAGTTTAGGCCGATACGTATTCTTCTACATATTTTTGGTAAAAAAAATTGCAATAAGCGTATATTGATCGGTTTGCGCAAAAGTTTATAGCGTCTACAAAATAGGGGATAGATTTATTGAATTTTTTTTTTTTTTTTTTTACTAGTAATGGCGGCGATTTGCGATTTTTTTTTTTTGTGACTGCGACATTGCGGCGGACACTTCGGACACTTTTGACACATTTTTGGAACCATTCACATTTACACAGCGATCGTTGCTATAAAATTGCAATGATTACTGTGTAAATGTGACTGTCAGGGAAGGGGTTAACACTAGAGGGCGCTGGAGGGGTTAATGTGTGTCCCTAATAGGAGTGATTCTAACTGTAGGGGGAGGGGACTTAAGGGGAGGAGACCGATCATGTGATCCTCTGTACTGGGATCACATGATCGGTCTCCTCCCCGCTGACAGGACGTGGAGCTGTGTGTTTACACACACAGCTCCACGGTCCCGCCCGGTCCCGTTGTTTTAACGGGCAATCGCGGGTGCCCGGCGGACATCGCGGCCGCCGGGCACTCGCACCGGGTCCCGAGCGATGCCGCGGGCGCGCGCGCCGCCGGCGGTGCGCGCGCGCCCCCCAGGCGGCCTGGAATCCGAGGACGTCATATGACGCCCACCCAGGATGGTAGATCCACCTTGTGGGCGTCATATGACTATGGGCGGGTATTGAACTGGTTAAAATCACTTGCGGCTAACGTTAATTGACGGCTCCCGTAATACAGAGAACAGTCATTCATTGAAAGTCATCCATAAAAAAAAAGTCATTGATAAAAAAAAAAAAGCGTAGGGGTCCCCCCAAATTCAATAACCAGGCCCTTCAGGTCTGGGATGGATATTAAGGGGAACCCCAGCAAAAAAAAAAAAAATGACGTAGGGTCCCCCTCTGTCATGGTTAAGCAATAGAGTTGTCTGCTTACCTGTCTTCATGTGTTCATCTCTAGAGACCAGCCGACCATCACCTGACTGCTTTTATATCCCTCCTCTGGCAGGGCTCAACCCTAGCTCCTATCACAGGACTCTATATTAACCTGTGCACTGCAGGCCAACCCTGCTGATCAACCTTTGTGTGTTTGGCTTTCTGTTACCAGCCGTGTGCTATTCAGTGTTCCGTTACCGACTTTGGCGTGTCCCTGATTATCCCTGTTTGCCTGTGACCCTTACCCTCTGGCGTGTCCCTGACTATCCCTGGTTGCCTGTGACCCTGAACCTTGGCGTGTACCTTTTGTCCGTTTCTGCTTGTAGCCCTGACCTTGGCTTATCCCTCACCATCCCTGTCCTCCTGTTGCCTACTGTGGGTGTGAGCTGGGGGACCCTGGGGGTCGCGACCTGGAGCCAGTTGCAGCCCAGTCCATCCTCACCACTAGAGGCTCTGGTGAACACCAGCTGGCTCTTAGACTCCGCGCCCCAGGGAATCTTACGCTCTAACCCCCGGTGGGATCCGTCTTGGTGTCCATCGGCCCTGTGTTCCGATTCACCTGGACTCCCATCCGCTGCAGTCAGTCATAGGGTCCACTACCTTGCGGTGCACTCCTGATCCTGATGGTGTGCATCTGTCACCTAGCCTCCGGGTGACCTGACACCCTCAAAATCCATACCAGACCCTTGAGGTCTGGGATGGATTTTAAGGGGAAACCCAGCCAAAAAAAAATGGCGTGGGGGTCCCCCTCAAAATCCATACCAGACCCTTATCCGAGCACGTAACCTGGCAGGCCGCAGGAAAAGAGGGGGGGGACGAGAGCGGCCCCCCTCCCGCCTGAACCATACCAGGCCACATGACTTCAACATTGGGAGGATGCTTTGGGGGTCTAAGACCCCTAAAGCACCTTGTCCCCATGTTGATGAGGACAAGGGCCTCTTCCCCACAACCCTGGCCGGTGGTTGTGGGGGTCTGCAGGCAGGGGACGGTTCAGGCGGGAGGGGGGCGCTCTCGTCCCCCCCTCTTTTCCTGCGGCCTGCCAGGTTGCGTGCTCGGATAAGGGTCTGGTATGGATTTTGAGGGGACCCCACGCCATTTTTTTTTATCAATGACTTTTTTTTTTATCAATGACTTTCAATGAATGACTGTTCTCTGTATTATGGGAGCCGACAATACACATTAGCCGCGAGTGATTTTAAATAGCTTTCTTTTCTGCAAAAATGACACTATTTGCAGAGACAGTTCTAAGCACTGGAAACATGCGCCCCTTTACATGCATACTATAGACACCCCCCAGGTACGAAATTTAAAGGAATATTACACTTTTATTGTTTCACTTTAATCATTTATTAAAATCACTGCTCCCGAAAAAACGGCCGTTTTAAAAGTTTTTTTTGCATTGATGCATGTCCCCCTGGGCAGGACCAAGGTCCCCAAACACTTTTTATGACTAACTTTTTAAAAATAAAGGACTTCAATGACGCATGGGGACGTCATGGGGACTTCCCTATGGCTTTCCCACACATACTGCCGCTAGCACAGCACCTGCGCAGGAAATGTCCGGACACAATCCCGAAAAAAAAATAACAATACAGTTTTCGTCAGACCACCTGTATATGTTGGACTAATTCTGCACAAGGTACCCCTTTCCTGTGGAATGGTGGCCATGCCGATAGGTTTCATTTTATATGTATTGGAATCGTGAGCTTGTCCACATTGGCTCTGGACAGGCGGCTGCACTTGTCTGTGATAATGCCCCCTGCCGTGCTAAAGACACGTTCAGATAATACACTGGTGGCAGGGCAGGGCAGGCCAGCACCTCCAAGGCGTAAAGGGCAAGCTCAGGCCATGTGTCCAAATTGGAGACCCAGAAGTTGAAGGGGGCAGACCCATCATGCAGTACGTGTACGCGTGTGCACACATACTGCTCCACCATGTTGGTGAAATGCTGCCTCCTGCTAAGACGTTCCATCTCAACCGGTGGTGCTGGTTGTTGTGGCGTGCCGACAAAGCTTTTTCACATTCCGGCTATGCTAACCCTGCCTTGCGAGATGCTGGCGGTGCCCCGGCTGCGTTGGCGACCTCTTCCTCCTCCTCTGCCTTGGCCTTGTGCTTCCACCGTACCCCCGCTTCCAAGTGGGAATGCCACCAGCAGCGCGTCTACCAGCGTGCACTTGCACTCGCGCATCTTACGATCACGCTCCAGTGAGGTAATTAAGGACGGCACGTTGTCCTTGTAATGGGGATCCAGCAGGGTGGCCACCCAATAATCAGCACCAGTTAAAATGTGGGCAACTCGGCAGTCGTTGCGGAGACACTGCAGCATGTAAATCGCTCATGTGTGCCAGGCTGCCCAGAGGCAAGGAAAAGCTGTCCTCTGTGGGAGGTGTATCGTCTGTGTCCTCTGTATCCCCCCAGCCACGCACCAGTGAGGGACATGAGCTGGTCTGGGTGCCACCCTGCTGTGAACATGGTTCCTCCTCCTCCTCCATCTCCTCCTCATCCTCCACCTCGTCATCCTCCAGAACTGTGCCCTTGCTGCCAGACAATTGTGTACCTGGCGCTTGTTGGTACAGGAACCCACCCTCGTAGCCACTTGTAAATGACTGCCCTGAAAGCCTTGGAAATGAACCCTCTTCCTCCTCCTCCTCATCCTGTGCCACATCCTCTTCCATCATCGCCTTAAGAGTTTTTTCATGGAGGCATAGAACTGGGATAGTAACGCTGAGAACGGCGTCATCGGCACTGGCCATGTTGGTGGAGTACTCGAAACAGCGCAACAAGGCACACAGGTCTCGCATGGAGGCCCAGTTATTGGCGGTGAAGTGGTGCTGTTCCGCAGAGCGACTCACGCGTGCGTGCTGCAGCTGAAACTCCACTATCGCCTGCTGCTGCTCGCACAGTCTGGCAAGCATGTGCAAGGTGGAGTTCCACCTTGTGGGCATGTCACATATGAGACGGTGAGCGGGAAGGCCGAAGTTACGCTGCAGCGCTGACAGGCGAGCAGCAGCAGGGTGAGAACGCCGAAAGTGCGCACAGACGGCAGCTCTGGCATATCGGGGTAATTCTTCAGGAACCTCTGGACCACCAAGTTCAGCACATGCGCCAGGCAAGGGATGTGCGTCAAACCGGCAAGGCCCAGAGCTGCTACGAGATTTCGCCCATTATCGCACACCACCAGGCCGGGCTTGAGGCTCACTGCCACCAACCACTCATCGGTCTGTTGTTCCATGTCCCTCCACAACTCCTGCGCGGTGTGGGGTTTTTCCCCCAAACAGGAAAGTTTTAAAACTGCCTGCTGTCGTTTAGCCCTGGCTGTGCTGAAGTTGGTGGTGAAGGTGTTACGCTGACCGGATGAGGAGGTGGTAGAGGATGAGGAGGCAGAGTAGGAGGAGTTAGCAACAGGAGGCAAACTGAAGTGCCCTGCAATCCTTGGTGGTGGAAGGACATGCGCCAAACTGCTATCCGCCTCAGGCCCAGCCGCCACTACATTTACCCAGTGTGCTGTTCGAGAGATATAACGTCCCTGACTGTGCTTACTGGTCAACGCATACGTAGTTAGGTGGACCTTGCCACAGATGGCGTTGCGCAGAGCACACCTGATTTTGTCCCCCACTTTGTTGTGCAGGGAAGGGATAGCTCCTCTGGAAAAGTAGTGGCGGCTGGGCACGACGTACTGAGGGACAGCCAATGACATCAGCCTTTGAAAACTCTGCGTCTCCACCAGACGGAATGACAGCATTTCAAGGGCGAGCAATTTTGAAATGCTGGCATTCAGGGCCAGGGATCGTGGGTGGCTAGGGGGGTACTTCCTCTTCCGCTCCAGTGTTTGGGAAATAGAGAGCTGAAAGCTTCCATGGGACATTGTGGAGATGGTTGGTGACCCAGGTGGTAGTGTTGCTGGCAGATCCTCTGTTTGCGGGTTGGCAGGTGTCACTGTCACTACAGAGGTGGATGAAGAGGCAGAGAGTCATCAAAAAGCAGAAGAGACTGCTGCATGATTTGGGGCTCAGACTGATTGGATGATTTGCAAGGGGGTGAGGTGAAACACTGATGAATATCGGCTGCAGGTGCCAACTCTGAACTTTCATCAGGAGACTGGGTGGGAGACAATGTGAAGGAACCGGAGGCACTGTCAGCAGCAACCCAATCTACTATCGCCTGTACTTGTCCTGGCCTCGACATTCGTACTGCCTCATTAGGCGCGCCAAAATATTGCTGCAGGCTCTGTCGCCTACTCGCACCTGCGGAAGGTGTTTCACTAGTGCGTGTAGCTGGCACAGATCGACCATGTCCTCTCCCTGCAACAGGAGCGCCACCAGCAGCACCACGACCCGGCCACGTCCCCTTTTTGATGATCTCCTCATATTTTCAAAATTTATGATCTCGCCCTAAATGGGTGTTTTTTGTATATAGCAGAATACACGTACAGTGTCTAAAGCGTTTATGAAAACGCAGAAAAATGCTATTGGGAAGAAAAAAAAAACACTGCAAAATTTTATTTTTTTGCAATGTTTTTGCAATATCAGACTACATGGACAGTATGTAAAGCGTTTATGAAAACGCAGAAAATTCTATTGGGAAGAAAAAAAACTGCAAAATTTTATTTTTTTGCAATGTTTTTGCAATATCAGACTACACGGACAGTATGTAAAGCGTTTATGAAAACGCAGAAAATGATATTGGGAAGAAAAAAAAACACTGCAAAATTTAATTTTTTTGCAATGTTTTTGCAATATCAGACTACACGGACAGTATGTAAAGCGTTTATGAAAACGCAGAAAATGCCATTGGGAAGAAAAAAAAAACACTGCAAATTTTTATTTTTTTGCAATATCAGACTACACGGACAGTATGTAAAGCGTTTATGAAAACGCAGAAAATGCTATTGGGAAGAAAAAAAAAAAACACTGCAAAATTTTATTTTTTTGCAATGTTTTTGCAATATCAGACTACACGGACAGTATGTAAAGCGTTTATGAAAACGCAGAAAATGCTATTGGGAAGAAAAAAAAAAAACACTGCAAAATTAATTTTTTATGCAATGTTTTTCCAATAGCAGAATACACACAGACTGTGGTGTATCTCTTAGTATATGCAGTGCAGTAATGTTGCACTAAGCTTGCAGGTAAAACGTTTATATTTTGTCTGGCACTGGCCTCATGGCACTGTTACTGTGACTGTGCACTGCACCCCAGCCAGGGTACAATTGATTTAGGAATCTCTTCAATAATTATGTCTACCTCTTTCTTTTGCAAAATAAAGAAACTCCCTCCCTACTCTAGCTATCTAGATCGCTCACTGATCTAACTAATTAGAATAAAATTCAAGGAATGTGGACTGACTTTAGCACACTAACTCCTAAAATCCTCTATCTGCAGCACAGGAACCTGCCTAACAGTGTCTGTCTAACAGAATGACGCTGTGTGCTGTGTGTGTACTATTTATAGAACCTGGGTCACATGCTGCACTGGCCAATCACAGCCATGCCATTAGTAGGCATGGCTGTGATGGCTTCTAGGGCACACTAGTGAAACAATCATCCATTGGCTGCCCTGCAGCTGTTAAAAAGGCGCCAATACAGCGCCGAACGCCGGACCCGAACCCGAACTTACAGCCAATAGTTCGGGTTCGAGTCCGGGTCCCGGACACCCAAAAGTCCGGTACGGACCCGAACTTTACAGTTCGGGTTCGCTCAACCCTAGTGCTGACACAAACACACTATAGGTACTATGTGTGCTGCTGACAAGAAAATATAGGTCCTATGTGTGCTGCCACAAACACACTATAAGTCCTATGGGTGCTGACACAAACACACTATAGGTACTATGTGTGCTGCTGACAAGAAAATATAGGTCCTATGTGTGCTGCCACAAACACACTAAAAGTCCTATGGGTGCTGACTAGGGTTGAGCGAACCCGAACTGTAAAGTTCGGGTCCGTACCAGACTTTAGGGTGTTCGGGTCAATTGACTGTATGTTCGGGTTCGGGTCCGGTGTTCGGGGATTTAATGTTGCTTTTTAAAATGTATTTTAAAAGCACTCGCGGCTATATGAATTGATTTTCATATAGCCGCAAGTGCTTTTAATACAGAGAACAGAGAACAGATAATACAGAGAACAGTCCTGTATCAATGCAAAAAAAACTTTTAAAAACGGCCGTTTTTTCGGGAGCAGTGATTTTAATAATGATTAAAGTGAAACAATAAAAGTGTAATATTCCTTTAAATTTCGTACCTGGGCGGTGTCTATAGTATGCATGTAAAGGGGCGCATGTTTCCTGTGCTTAGAACTGTCTCTGCAAAAAGTGTCATTTTTGCAGAAAAGAAAGCTATTTAACCGCTTCAATACAGGGCTTTTAAACACCCTTCCTTACCAGAGCACTTTTTGCGATTCGGCACTGCGTCGCTTTAACTAACAATTGCGCGGTCGTGCGACGTTACACCCAAACAAAATTGACGTCCTTTTTTTCCCACAAATAGAGCTTTCTTTTGGTGGTATTTGATCGCCCCTGCGGTTTTTATTTTTTGCGCTATAAACAAAAGAAGAGCGACAATTTTGAAAAAAAAAACACAATTTTTTTACTTTTTGCTTTAATAAATATCCCATTTTAAAAAAAAAAAAAAACAATTTTTTTCCTCAGTTTAGGCCGATACGTATTCTTCTACATATTTTTGGTAAAAAAAAATTGCAATAAGCGTATATTGATCGGTTTGCGCAAAAGTTATAGCGTCTACAAAATAGGGGATAGATTTATTGAATTTTTTTTTTTTTTTTTTACTAGTAATGGCGGCGATTTGCGATTTTTTTTTTTTGTGACTGCGACATTGCGGCGGACACTTCGGACACTTTTGACACATTTTTGGAACCATTCACATTTACACAGCGATCGTTGCTATAAAATTGCAATGATTACTGTGTAAATGTGACTGTCAGGGAAGGGGTTAACACTAGAGGGCGCTGGAGGGGTTAATGTGTGTCCCTAATAGGAGTGATTCTAACTGTAGGGGGAGGGGACTTAAGGGGAGGAGACCGATCATGTGATCCTCTGTACTGGGATCACATGATCGGTCTCCTCCCCGCTGACAGGACGTGGAGCTGTGTGTTTACACACACAGCTCCACGGTCCCGCCCGGTCCCGTTGTTTTAACGGGCAATCGCGGGTGCCCGGCGGACATCGCGGCCGCCGGGCACTCGCACCGGGTCCCGAGCGATGCCGCGGGCGCGCGCGCCGCCGGCGGTGCGCGCGCGCGCCCCCCAGGCGGCCTGGAACCCGAGGACGTCATATGACGCCCACCCAGGATGGTAGATCCACCTTGTGGGCGTCATATGACTATGGGCGGGTATTGAACTGGTTAAAATCACTTGCGGCTAACGTTAATTGACGGCTCCCGTAATACAGAGAACAGTCATTCATTGAAAGTCATCCATAAAAAAAAAGTCATTGATAAAAAAAAAAAAAGCGTAGGGGTCCCCCCAAATTCAATAACCAGGCCCTTCAGGTCTGGGATGGATATTAAGGGGAACCCCAGCAAAAAAAAAAAAAAATGACGTAGGGTCCCCCTCTGTCATGGTTAAGCAATAGAGTTGTCTGCTTACCTGTCTTCATGTGTTCATCTCTAGAGACCAGCCGACCATCACCTGACTGCTTTTATATCCCTCCTCTGGCAGGGCTCAACCCTAGCTCCTATCACAGGACTCTATATTAACCTGTGCACTGCAGGCCAACCCTGCTGATCAACCTTTGTGTGTTTGGCTTTCTGTTACCAGCCGTGTGCTATTCAGTGTTCCGTTACCGACTTTGGCGTGTCCCTGATTATCCCTGTTTGCCTGTGACCCTTACCCTCTGGCGTGTCCCTGACTATCCCTGGTTGCCTGTGACCCTGAACCTTGGCGTGTACCTTTTGTCCGTTTCTGCTTGTAGCCCTGACCTTGGCTTATCCCTCACCATCCCTGTCCTCCTGTTGCCTACTGTGGGTGTGAGCTGGGGGACCCTGGGGGTCGCGACCTGGAGCCAGTTGCAGCCCAGTCCATCCTCACCACTAGAGGCTCTGGTGAACACCAGCTGGCTCTTAGACTCCGCGCCCCAGGGAATCTTACGCTCTAACCCCCGGTGGGATCCGTCTTGGTGTCCATCGGCCCTGTGTTCCGATTCACCTGGACTCCCATCCGCTGCAGTCAGTCATAGGGTCCACTACCTTGCGGTGCACTCCTGATCCTGATGGTGTGCATCTGTCACCTAGCCTCCGGGTGACCTGACACCCTCAAAATCCATACCAGACCCTTGAGGTCTGGGATGGATTTTAAGGGGAAACCCAGCCAAAAAAAAAATGGCGTGGGGTCCCCCTCAAAATCCATACCAGACCCTTATCCGAGCACGTAACCTGGCAGGCCGCAGGAAAAGAGGGGGGGGACGAGAGCGGCCCCCCTCCCGCCTGAACCATACCAGGCCACATGACTTCAACATTGGGAGGATGCTTTGGGGGTCTAAGACCCCTAAAGCACCTTGTCCCCATGTTGATGAGGACAAGGGCCTCTTCCCCACAACCCTGGCCGGTGGTTGTGGGGGTCTGCAGGCAGGGGACGGTTCAGGCGGGAGGGGGGCGCTCTCGTCCCCCCCTCTTTTCCTGCGGCCTGCCAGGTTGCGTGCTCGGATAAGGGTCTGGTATGGATTTTGAGGGGGACCCCACGCCATTTTTTTTTATCAATGACTTTTTTTTTATCAATGACTTTCAATGAATGACTGTTCTCTGTATTATGGGAGCCGACAATACACATTAGCCGCGAGTGATTTTAAATAGCTTTCTTTTCTGCAAAAATGACACTATTTGCAGAGACAGTTCTAAGCACTGGAAACATGCGCCCCTTTACATGCATACTATAGACACCCCCCAGGTACGAAATTTAAAGGAATATTACACTTTTATTGTTTCACTTTAATCATTATTAAAATCACTGCTCCCGAAAAAACGGCCGTTTTTAAAAGTTTTTTTTGCATTGATGCATGTCCCCCTGGGCAGGACCAAGGTCCCCAAACACTTTTTATGACTAACTTTTTAAAAATAAAGGACTTCAATGACGCATGGGGACGTCATGGGGACTTCCCTATGGCTTTCCCCACATCACGGGGAAAGCCATAGGGAAGTCCCCATGACGTCCCCATGCGTCAGAGGGGGGCGGGGTTACCAGGTGGCCCCGCCCTCCGTTATAAAAGACCTGTCAGCCCAAGCGAAGCCTCACACACCGGGAGCCTCCCATTGCGAGGAGTGGCCCAAGAAGAGACAGACGCCGTGGAAGAAGATACCGACGCCCTGGAAGAAGATACCGATGCCGTGGAAGAAGATACCGAAGACCCAGCGGGAGCCTCCCATTGCGCGGAGCGGCCCAGAAAATACACCGATGCTGGACGAGAAGGCCAAGAAGAAGCGGATCGGAGGAGGAAGAAGAAGATGGAAGAAGAAGATGCCGGAAGGAGAAGATGAAGAAAGGAAGAACAGAAGAAAGAAGAAAGAAGATTTTAATAAAGGAATTGTCAAAGACCGTCTCCTGTCATTTTTACTATTTTTGACACTTTTTTGGTGAAATGGTAGGGGTACAAGTACCCCCTTACCATTTCACACAGGGGGGGCGGGATCTGGGGGTCCCTTGTTAAAGGGGGCTTCCAAATTCCGATAAGCCCCCTGCCCGCAGACCCCCACAACCACCGGCCAGGGTTGTGGGGAAGAGGCCCTTGTCCTCATCAACATGGGGACAAGGTGCTTTAGGGGTCTTAGACCCCCAAAGCATCCTCCCAATGTTGAGGGCATGTGGCCTGGTACGGTTCAGGCGGGAGGGGGGCCGCTCTCGTCCCCCCCTCTTTTCCTGCGGCCTGCCAGGTTGCGTGCTCGGATAAGGGTCTGGTATGGATTTTGAGGGGGACGCCACGCCATTTTTTTTGGCTGGGTTTCCCCTTAAAATCCATCCCAGACCTCAAGGGTCTGGTATGGATTTTGAGGGGGACCCTACGCCATTTTTTTTTTTTGGGCTGGGGTTCCCCTTAATATCCATCCCAGACCTGAAGGGCCTGGTTATTTAATTTGGGGGGACCCCTACACACTTTTTTTTTTGTTTTTTGTTTTTTTTTATCAATGACTTTTTTTTTATGAATGACTTTCAATGAATGACTGTTCTCTGTATTACGGGAGCCGACAATACACATTAGCCGCGAGTGATTTTAAATAGCTTTCTTTTCTGCAAAAATGACACTATTTGCAGAGACAGTTCTAAGCACTGGAATCATGCGCCCCTTTACATGCATACTATAGACACCCCCCAGGTACGAAATTTAAAGGAATATTACACTTTTATTGTTTCACTTTAATCATTATTAAAATCACTGCTCCTGAAAAAACTGCCGTTTTTAAAAGTTTTTTTTGCATTGATACATGTCCCCCTGGGCAGGACCCAGGTCCCCAAACACTTTTTATGACTAACTTTTTAAAAATAAAGGACTTCAATGACACATGGGGACGTCATGGGGACTTCCCTATGGCTTTCCCCATGTCACGGGGAAAGCCATAGGGAAGTCCCCATGACGTCCCCATGCGTCAGAGGGGGGCGGGGTTACCAGGTGGCCCCGCCCTCCATTATAAAAGACCTGTCAGCCCAAGCGAAGCCTCACACACCGGGAGCCTCCCATTGCGAGGAGTGGCCCAAGAAGAGACAGACGCTGTGGAAGAAGATACCGACGCCCTGGAAGAAGATACCGATGCCGTGGAAGAAGATACCGAAGACCCAGCGGGAGCCTCCCATTGCGCGGAGCGGCCCAGAAAATACACAGATGCTGGACGAGAAGGCCAAGAAGAAGTGGATCGGAGGAGGAAGAAGAAGATGGAAGAAGAAGATACCGGAAGGAGAAGATGAAGAAAGGAAGAACAGAAGAAAGAAGATTTTAATAAAGGAATTGTCAAAGACTGTCTCCTGTCATTTTTACTATTTTTGACACTTTTTTGGTGAAATGGTAGGGGTACCCCCTTACCATTTCACACAGGGGGGGGGGCGGGATCTTGGGGCCGCTCTCATCCCCCCTCTTTTCCTGCGGCCTGCCAGGTTGCGTGCTCGGATAAGGGTCTGGTATGGATTTTGAGGGGGACCCCACGCCATTTTTTTTTGGCTGGGTTTCCCCTTAAAATCCATCCCAGACCTCAAGGGTCTGGTATGGATTTTGAGGGGGACCCTACGCCATTTTTTTTTTTTGGGGGGCTGGGGTTCCCCTTAATATCCATCCCAGACCTGAAGGGCCTGGTTATTTAATTTGGGGGGACCCCTACGCTTTTTTTTTTTGTTTTTTTTTTTTTTTTATCAATGACTTTTTTTTTTATGAATGACTTTCAATGAATGACTGTTCTCTGTATTACAGGAGCCGACAATACACATTAGCCGCGAGTGATTTTAAATAGCTTTCTTTTCTGCAAAAATGACACTATTTGCAGAGACAGTTCTAAGCACTGGAAACATGCGTCCCTTTACATGCATACTATAGACACCCCCCAGGTACGAAATTTAAAGGAATATTACACTTTTATTGTTTCACTTTAATCATTATTAAAATCACTGCTCCCGAAAAAACTGCCGTTTTTTAAAAGTTTTTTTGCATTGATACATGTCCCCCTGGGCAGGACCCAGCTCCCCAAACACTTTTTATGACTAACTTTTTAAAAATAAAGGACTTCAATGACTGTTCTCTGTATTAAGGGGGACGGGAGCCGACACTTTATTATAGCCGTTCGGGTCCCCATTGACTTCAATGGGGTTCAGTGTTCGGGGTCAAGTTCGGGTCAAGTTCGGTCCTGAACCCGAACTTTTTTTTGAAGTTCGGCCGAACCTGCCGAACTCGAACATCCAGGTGTCCGGTCCTATGTGTGCTGCTGACAAGAAAATATAGGTCCTATGTGTGCTGCCACAAACACACTATAAGTCCTATGGGTGCTGACACAAACACACTATAGGTACTATGTGTGCTGCTGACAAGAAAATATAGGTCCTATGTGTGCTGCCACAAACACACTATAAGTCCTATGGGTGCTGACACAAACACACTATAGGTACTATGTGTGCTGCTGACAAGAAAATATAGGTCCTATGTGTGCTGCCACAAACACACTATAAGTCCTATGGGTACTGACACAAACACACTATAGGTACTATGTGTGCTGCTGACAAGAAAATATAGGTCCTATGTGTGCTGCCACAAACACAATATGGCTCCTATAAATCCCTGCCTGGGATGGGACAGAAGGTTGGGACAGAAGTTGGGGTGCAATGCTGTTCTAACAGCACTGCGATTGGTGCTACTGCAATGCTGTACTAACAGCACGGACACACCAGACTAATCCCCAGCAGCAGCTAATATCACACTCTGTGCAATCAGCAGCAATGATCAGTAATGATTTAAATGACTCAGGAGTTAGCAATGGTTTAGCAAAGAAGAATATCAATCAGCAGACTACTCTTCCAGAAGCCGGAACACATGTGCCCTGGGCCGACGGCGTGGCGGCCTTTTATAGAGTGGGGCGTGTACTAAAGCCCCTGATCTTTAATTGGCTACAGGCGTCCTGCCTGTAGCCAATTATTGCTCTCCTAGTTTCCGGCGCTGTGATTGGCCAAGCATGCGGGGTCACAGTGCATGCTTGGCCAATCATCAGCCAGCAATGCACTGCGCCGGCCGCAATGCATTGCGGGCCGCTCGCATCACACGAATGTGATGCGAATGGCCAAATAGTTCTGGGTTCGAATCGAGCACCGGGCCCATCCCTACTCGTGACTGTCTGCCTCTCCTTGTTGGTCTTCCAGACATTGTAATGGGTAGTGTATATTGTGCTGGAGTCACACAGCACACACACTAACTCCTGCAGATGGCTGCCTTAGATGACAACAGGCCAGAAGGGCAGATACAGGGTAAGGTGGTTTAGTGTGCTGTGTTATAGTCACAGAGCACACACACACACTAACTCCTGCAGATGGCTGGCTGGCTGGCTGCCTTAGATGACAACAGACCAGAAGGGCAGATACAGGGTAAGGTGGTTTAGTGTGCTGTATTATAGTCACAGAGCACACACACACACACTCCTGCAGATGGCTGGCTGTCTGGCTGCCTTAGATGACAACAGGCCAGAAGGGCAGATACAGGGTAATGTGGTTTAGTGTGCCGTGTTATAGTCACAGAGCACACACACACACATACACTCCTGCAGATGGCTGGCTGGCTGCCTTAGATGACAACAGGCCAAAAGCGCAGATACAGGGTAATGTGGTTTAGTGTGCTGTATTATAGTCACAGAGCACACACACACACACACACACACTCCTGCAGATGGCTCGCTGCCTTAGATGACAACAGGCCAGAAGGGCAGATACAGGGTAATGTGGTTTAGTGTGCTGTGTTATAGTCACAGAGCACACACACACACTCCTGCAGATGGCTGGCTGGCTGGCTGGCTGCCTTAGATGACAACAGGCCAGAAGGGCAGATACAGGGTAATGTGGTTTAGTGTGCTGTGTTATAGTCACAGAGCACACACACACACACACACACACACACACACACACACACTCCTGCAGATGGCTCGCTGCCTTAGATGACAACAGGCCAGAAGGGCAGATACAGGGTAATGTGGTTTAGTGTGCTGTGTTATAGTCACAGAGCACACACACTAACTCCTGCAGATGGCTGGCTGGCTGGCTGCCTTAGATGACAACAGACCAGAAGGGCAGATACAGGGTAAGGTGGTTTAGTGTGCTGTATTATAGTCACAGAGCACACACACACACACTCCTGCAGATGGCTGGCTGTCTGGCTGCCTTAGATGACAACAGGCCAGAAGGGCAGATACAGGGTAATGTGGTTTAGTGTGCCGTGTTATAGTCACAGAGCACACACACACACATACACTCCTGCAGATGGCTGGCTGGCTGCCTTAGATGACAACAGGCCAAAAGCGCAGATACAGGGTAATGTGGTTTAGTGTGCTGTATTATAGTCACAGAGCACACACACACACACACACACACTCCTGCAGATGGCTCGCTGCCTTAGATGACAACAGGCCAGAAGGGCAGATACAGGGTAATGTGGTTTAGTGTGCTGTGTTATAGTCACAGAGCACACACACACACTCCTGCAGATGGCTGGCTGGCTGGCTGGCTGCCTTAGATGACAACAGGCCAGAAGGGCAGATACAGGGTAATGTGGTTTAGTGTGCTGTGTTATAGTCACAGAGCACACACACACACACACACACACACTCCTGCAGATGGCTGGCTGGCTGCCTTAGATGACAACAGGCCAGAAGGGGAGATACAGGGTAATGTGGTTTAGTGTGCTGTGTTATAGTCACAGAGCACACACACACACTCCTGCAGATGGCTGGCTGGCTGCCTTAGATGACAACAAGCCAGAAGGGCAGATACAGGGTAATGTGGTTTAGTGTGCTGTGTTATAGTCACAGAGCACACACACACACTCCTGCAGATGGCTGGCTGGCTGCCTGCCTTAGATGACAACAGGCCAGAAGGGCAGATACAGGGTAATGTGGTTTAGTGTGCTGTGTTATGGTCACAGAGCACACACACACACTCCTGCAGATGGCTGGCTGGCTGCCTTAGATGACAACAGGCCAGAAGGGCAGATACAGGGTTAGGTGGTTTAGTGTGCTACTGCTGTGCTATACTAACACAGCACACACACACACTAACTCCTGCAGATGGCTGGCTGGCTGGCTGCCTTAGATGACAACAGACCAGAAGGGCAGATACAGGGTAAGGTGGTTTAGTGTGCTGTATTATAGTCACAGAGCACACACACACACACTCCTGCAGATGGCTGGCTGTCTGGCTGCCTTAGATGACAACAGGCCAGAAGGGCAGATACAGGGTAATGTGGTTTAGTGTGCCGTGTTATAGTCACAGAGCACACACACACACATACACTCCTGCAGATGGCTGGCTGGCTGCCTTAGATGACAACAGGCCAAAAGCGCAGATACAGGGTAATGTGGTTTAGTGTGCTGTATTATAGTCACAGAGCACACACACACACACACACACACTCCTGCAGATGGCTCGCTGCCTTAGATGACAACAGGCCAGAAGGGCAGATACAGGGTAATGTGGTTTAGTGTGCTGTGTTATAGTCACAGAGCACACACACACACTCCTGCAGATGGCTGGCTGGCTGGCTGGCTGCCTTAGATGACAACAGGCCAGAAGGGCAGATACAGGGTAATGTGGTTTAGTGTGCTGTGTTATAGTCACAGAGCACACACACACACACACACACACACACACACTCCTGCAGATGGCTGGCTGGCTGCCTTAGATGACAACAGGCCAGAAGGGCAGATACAGGGTAATGTGGTTTAGTGTGCTGTGTTATAGTCACAGAGCACACACACACACTCCTGCAGATGGCTGGCTGGCTGCCTTAGATGACAACAGGCCAGAAGGGCAGATACAGGGTAATGTGGTTTAGTGTGCTGTGTTATAGTCACAGAGCACACACACACACTCCTGCAGATGGCTGGCTGGCTGCCTGCCTTAGATGACAACAGGCCAGAAGGGCAGATACAGGGTAATGTGGTTTAGTGTGCTGTGTTATGGTCACAGAGCACACACACACACTCCTGCAGATGGCTGGCTGGCTGCCTTAGATGACAACAGGCCAGAAGGGCAGATACAGGGTTAGGTGGTTTAGTGTGCTACTGCTGTGCTATACTAACACAGCACACACACACACACTAACTACTCCTGCAGATGGCTGGATTGGTAGAGATTGAGAACAGCACTGAGAAGAATAAACTATCCCTGCCTATTTTTCCTCTTTCCCTACACTAATCCCCAGAATCCACAAGCAGATAATGCAGATAATGAATCACAAGCACAAGCAGATAATGCAGATAAAGCAGATAATGCACAAGCAGACACTTTTCCTAACGCCGGAACACACTACATGAGGCCGCCGATGCGGCGGCTTTATATAGTGTGGGGCGTGTACTAAACCCCCTGAGCTATAATTGGCCACAGGCATCCTGCCTGTGGCCAATTATTGCTCTCCTCGCCGCTGGCTCTATGATTGGCCAAGCATGCGGGGTCACAGTGCATGCTTGGCCAATCATCAGCCAGCAATGCACTGTGACTGGCGCAGTGCATTGTGGACCGTTCGCATCACACGAATTTGATGCGAACGGTCCTGAGAGTGCTGGTTTCGATGAACGGTCGAACGGCCGATGTTCCATTCGAACATGGGTTTGAATCGAACACCGGGCCCATCCCTACTGGTGATACTCTCCATAGCCGCTACTATGGGACGACCTGGTTTATTGAACTGGTCCTTATGGATTTTTGGCGGATGATAGAAGTAGGGGGTTTTTCGGAAACCCTTGCTCAAAACTTCCCATCATACATCAAAGATAGCACACATCTACTGGATATACTCTCCTTCTACACCTGGGAACCGAATTATCAGTGGGTTTCCTTGGACATCATGTCCCTATATACTTCCATTCCCCACACTATTAGAGCAGTAAAACATTTCCTCTCCGAAGATCCTCTTATCAACCCCAGACAGGCACAGTTCATCCTGGAGGCCACACAATTCTGTAGAACATAATTATTTTGAGTTCAATCACACTTTTTATTTACAATCCCAGGGTACCGCTATGGGCGCCAATTTTGCCCCAAGTTATGCAAACTTGACTATGGGCTATTGGGAACTACAGTATGTCTTACATAATAACCCCTTTGCAGCCCAAATTGTCTACTATGGACGCTACATCAATGATATCGTAATGATCTGGGATGGCCCTGGAGAAATTGTAGAGTCCTTGTAGAACATTGCAACCACAACTCTCTAGGGCTATCCTTCACTTATGTCAAAGACTCGCTGGAAACCGCTGGAAACTCCTATATCCACTATCAAAGCTGTCATCATCCGAGGTGGATCAAGAACATACCCAGGAGTCAATTTTACAGAATCCGGCAAAACTGTACTAAAGATGAAGACTACCACACCCAGGGTAAACTTCTTTCAGAAAAATTCCAGGATAAAGGGTATCCACCAAATCTGGTTCAAAAAGCTTTCCTTCAACAAGCGAAAAAACCTTTACCAAAGGCAAAGACATTAGAGGATCTGCAACCAACACGATTCACAACCCAATTTCATGATTGTCATAAAAAAATTGAGAATATCATAGCCAAACATTGGTGCATCCTGCTCAGAGACCCTTTTTTAGGTTCTTCCCTCACTCAACAACCTAAGGTATCCTATCTGCAAAGCAAAAAATATAAAGAGTAAAATAGCACCTAGAAGAATTTGAAATGTTCAATCGGCTCCGGTAATTACGTTAGTGGAAAGGTATCAATGTGGGAAAAAATTACGTCTTACCTGTAAATTTGTTGATCATGGTCAGAAAAACTTTACCATCAAAAGGTAAAACATATAATATCAAAGAATTTCACAATTGTTTCAGTGAGTATGTAGTGTACTGCCTAACCTGCCCATGTGGTCTTTTTTATGTGGGCAGGTCCATACGCACTCAACGTCAACGTTTTAGGGAACATAGGCGTTTCATAGAGAAAGGTTGGGACAAACATAGTGTCCCCCTTCATTTTTTAAAGAAACATCAAAAATCCACTAAGGGCCTTAGAGTCTGGGTTATAGAGGCCATTTCCAGAGGTCTTCCTGCTGCAGAACGTTTAAACGCTTATATCAGCAAGAAACCTACTGGATATATTCTTTGGGCACTCTCTCGCCATGGAGGCTCAATGAAGAAATAGAGTCACATTCTTTATTTTAATTAGAGTTCCACCGTGTTGAACTGCCAGATCAAAATATCCTTTTTTTTAAATATCCTTTTTTTTTCTCCTTAGCAATGCATGTTCCGTGCGTTTTTTTTTTTTAGCAGTGCATGTTCTATGCACTCAATGCATTTTCCATGGGTTCTTTAATTATTTTTTTATTATTAAACTCAAAAATTGTTTCTGGTTTCAAAAAAAAAATTTCGATTTTTTTTATTGTAGTATGAATTCACATTCATTTTATTTTTTTGTATTAAATAAAAGATTTTTAATTCTCATTCCCCTTTTTCTTTCACTTTTTTACAAAAATGCGGGTCTGCTGGCTGTTATGGTTCCACAGCCGCAGACTTCCCGCCCACATTCCCAGCTGGAGTTCCTGCACTTGTATTTAAGTTGCTTTCCTCCTGAGAGCAAACAGGCCAGTAGAAGGAGCTGTAAACCCCGATCGCGTAGCCTGTACGTTCTATACTGGATGCTTGCTGAGCACTGCTGACGTCACTTCCTCTTCCGTGTTCCAGTGTGGTTAGCTGCTAAAACAACCAGGACTAACATCCTTACAGCAAAAGGACTGCCAGCGGAGCCTGCACCCTATCACCAACACACTCCAGGATTTTTAAACCTTTGATGGACATCACCACTTTATGAACCTGTAAACCAGTAAGTTAAAAAAAACAATATATATTTATGTGATAGAACTACTGGAGTTGGCGCCTTCCTGTATTTTTTTTTTTGCTTGTATACTGAGGTTATGAACACCCTCTGAGGATGGCTGCCTTCTCACCTGCAAATAAATAGTGAATGATTTTAATGAGCCATTTAAGCTTATATTGCACCATTCTAATAAGACATTACAAAAATTGGAGCGCCGGAATCCCTTCCTTTCTTTAATTATAATTAACCAGTGTCAGCTATGGACTTACAGGGCTTTGTGCATTTCTTTTTTTGCCCTGGCCTTGTGGGCCCCTACTACTGGCTGGCTTATTCACTACTTGTTTTATTAATCAGGTACTCCCAGTGCTCTTGTTTTGATTTGCTGTTTTTCCATGCTATTATATCACTTTCTTTCTATGTCTGTGTTTCGCCCTGTTCTTCCCGTTTTCTTCTCCCTTTTTCTTTTTTTTCCCTCCCTCTTTCGTGTTTTACTCTTCTGTTATCTTATTAAAATGTTTTCACATCCAATTGATGGGTGGTTTAGCGTTGCCACTTCATGTATGCCCGGCATGCGTGGGCCGTTCTGGTTCACGGGTCGGTGGGTTCTGAGCCTAGGCTCGGCCACTGATCCCCTAACCGCTCGGCATCTTCTTGCGGTATAAGGGGTGTGTGGCGTGGCAACATGTTTTCTCCTCCTTCTCCGTTCTATCTACACCACCTTCTGCTGATGGCATGGATGAGTGGCGCAGGCACATCGCAAATGCACTGCCTCTCCTCTGGGAGGCACAGCACATCACCGTATTTCTTCTGCTCCCTCCAGCCGTCACAGCGGACTGACTCTACTGCACATGCATGTGGGTGGGAACGTGACTGGTGTCAATTGTGAGACTCCCACCTCCACACCTGGAGTGAGTCTCCGTTTGGTCTGTGGACAGATTCATTGGTCCAATTAATGGCCCATATAACAGAGGTGAGACATCATTTTCCTCTATGGCGTTAGGGCGCATGCACCTAAACTGGACTTGGGACATTCCTGCACTGAAGTCTTGGACAACTTATGTTTCAGGTAAGCCCTAGGCTTTTTTGGTTGGACTAGGATAAATATGCTGCCATGCTTTATCCTTTGCCCTTTATATATATATAGGTTATATTTTCACTCCCTTAGATGGTCGGCTTTTGTTGCCTATAAAAAGTGTGAAATAGAAGCAATAGGATCCAGCAACCATACTTTAAGCTCATAGGACCACAGGTGCGTGGTCCTTGAACTTTATAATATGCATATGTGTCTATATTCATATTAGATATATTCATTTGATTATTGGATGGATTGCAGCCGTTCCTGATCCTTTAAATGTGTCATGAAATCCTTTTTTTATTTAGCTCTCTCCCTGTGAATTCATCAGGCGAGGACTAAATGTATTGCTTTCTAAATTGCTTGAAAGACAACCACGCGTTCAGCATATAACATAGAAAACACAGCATATTCCAAGGTACATTTATGCGCTGGTCATATGTAATGCTGTATTTGTTCTGACCCCCTTTTGGGTGTCACATTTGTACATTCAATCCAACTCTATATACTGCATACTATTAAATATCCCCTTTCACCTGCAGCGATGCCACTGGGACCTCGGTATACATTTAAGAGGTTCCGCGGCATAACCACACTGATCGTATTCTTTCTGGCTGCTCTTTTTCTGTACATTATTCTTTTGCATCCTTCTGATCAATTTTCAACTTCCTGGCCTCTCGCATTTTGCCATAGGTATGTGAGTACTTTAACCACCATGGATGCCCCTTCCTCTGCTATATTGACATTTTATGCTTAACAGATGTATAATATATGTTTCTATATTTTCCAGATTATTAAATTGTACTTTATTGCATATCGGACTTAGTTGATAATGTTCCAGAAGTTCCTAAATACCTCTAAAATTGTATCCGTACTATGTGTAACCATGCACTGGGACATAGCTCTAAATTGGAAGTCTGAAATGGTACAATTTCCACAAGTGATTTTCCGAGTTGACCAAATTATGCAAATGGCAAGCATATTTCACACCTTACATGACACTACCCTCTTTTGATGCTAAATGGACACCTTGTTTTTTTTACAAACATCCAGACTAATATAATTTCTCTCTCCTTTTATATAGTGCATACCATATATACTAGAGTATAAGCCGAGTTTTTCAGCACATTTTTTTGTGCTGAAAGTGCCCCCCTCGGCTTATACTCGAGTCAAGCACTTTTCTGCAGCAAAAAATGACATTTTCCCATCCGACTTTGCGCCTTTCTTTGGGGTTCCTAGCACCAAGTGGCCCCGAGATACGGGGCCCCAAAATCGGTTTCTCTGCTGCAGAATAGTGCTTGACATTTTCCGACCCGACTTTGAGCCTCGTATCTCGGGGCCACTTGGTGCTTGGCGGCTCGCGTTCGATGGCATGGCGGCATCTTAAAGGGGACGTACCTGTATGCCTGTCCGTGCCATTCTGTTGACGTACATTGTCGTGCGCCGGTTGTCGTGCGCCGGTCGAGAAGCGGTTAAAGAGGAGTAACCATTAAAGCAAAAACTTTTAAAGTCAGCACCTACAAATACTGCAGCTGCTGACTTTTAATAATTGGACACTTACCTGTTCCAGGGTCCAGCAATGCGGGGGATCAAAGCCCCGCTTGGTGCCGGTGTCCTGTCACATTGTGTCCCCCATTGGATAGTGTCCGCTGTGTACAGCACATGCGCAGTACACAGCACAAGCCAATTCCGAAAATATCCGAAGATGAACGGCGCCTGCGCCGTGAGTCCAGGTTCAAGCCCCACCATCCAAGTGGACATAGAGTTAGAATAAAAAATAGCCAAGAATAAAAAAGAGCCAAGCGCAGCGAGGCCGTGCCCGAAGCGTGGCGAGCAAAGCAAGCCCGCGAGGGGCCCTTTAACTTTGTGTAGCCCTATGTCCACTTGGATGGTGGGGCTTGCACCTTGACTCACGGTGCAGGTGCCGTTCATCTTCGGAGAGTTTCCGAATTTCCTTCTGCTCCGTACTGCGCAAGCGCTGCGCCTGCGCAGTACGGGCGGACACTTTTCGATAGCCGGACTTTTCGTGACAGAACACGAAATTGTAACTGTGGGCACTGCGAGCGGCGCCGATCACCGTGATCGGCCGCGCAGTCATTTGGGACCTGTCACATGTCCCAGATGACTGACAGGAGGGAGGGGGCAGAGCTGAGCCCTTAATGTGCCAAGGGGAAGTGATGTCAACAGCCCAGGCACTGAAGGAGGTAGACTATGAGGGACCCCCTAGCAGTTAGAGTTAAAAAAAAAATCCACTTTTTTTTTTTTTTGGAATTTTAATGATTTTTTTTTTTTTTGTGCAACCCCACTTTAAAACCCAAATGCTGATAATAAATGCAACATAGGGGCATATTTTTTATATGTTTTTACTCATGAATCACAACTTTAGCCCAAAATTCACACATTTTTCTAATTGGTTTGAAGTGGGAAAATATGTGAGTCTTGGGTGACAGTTCAATGACTCTTTGGTGTAAACATCTATAAATAGACCAAATGGTGTAATCTTGTGGAGTTTTCATGAAGTGCATACATTTTTATAAATCAAGCTTTACAAAATGATTATTTTTAAGAACAGTATGAGTGACTCTAGTGACTTTCTGGGCTAACATATACAGTATCTCACAAAAGTGAGTACACCCCTTACATTGTTGTATTTTTTTTATTATATCTTTACATGTGACAACACTGGACTAGTTAAAAATTTGTGTAGTTTTTTCCTTAGGTGAATGGTTAGGGGTACATTGTACCCCATACTCATTCACATAGGGTGGGGGGCCGGGATCTTGGGGCCCCCTTATTAAAGGGGGCTCCCGGATTCCAATAAGCCCCCTACCCGCAGACCCCGATAACCAACGGTCAGGGTTGTCGGGAAGAGGCCCTTGTCCTCATCAACATGGGGACAAGGTGCTTTGGGGTTGGGGGGGCCGCAGGGCCCACCTTTCCCCAGGGCACCCCTATGTTGAGGGCACGCGGCCTGGTACGGCTCAGGAGGGGGAGCACTCGCTCGTCCCCACCCCCTTTCCTGACCGGCCGGGCTGTGTGCTCGGATAAGGGTCTGAGGTGGATTTGGGGGGACCCCCACGCTGTTATTTCAGCATAGGGATTCCCCTTTAAATCCATGCCAGGTGATGGGGCTAGCACGGCGGCATTCACTGCCTTCGCTAGTCCCGTCTACCTGCAGTCATGTTCTAAATGAACGGACTTTCCTCCGTGTGCGATGAAGTCCGTTCATTTCAAATTGGCCAAAACGCCGGCGGGTTGTCTGCCGGAAAAGTCCGGGTGTGTGTGGGAAGGTCCACATGGTCGGAAAGTCCGGCAGACCTCCACTGGAAAGTCCGGTGGTTTATCTTCAGGACTAGGTCCGGCAGACAATCCCACGGGAAAGTCTGAGCGTGTGTACGCCGCATTACAGTGTAAATTTGCTGTCCCCTGAAAATAACTTTACACACATCCATTAATGTCTAAACCTGGCAACAAAAATTAGTACACCTCTAAGAGAAAATCTCCAAATTGGGCCCAATTAGCCATTTTCTCTCTCCAGTGTCATGTGACTCGGAGAGAAAATGGCTAATTTGGACATTTTCACTTAGGAGTGTACATTAACCTCCCTGGCGGTATTCCCGAGTCTGGCTCGGGTCAGGAACTTCATTACCAAAAGCGGTAACCCCGAGCCAGACTCGGGCTTGCATTGCAGGATACAGGGGGGGTTACTTACCTTATCCCCTGGATCCTGCGATGTCTCCCCGCTGTGTGAGCGCACCGTCTCCTCACTTGATTCACACAGTGTCGAGTGCCGCTGATCTCTGTTCCCTGCGACGTTACGACGCCAAAGATCGGCGCCAAATTCAAAAAAGTTTAAAAACACACAACACATACAGTACTGTAATCTTACAGATTACAGTACTGTATACAAAAAATACACATCCCCTTTGTCCCTAGTGGTCTGCCCAGTGCCCTGCATGTCATTTTATATAATAAAAAGTGGAGAAAACTGGAGATTGTCCCTAGCAACCAAAAAGTGTCCCTTTATGTCAAAAGTGGTTTTAGACCAGCTAGAAAACACAGATAATAAATTAGAATCACAATTTATCATCAAACACTAAATTTAATGATAGCGACTATTCTGCAACTGAGCAAATTTCTGTGGTTTTGATTTGATTACATTATTGAATCATTTTTATATATATTTTTATTTTATTATAATTTATGATTTTGTGTTTCAAACTTTATCATACCCGGGATGTCTACTAGACTCTGGTTCGGACAGATTTAAGTGAGTTATTCATAAGAATTGCATGCCTACAATATAAAAACGCCAAATTTCCATGCAAAATAATTGTACCGCTTTCAGCACTAAATTCCAGACAGAATCATACCTCCAGGGAGGTTAATGTTTGTGTGTTGAGTTATTTTGTAAAGGTCTCAGGTGTGAATAGGGAGCAGGTGTGTTACATTTGGTGTTATCGCTCTCACTCTCTTATACTGGTCACTGAAAGTTCAACATGGCACCTCATGGCAAAGAACTCTCTGAGGATCTGAAAAAAAAGAATTGTTGCTCTACATAAAGATGGCCTAAGCTAGAAGAAGATTGCCAAGACCCTGAAACTGAGCTGCAGCACAGTGGCCAAGACCATACAGCGGTTTAACAGGACAGATTCCACTCAGAACAGGCCTCACCATGGTTAACCAAAGGAGTTGAGTGCATGTGCTCAGCGTCATATGCAGAGGTTGTCTTTTGGAAATAGATGTATGAGTGCTGCCAGCATTGCTGCAAAGGTTGAAGGGGTTGAAGAAAAATTAGGTGACTTATGAAGGCAATTGTTTCCACTAGATTTTAGTTAGGAGTACATAGCTTTCAACTGCTATTGTTTTTTTTTTTTTTTGAAAGGTGCAATTGGGCTTTAAAGTGGAACTTTAGTCAGAAAATTAAGTTAGTGCTAGATCGCTTCAGGCTGGTCCCTTTTGTAATTATGCAGTGCCTTAACAAAGTATTCATACCCCTTGAAATATTCCACATTTTGTCATGTTATAACCAAAAATGTAAATGTATTTTATTGGGATTTTATGTGATAGACCAACACAAAGTGGCGCATAATTGTGAAGTGAAAGGAAAATGATAAATGTTTTTTTTAAGATTTTTTACAAATAAATATCTGAAAAGTGTGGAGTGCATTTGTATTCAGCCCCCTTTACTCTGATACCCCCATACCTCACAACGTTTTGAGATTGGAATGAGAGATGCCTATTAGCAAAAGTATGTAAGCATCAGACACACATCACTGCTACGACCCTTAAAGGAAAACCATAAAAAAAAATATTGGTTAAATGCACAGGTGCCTTTTTTACCACTACTATTCCTTTACACTGGCTTTTAAAATTTACAAATACAGCAATTTAGAAATTGGATGAAAGCTTTAGCACTGGGAAACAATTTTTGAAAGATAAATATGGCATTTTATATACAACTATATAGATCAGACCAAAAAAAGAAGCAAACGAAGAGGAAAGAGGGACATTGTTCCAAATCAGGGACAGTCTCTCAAAATTAGGGACAATTGGGAGCTATGTAGCCCTAACTAAAATCTAGTGGATCCATTTGCCTTTAGAAGTCACCTAATTAGTAAATAGAGTCCACGGGTGTGTAATTTAATCTCAGTATAAATACAGCTGTTCTGTGAAGCCCTCAGAGGTTTGTTATTTTTTTGAACAAACAGCATTATGAAGGCCAAGGGACACACCAGACAGGTCAGGGATACAGTTGTGGAGAAGTTTAAATCAGGGTTAGGTTATAAAAAAAAAATATCACAAGCTTTGAACACCTCACAGAACACTGTTCAATCCATCATACGAAAATGGAAAGAGTATGGCACAACTGCAAACCTACCAAGACAGGGCCGTCCACCTAAACTGACAGGCCAGGCAAGCAGAGCATTAATCAGAGAAACAACCAAGAGGCACATGGTAACTTTGAAGGAGCTTCAGAGATCCACAGCTCAGTTGGGAGAATCTGTCCACAGGGCAACTATTACCTGTGCACTTCACAAATCTGGCCTTTATGGAAGAGTGGCAAGAAAAAGCCATTGTTGAAAGAAAGCCATAAGTAGTCCTATTTGCAGTTTGTGAGAAGCCATGTGGGGGACACAGCAAATATGTGGAAGAAGGTGCTTTGGTCAGATGAGACCAAAATTGTACTTTTTGGCCTAAAATGCTAAATGCTATGTATGGCGGAAAACAAAAAAAACTGCACATCACCCTGAGCACACCATCCCCACAGTGAAACATGGTGGTGGTAGCATTATATTCTGTCAACGCTTTTCTTTAGCAGGGACAGGGAAGCTGGTCAAAGTTGATGCGAAGATGGATGGAGCCAAAAACAGGGCAATCTTAGAAGAAAACACAAGGTGTCTAACATCCACCAGCTCCGTGATGTTGTCATGGAGGAGTAGAAGAGGACTCCAGTGGAAACCTGTGAAGCTCTGATGAGCTCCATGCCCAAGAAAGTTAAGGCAGTGCTAAAGAATTATGGTGACCATACAAAATATTGACACTTTGGGCCCAATTTGGACATTTTCACTTTGGTGCGTACTCACTTTTGTTGCCAGCAGTTTAGACATTAATGACTGTGTGTTGAGTTATGTTGAGGGGACAGCAAATTGACATTGTTATACAAGCTGTACACCCACTATTTTACATTTATAGCAAAGTGTAATTTCTTCAGTGTTGTCACAGGAAAAGATATATTAAAATAGTTTAAAAAATGTGAGGGGTGTACTCACTTGTGAAATAGTATGTATATATATATATATATATATATATGCTAAACTGCCTGCATGCCACTAACTAACCTGCCTAATCTAGCTAACGTTCTGTCAATCTCTACATTATTATAATACTATATACGGCCACCGTGTAAGCAGTCTTATATAGTGTGGGGCATGGACTTAGCCGCTTGAGCCATGATTGACCAATCATGGCTCTCACAGCAGATCGCGCTGTAATTGGACAAAGCATGCAGGTCAGGTGCATACTTTGGCCAATCAGCATCCGCCAATGCACTGCAATCTCGCACTGCATATGGGGTGCTCCGTGGCGCTCAAATTTGACACATATGTTTGAACAAACGAACACCCGATATTTGAGTCGAACTTATGTTTGACTCAAACATCGGGACCATCCCTAGGTGTAATCTGTGTGTATAAGCCCCTGTACACACGGTCGGAAATTCCGACCACATAATCCGTCCGATTTTTTTTCTGACGGATTTTGTCCGAAACTGGTGTTGCATACACACTCTTGGACAAAGTTGTCGGAAAATCCGATCATTCCGAACATACTACGGAACTATGTAGAGGCTAGTAGCCAATAGCTTTGGTCTCGTAATTTGATCTGAGCATGCGTGGCACTTTGTCCATCGGAATTCCCTACACACGATCGGAAAAAGACCGATCGGATTTTGTTGTCGGAAAATTTGAGATCCTGCTCTCAAATTTTTTCCGGTGGAAAGAGCCCGCTAGAGCCCACACACTATCGGATTTTCCGACAACATAATCCAATCAGACTTTTTCCATCTGAATATCCGACTGTGTGTACGGGGCATAAGAGTGTAATGTATAATCTGTGTGTATAAGGGTGTAATGTATCTGGGTGTAATGTATCTTGGTGTATCTGTGTGTACAAGGGTGTAATGTATCTGCATGTAATCTGTGTTGTAGTGGTATCCCTGTAGGGGCTGCTGAAAGTTGTGGTCCACCTGTCACCTCTGCCCAGCCCAGCATTCACTTCTCAGTCACACTTGAGACAATGAACAGTCCTGTGATTTGTTTTTGTTGTTTTATTTAGGGGATTTAATCTTGGATGGGTAAGGGATTTATGGGATGCCCAAAGATTACAGCTCCAGTCTTCTCCGGCACATCACTTCCTTGTAGACTGTCTCCTCTCTCTCTTTCTCCTGCACAACACTTTACTTCCCAGGACTTGCTAGCACATGGTTAGGCCCAACTCTGACTCAGTCAGGCCTTGTTAGATGCCTTTTGCAGGCAGGGACCGCGGGCCCCTTTGATGTGGCAAAGTAAAAGTAAAAAAGTCAGTTTGTGCTAGCTGTCCTTATGGGGACTACTGCTTCCAGCTAGTCCTCTTCAAGCCCTGCCAACCCTCCTGGCTGCAGCTGCCCGACTCCACTGCCATGACATCACAGTTCTTCCAGCTGGCTCTGCACCCATCCCAGACTGCTCACTCCCAATCCTACAAGGCATGCCTCCCCAGACCTCCCGACTGTGCCTTTTATTCACCAGCCCTCCTTGTTTTGACCGGTGGTTCCCTCCTGGAGACTTGCCCTGCAACACTAGCTCCTGTTGTCCTCCTTGGTTCCTCTCTGTGCCTGCTGTCCAGATCCTTCTGTATGCTGAGAAGGCCTCCATCCTGCACCCGAACCGCCAGGCCCAAAGTCACCCCCCCTGGCTGGGGAGTTCCCTCAAAGGCCTTGACAACCTAGTGCTCCATCTCCAGTTCTTCCACCGACAACTCCTCCCCAGCTGGGCTGACCCTGGGTATATCAAAGAGGCCTGCCTCCTGTCATTCCTAGTTGGGGATTAGTCAGAACTCCCTGAGATACCCCAGACAGCTCCACCTCTCTTCCCCTCCTTCCAGTGGCGTCGGGAGGGGGGGCTGGGGCTTGGCTGGAGCCCCGAATGGGTCCCCAAAAAGCCCAGAGTCTCGACCATTTATAAAACAATTATTAGCCCTGAGTCACCCAAGAGAGTGCGGTGCCACACTGTGCATGAGCGGGGATCGATCCGAACAGCGAGCACAAAATCCGGTGACGTGGGCAGTGGCGCCTAACTCCCAAGTCTATTGGATGTCACACGGTCCCGCCCGCAATCCCAGCATTGGACCAGCGAGACATTCATAATAGGTGCTGCCATGTCCAGGAGGCACCGCCTCCTGGATCCGGCAGCGCCTATGATGGACATCACACAGGTCCAATGAATGCCAGGACCGCGGGATGTGTGATGTACATCATAGGCACTGCAGGCTCCAGAAGGCAGGAATTACAATGCGCCCGCCGCGCCGTGTCACTGTGAGGAGATCCCGCTTGGGTGGGCGGCTCTGCACTCCTGTCCTGTCCTCCTCTCCTCTCCTGCCCTCCTGCCCTGTCACAGGCACGGCTCTCCTGTCCTGTGTCCTGTCCTCCTCTCCTCTCCTGCCCTCCTGTCCTGTAGCTGCGGCTACCTGGAGTGCCTGCTCAGCAGGCCCTGCTGTATACTCTACTGTGATGGGCGTGCCGCCGCACACTATGGCTGAGCTGCAGGAGGAGGTCAAGTCACCGGAAGTCTGGTCAGATAGGTCAGTGTATGTCAGGTAGATTAGTGTGTGTCAGGTAGGTCAGTGTGTGTCAGTGTATGTCAGTGTAGGACAAGTATGTCAGTGTAGGTCAGGTAGGTCAATGTGGGTCAGTGTATGTCAGGTAGGTTAGTGTGAGTGAGTGTAGGTCAGTGTAGGTCAGGTAGGTCAGTGCGCATCAGGTAGGTCAGTGTAGGTCAGTGTAGGTCAGTGCGTGTCAGGTAGTTCACTGTAGATCAGGTAGGTCAGTGCGCGTCAGGTAGGTCAGTGTGTGTCAGTGTAGGTTAGGTATGTCAGTGTATGTCAGGTAGGTCAGTGGTCAGGTCAGTGTGTATATAAGGGTGTAATGTATCTGGGTGTAATCCATGTGTATAATGGTGTAATGTATCTTGGTGTAATCTGTGTGTATGGGGATGTAAAATATCTGGGTGTATCTGTACTAAGTCTGCAGTCTCTGACTGTCTCCTGTACTATGTCCGCAGTCTCTGACTGTCTCCTGTACTATGTCTGCAGTCTCTGACCATCTCCTGTACTATGTCTGCAATCTCTGATCGTCTCCTGTACTATGTCTGCAGTCTCTGACCATCTCCTGTACTATGTCTGCAGTCTCTGACCATCTCCTGTACTATGTCTGCAATCTCTGATCGTCTCCTGTACTATGTCTGCAGTCTCTGACCGTCTCCTGTACTATGTCTGCAATCTCTGATCGTCTCCTGTACAATGTCTGCAGTCTCTGACCATCTCCTGTACTACGTCTGCAGTCTCTAACCGTGATAATGACATTGTCGAAAAGGGGCGGCGCATGGGTGATTTTAAAATGATGCTCCCCTCTGAAAAAAGTTCTGTGGACTCCCATGATAATGGCGTATAGGTACATACAGAAAACAGAAGAATTCATCTATTAAAGTATAGGGGAGTAGCATAGAAGATTACAGAGTTTAGAAACTGATACTATATTAGGGATACACAAAACATGGACAAGCTTATCCCTTTCATGCCTGAGCCTATTTCTGACATTTGTTGCTTACAAGTTAAAATCAGTGTTTCTTGCTAGAAAATTACTTAGAACCCCCAAACATTATATATATATACATTTTTATATATATATATATATATATATATATATATATATATATATATATATATATAACTATATATATATATATATATATATATATCATTTTTTTTTTTTTAGCAGAGGCCATAGAGAATAAAATGGTGATTGTTGCAATATTTTATGTCACACAGTATTTGCGTGGCGATCTTTCAAATGCATTTTTTGGGGGATAAAGACACTTTCATGAAATAAAAAAAAAAAAGAAACTGTAAAGTTAGCCCAATTTTTTTATATAATGTGAAAGATGCCAAGTAAATAAATACCTAAAATGTCATTCTTTGAAATTGCGCACACTCGTGGAATGGCGACAAACTACGCTACCTAAAAATCTCCATTTTTTTTCCCCATCACTGACCATCACAGTGATACCTCACATGTGTGATTTTAACACCATTTACATTTGCGGGCGCAATTTACTTATGCATTTTCTTTGTTGCGTGAGCACATGGGGACTGGGGTGCTTTAAATGTATTTATTTTTTCTCATTTATTTTTTAATTAAATTTTTTTTCACATTGTCCCTTTGGAAAAAAAAATATTCTGTTCAATGTAAACATCCCTTGTGACAGTAATAGGCAGTGAAAGGTACTCTTTATGGAAGGATCAGGGTTCTAAAAGACTGCAAATCCCTCCTACACTTAATAATATTCAGATTGCCAAAATTGGAAAATCTGAATACTGTTTTTTTTTTTTTTTTTTTTTTTAATCGGCACCATTGGTAGCCGAGTAAAACGGAAGTGACGTTGTGACGTCGCTTCCAGGATTTTACATCAGAGACCAAATCAGAGCCAAATCCAGCTTTGTTTGGGTCTCAGCCTAGCCGGTGGATGCACCGGCTGGTGGCTTGGGTCTCCCGGTGGGAGGGGAGACCCAGGAAGAGCGGCAGAAGGTGGCAGGCTTTTAGCCGCATCGGTTATCACTAAAGAGCCAACCACCCGCTCTAAAAACCGGTACAGCTGCAGGCATCATCTGGGTATAACCCCTTTAAGCCATGAATGCAAATTTGCATACGGTCGGCGTTAAGGGGTTATTATCTGTTTGCTAGTAATGCATTTAATTTCAATATTTAAACTATATGCGTGAAGTACAGATGAAGAGGACAGTAAAAAGTTTGAAGTGTCTGTGAAAGTTTTCAATTTTTTTTCCTACATAGTTTCATAATTGGTAAAGACACTAATCAATCCAGTGTCAGTACAGGGATCTCGGCTATTGAATGCTCTACCAAACGACATCGGCATTGGAAGAAAACCATCAGGCATTCAGGAAAAAACTCAAGACCCACCTCTTCTAATACAGCAGGACAACAGGGGCAGACAAGCGCCTTGAGGCGATTCAGTTCGCATTTGCAGCGCTATACAAATCATTCATTCATTCATTCATTCATTCAGTTCAATCTGAAGGCGTGTGTGTGTGTATTTATGTACATTGTGCTTTTACATTTCTAAATGTGGTTTTGAATTTATCTACATTGCCCAGGAGTTCCACTTCCTTACCGCTCTAACAGTAAAGAATCCCATACTCAATTACCTTAGGTTAAACAGTTTCTTCCCAATGCTAGAGTCACCATTCAAAGATTTGTATATTGTGAAAAACAATACAAAAAGCTGCGCTAAGTGACAAATAAGATAATAAATATCCTATAACAGTATAAATGAATAAAGTCCAAGTGAAAAAGGTGACTAATAAAGAAATATTAAATCTTTCAAGTCCATGTGAAAACAAAATTAAAGTGACTTTTTAAAGAGTGACAGTGTGAAATCCAGGACCAATCCGTGACTTGTGAAATGATCCACCAAGAAAAACGTGATCCACCACCGCTCTACTAATATGCTTACCAAAAGGCAAGCTTGGATAAGCCTGTAATTCAATGGTATCCTGATGTAACCCGGACTACCAGACCTCCACAGCGAATCCAGACATCCACAATATGACTGACCACAGATCCGGATAAGTACAGTATTTCACTTTCAGTTAAGGCAAACTGAAAGGGAAATACTGTGCTTATCCGGATCTGTGGTCAGTCATATTGTGGATGTCTGGATTCGCTGTGGAGGTCTGGTAGTCCGGGTTACATCAGGATAACATTGAATTACAGGCTTATCCAAGCTTGCCTTTTGGTAAGCATATTAGTAGAGCGGTGGTGGATCACGTTTTTCTTGGTGGATCATTTCACAAGTCACGGATTGGTCCTGGATTTCACACTGTCACTCTTTAAAAAGTCACTTTAATTTTGTTTTCACATGGACTTGAAAGATTTAATATTTCTTTATTAGTCACCTTTTTCACTTGGACTTTATTCATGTATACTGTTATAGGATATTTATTATCTTATTTGTCTCTTTGTGCGGCTTTTTGTATTGTTTTTTTCTGTTTAATGTGTATATCCACATTTTTTTAGCTGCTGCTACTTACATATATTTTTCATCACATTATTTTTTATGATATAACTGTTTCAAGATTTTTTTCATATTTAATTGGTAATGTATTAGTGCGGTGTTTGCTCTATTTTTTTCACAATTTGTATATTGTGGTCATATCCCCTCTTAAGTGTCTGTTTCCGACAGGAGAATACGTTTAATGTTACCCTTCTCTGGACTCTCTCTAGTTCAAGCACATCCTTCCTGAGGATTAGTGAACAGAATTGGTTGGCATAATCAAGATGTGGCAAAGCTAGAGTTTTGTAAAGTGATAGTAAAGTTGTAGAGTTTTGTAAAATGGTAGAGTAAATAGTTTTATCTCTTGACTAAATTCACTTTTTAAAACATGATACTGTAATAGTCTGCTTGCCTTACTAACTGCAGCTTGGCTTTACATGCTATTGCTGAGTCTGTGATCTACTAGGGCCCCAAGATGCTTTTCCATTCTAGATTCCCCCAGAGCATTGGCGGCTGGTGACGTTTCCTTTTTGGCCCATCCTACTTCTCATAAGCCCCACCCCTTATAGCATCCACCCACTCCATCCCCTGTATTCCACTTGCTTCCACCCATAGTGTCAGGAGTATACAGCTCAGCATCACAGGACAGAGTATATAGCTCAGCCTCACAGATCATGGTATAGAGCACAGCCTCACAATGTATACCCCACAGGTCATATCTGTACAATGTATACCCCACAGGTCATATCTGTACACTGTATACCCCACAGGTCATATACTGCATATGTGCATTGTATACAATGAACACACAAGTCAATTACTGCATGTACACAAAAGTCATATATGTACAATGTATATACACACAAGTCACATACACCAATCAGCCATAACATTATGACCACTGACCAATCATCTGTGAATAATACTGTTTATCTGATTACAATGGAATCTGAAAGTCGGTGCAAGTGAACATGCTGTCCCTGAAGTTGATGTGCTGAGATTTTTTAAGTGTCAGGGACTTCTTTCCTGCATTTCTTTGGGTTGGACAGCTCTACACTCAGCACACAGATACACAGATGTGATCCAAGCCTAGGGGCTCATTCACACATGAGGTTTGGGGACAGTAAAACCATGTGGTTGAGCTATGTTTTTACCACCCCCAACTGCACCGCCTTTAGATGCAAAAGCGGCGGCTGAGGTCGTAAACATGCTTCAGTCACAGCAGGAAATATACCCCATCACATTCAATGGCACTATCAGTTAAAAGTAGCATACATACATAGGCACATACTTAAACTCACAAACTTTCATATATGCACATAAACTCACATACACACATACAGTATATACACACACATTCATACATAATGTCACATACATACACACACATATTTACATACATACACATATTTACAGACACACATACATACATACTCATACATATATAAACTCATATACATACATGCACACACACACACACACACATCTATACATACATACACACAAACATACAGTACATACATAAAGCCTTTTTAAAAACTGCAGTACTGTACCCATAGCTGCACACACATCAGCATTGACCACATTACAACCCCAGCAAAAATCCACAGTCTCACATCACGAAAAGCAATTAGTTCCAGCATGTACAGCAAACCTCTGAACATGACATGCCAAGGCAGAGCTCACACTATTCTATGGGAAATGTTATCTGCATACAGCAAGTCTTCTAACCTATAGAGCATAGCTATGCTCTGCTACTGACTTTCCTGCCTGCTGGGTGTATGGCTCTCAGATGGGGCGGCTGGACTGGTCATAGACACATGCTATAGGGCTTCTGCACTGGTCACAGACTCATCCTATAGGACCACAGGCTATTGTGCTGGTCAGACTGATGCTATGGGGCTGCTGTGCCCGTCACCCACTTATCCTATAGGATTGAGGTACTGGTTTTTACATTAATTCTATAAGGTTGTTGTACTGGTCACAGAATAATACTATATTACTTAGGTTCTGGTCACAGACTCATACTAAAGGAGTGAGGTTCTAGTCACACAATTATACTATAGAGCGTAGGTACCGGTTGCCTACTTATACTACACACTGAGAGTGCACTCCAGACACATTGCTTATCCAAAATAGCTCTGCTCGGGGCGTGAGTTCCACGGAGCTGCTGACGTCACTTCCAGTTAATCACTGGCACAGGGAAACCGGAAACCCTGCAAATGAAGCGTCTCGTCTGCAATCTCATGATTGCATAAGAAAAAAAGGGGGTAACCAGTGCGCACAACCTAACTAAACAATACTAATATATATATATAGTGGAAAGCTGCCAACATAAATGTGATCTCACACAGCAAAGATAAATATTTTAAAA